>CM062807.1:428608896-428991563 GCA_031772625.1 Pinus tabuliformis
ATTTTTTTTTAAAATTCTAGTTTTTTGGCTAAAGCTAACTTTGAGCCGTAAGGTTCGTTTTTCTTTGCATATTCGTGTTGGGTTTTGTGTTTTGTGTTTTGTAGGGGAAAAGAGCCTTCCCAAGGCAAGCACGCAAATCGAGGCCCCCCCCCCCCCTCTCTCTCTCTCTCTCTCTCTCTCTCTCTCTCAAATATTTTGTATAGATCAATTGGTTCAAAGACTTTTTAAGAGAGTAGAGGTCTTGGGTTCAAGTCTCCATTTTGTGGGGGCGGATTTTTTCATTCCCGCACATTCGCGCACTTTGCCGGCAACGTCAACAATTTTTTTTCAAAAAGCCATAACTTCTTCATCCGGAAGCTTTTTTCAGAGCCGTTTTTTTTAAAACCGCCTATTTTTTCGAAATCTATCCATTGGACCACTTACTTTCAGCATCTTCAGCTTCAGGTTTTTTTCAAAAAATGGAAAGTCCATGCCAAGTCATTCTTGACAGCACTAACTACTTCCAATGGGTAGCCTACATGGGAGATTTACTTAGAAGTAAAGGTCTCTTCAGAATAGCCACAGACCAAGAGAAGAAACCCAAAGATGAAGACAAGGCCGAAAAATGGGAAAATAGACAAGATCAAGCACGTGGTTTGATAGGAATGTCTGTTTCTCCTGATCTTAGATTCCACATTGCAGAAATTGAAACTCCTCATGAAGCATTAGAAAAACTTGCTAAAGTTTTTGGGATTAAAAATGAAATTAGAGCCCATCAACTTGAGAATGAGTTGCTTACTTTGGATCCTAATAATTTTTCTTGCATTGAAGATTTCTTGTCCAAATTCAAGACCCTTAGATATCTCTTGGAAGGTGTTAAAGTTAAGAAAGAAGATGGTAACCTTATTTATTCCATCCTTACTAAGTTGGGACCAGCCTACTCTGTATTTGTTTCCACTTTCCATTCTACAAGGGAAGCTTTCATTTGTCAAGGCAAAGACTACAAACCCCCTTCCTTTGACTCCTTTTGTGATTCCTTAATAAGAGAACAAGAAAAACTCTTACACCTTGGTCTTCTTAATCTTGGAAACTCTTCCTCGAAAGCGTTAGCCGCCCAGCAGCAACCAAATTCAAAGAATCCTAAGAAGTCTTATCCTCAAAGGAATGGTCCTAAACCAACTCAGCCTCAAGATGAAAGATCATTTCAGCAAAATGACAAGACCAATAAAAACAAATGGAAGAGGACTGACAGACATTGTAACTTTTGTAATCGAGATGGCCACTTAGAATCTAAATGCTTTAAGAAGATGGAAGCCTTGGAAGCCGCAATGAAGAAACATAACATCCATGTGGAGCCTACTTCAACTTCAACTTCCGGAATGGCACTTTCTGCATGTCGTTGTCAATCATCTCAGTCTGGTTATGCTTTAAATGTATCTTCTTCTTCTTCTCATTCTCATGAGTGGCTCATTGATTCTGGAGCCTCTTATCACATGGCCAAAAACCAAGCCATGTTTTCTTCTTTAAAAGATTGTAACACCAAATATATATATGTTGGTGATGATAGATCTCTTAGTGTTGTAGGGACTGGAACTGTTCATCTAGACAATGGTCAGTTTAATGATGTATTATGTGTTCCAACCTTATCCTCCAACCTTCTATCTGTCTATCAGATAACTCATTCAGGTGAAGGCAAAATTGTTGAATTTTCACCTCATGATGTTGTAATCAAGGATCTAAAAGATCCTAAACAGATTCTAGCTACTGGTCTTGCTGATGATTCCACAAGGTTGTATAAGTTTCACAACTTTGGGTCATCAAATCTTCCCTCAGCATTTATTGCTCATAATGATGAAGTGAGCAAACTTTGGCATGAGCGATTTGGTCACTTAAACTATCGCTCCCTTCAGCATCTATGTAAAGAAAATATGGTGACAGGTCTTCCTATGATATCTTGCAGAGATGGTGTTTGTTCCGGATGTGTACTCGGAAAACATCATCGGGACAGTTTTGACAAACGTGCCTCTTGGCACGCCTCAGCCCCTTTACAGCTTGTGCACAGTGATTTATGTGGTCCTCTTCCTGTTGCTTCATTCTCTGGTTGCAAGTACTTCTTAACCTTCATTGATGATTTCTCCAGACGCACTTGGGTATACTTCTTAAAACTCAAGAGCGAAGTATTTAACACTTTTTTGGCCTTCAAAGCCTTTGTTGAAAAACAATCTGGACATCAAATTCTTAAGCTACGAACTGATAATGGTGGAGAATATGTTAAAAACACATTCATCAACTTTTGCACTGAAAATGGAATTCAAATGCAACATACTGTTCCATACACTCCACAACAAAATGGTGTAGCTGAAAGGAAAAATCGCACCTTAAAGGAAATGGCTAATTGTATGCTGCAATCTAAAGGACTCAGTCTTAGTTTTTGGGCCGAAGCAATTAATTGTGCAAATTATAAAATCAATCGCACTCCTACTAAGGTTCTAGAGAATATCACTCCAGAAGAAGCTTGGAGTTCCATTAAACCAGATGTAAGTCACTTTCGTGTGTTTGGAAGTGAAGCATGGGCCCATATTCCAGATGAAAAGCATAAAGCTTTAGAACCTAAGAGTGAGAAATGCACTTTTGTTGGATATTCTGAAGATGTAAAAGGTTACAGACTTATTCCATTTAAGTCCAAAAATGTTATCATTAGAAGAGATGTAAAATTTGATGAAAATAAATCGGCCTGCGAGCCTAGTCCGGCGGATGTGCCACCTCTTCCTATCTCTTCTACTTTTGAAAACATTTCTTCTTCAGATGATGAAAGTGAGGATGACAATCCTCCCCCACCTTCTCAGGATCCTCAACTTCCAAGATGGGTCCGTGCTACTCGAGATGCAGCAGGTGATCTTGCCGGTGATCCTACAGATCAGCGACGTACACGTTCTCAGTTTGAAAGAGCCTCTTCTTTACTGGCTCAAGCTCCAGTAAATCATGATCCTGACACTTTTGCAGAAGCTTCAGGCCATCCACATTGGGAAGCAGCTATGAATGAAGAATATCAGTCATTGATGACAAATGATACATGGGATCTTGTTCCTCTACCAACGGGACGAAAACTTGTAAGATGTAAATGGGTTTACAGAACCAAGTATGGACCAGATGGCAAAATTGATAAACATAAAGCTCGTCTTGTTGCTAAGGGCTTTTCACAGGTTGAAGGAATTGACTACACTGAAACCTTCGCCCCTGTTGCCAAAATGAACTCTATCCGCCTTGTTCTTTCCCTTGCTGCCTCTTTAAAATGGGAAGTCCATCAAATGGATGTTAAATCTGCCTTCTTGCATGGGGACTTGCAGGAAGAAATCTATATGGAACAACCCATTGGCTTCATACAAACAGACTCAAGCCTTGTGTGTCGACTTAAGAAATCCCTTTATGGTCTCAAGCAGGCTCCTCGGGCTTGGTATGCCAAAATGGATAGCTTTCTTTTAGAATCTGGCTTTTCTAGGTGTCATTCTGACAATACTGTCTACACCAAGAAAGTGGGTGACTCTCTTATCATCCTTGTTCTTTATGTTGATGATCTTATCCTTACTGGTAGTGATCCCAACCTTATAAACCATGTGAAGTCTATCCTTAAAAAGAAATTTGAAATGACAGACTTAGGACACTTACACTATTTTCTCGGTCTTCAAGTCTTGCAATCCAAGGAGGGTATTTCCCTTTCCCAGTCCAAGTATGCTTGTGATATTCTTCGTCATTTTCACATGGAAGACTGTAAGCCAGCCCCTTCTCCCTTTCAGTCTGGAGTCAAACTTTCAGTCTCTTGTTCTTCTCCTGAAGTTGATGCTACCTTATACCGTCAACTTGTAGGAAAACTCTTGTACTTAACCCATACTCGTCCTGATCTTTCCTTTGCTGTTGGCCTTGTTGCTCGTTTTATGCAAAACCCCCGTGAAAGTCACTGGAAAGCAGCCAAAAGAATACTTCGTTATGTTCGAGGTACAGTACAGTTTGGGATTCATTACAGTGCCAAAGCAGCTCCTCTGTTAGTTGGTTTCACTGATTCTGATTGGGCTGGTGACCCTGATGATCGGAAGTCTACTGCCGGTTATGTCTTCACTCTTGGTTCAGGACCTATTACATGGGCTTGTAAGAAACAGGCTGCCATTTCTCTTTCGTCAGCAGAAGCAGAGTATCGTGGTGCCGTGGAAGCTAGTAAGGAAGCCTTATGGCTTCGTCAGATCCTATCAGAGTTTGGCTTTGAGCAGCAGCATCCAACCTCCCTTTGGTGTGATAATCAAAGTGCCATTCAGCTATGCAAAGATCCAGTCCAGCATCAGCGCAGCAAACACATCGAACTACACATGCACTTCATCAGAAAACTCATTCATGACCATGCTCTTGAAGTACAATATTGTCCAACAGATGATCAGATTGCAGACATCTTCACAAAGGCTCTCACAGAGGCGAAGTTCACTAAACTTCGATATATGCTTAGAGTTCAGGAAGTTGTCACTAAGGGGGGATAGGCTCTAGTGCCTCCTTCCTTCTCCTATTGTGTCATATTTGTAAATCCTTCAATCCTATCCCAAGTTGTTCTTAAGGGGGGATGTTAGGATATTCCGACACATAGGATATAGTTAAGATCAACTTGGTCTAGTTTAGAGTTAGGTATAGAGTTAGGTAAAGTGTCTTTCTTTACCGTTGTACATATTGTAACTTACAATCCGACGGTCACGATATGTAGTGATCCGACGGTTCACTCTCACCTCGGTATTATCGACACTTGATCCGTGGCTTGACACCCGATTGGTCCATGAGTTCTATTTAAAGCGCATGGAGGGTCATTGTTCGGGTAATCCGTGCATGAGAGAAGCTTATGTAAATTTTCATTCTTTGATTAATAAATTGTCTGTACCCACGTTGGGACAGGCCGTGGACTGTTTCCCTCCTTGCACTCTGAGGGTTTTAACCACGTCAAAAATACTGGTGTATTGATTTGAGATCTGGTTGTGAGCGGTGTCCTTTTGGTATTCTTTCTGAGGAACTTACCCTGTAAATTCCTACAATCCAAATGACAATAATGAGCAATTAGGACAACAATAAGGTGATTTAGGACAATGATAAGTTAGATTACTTTTAGAGCACTTTAGATGCACAATGTGAGATGCCAATTGCAAGTGAAATAACCTACTATCAAAACCACTTTCAAATTGCCAATTTATCTAAGTATTAGGTCTTTTAATGATGCAAATGCCATTGTTATATTAGACCTATGTTGCATAGATGACCATCACCAAAACTTGTAAATTCATGCCAAATGATAAATGCCCAATTTATCCAATTGACTTATCAATGCATTAGACAATGTGTGAGTTGATTTTATGCCAATTTAATGTGTCTTTTACCACTGTTATCAAAGAGTTATCTTGTTGTAGCAAAACAATGAGGAATGGATGGTTTAAAGATCAAACCCTTAGGTCTAGGGGCCTTGAAGGAGCTTGCCCAACTACCCAAAATTTTCCCAACAACTGGGCTACCTGTAAGGACAAAATTTTGGCCAAATTCTGTAAAACACACCAATTATTACCTTTGAAAAATCAAGTGACCAAGCAGAAATGGCAAGAGGGCAAAAGGAGGGCTAAGAAGAAGGCTAGAAGGAAAAAAAGGTTTGATGCCAAGGTTGCCAAGGCCTAGAAGGGGCAACGACACACAAGGAAGGCTTAATAGGTCTAGTGACATTGGGAGGAAGGCTTAGTTAGGCCTACGATTAAGGCAAGGAGGCCTTAGAGGTTTGCTGCAAGCCCTAAGAGGGCTACAACCTAGGAAAAGGAGGGGCGAGGGGCATGCTAGGCCTCAAATGAGGCTGTGACTTAGGAGGAAGAGGGAGCCGAGAGGGAGGAAGGGCAGGTGGAGGAGGACGAAGGGCAGGAAAGGCTGAGCGGAGGGCTAGGAGGGCAGACCAAGGGTAGGAAAGGCTAGATGGAGGGGGGCCGAGGGCTAGAGAGAGGCCCTAAGTCTTGTGGCTTGAATGAAGAAGGCCTTTAGGCCTGCTGTCTAGGTAAGAGGAGGCCTCGACTAGGGTTTGAGGGCCAAACTTGGACAACGACTCACCCAAGGAAGAGAGAAAGACTACGACCAAAGAGAAACAGGGCCACACTACGCCTATAGGGCCAAAAAATTCTTCAAACCCTTGCAAGATTCGATTTTCCACTTCAGATTTGTAAATTAGTTCAATTTCCTTTGATGTTGTCCTTGTAAGAAACTTAGAGACTAGATTTTACCCTCAAGGGCTTAGATCTAGCTCAAACCCAATAAATCTTCTTCAAATGGCTTAGATCTCACCTGCACAATTGAAAATAAAAATACCTAGAACCCCAATATATACAAAAAAACTCAAAATAAACCCTAAACTCCAAATAGCTGCAAAATAGGGGTTATAAAAAATTATTTACAAAAATTAATTTACAAATATACAAATATACAATGCTTGAAATATTTTTTGAAGAATATTTTTAATGACAATGACAATAGCTTGATGTATTTTGAAAGATAGATGTTAACCACAGCCTTAAGGAATTAAGAAAATCACATAAATTTCCCGAAGTCCAAACAAGGTCAGCATGTGCCCACGATCTGTGAACTTGGAGCCCAAGGGTTGGGGAACCTGCAAATTCTATATATTTTCTTCAAGAAAGCTTGTTAGACATATGGCGAATCAGATCACTTAAGATAGACCCAAATTCTACCAATAGAATGTTTTTATCACCATCTAATGAATAGACAAGTTGATAGAAAATTTAAGCACAATATAGAAAAGCACATACCTAGCACATACCACAGATCAATGAGACAAAGACACCATGAACTGTATCCCAAAGTCTTTATCTATGAATTTCAAACGTTCCCAACAGAACAGTGGCTTCACACCAGCGTTACAAAATTACATTTAGACCAGAGTAACCATGATTGTGTTTTGAGAAGCAAATGGCTTCTAATTTATAGATAAATCCTCCAAGTGGAAAATAATGGCTAGTTGGCTAGATCATCGTCAAAATAATCTCAATTGTCGATAAATACTTGACCAACTTTTAATTTCAATCGTCGATAAATACTTGATCAACTTTTAAGCTCTGCTGTTGAAAATACTTATTTTTGAGGAATTTTCGAATTTCTCATTAAAACCATTTTTTATTAATCCAAAAATAATTATTTTGGATTAATTTCCTCAAAAAATTGACTTTGACTTAACCACCAAGGTCCAAGGGCTTAATTTTTCTTAAAAAATCAAATTTTTCCTTGGTGGGGGATCTCCAAAAATTAACTTCTTCATGACCCATAGATTTTTTGGTCATTTTCCACTTGGAGAAATTAATTTCTCTAATTTTTATTTTTTGACTCTAAATTAATTAATTTTCTGGCTTAGGATTTAATTTTATTTTTGCCAGAAAATTTAATTAATTGACACAAGGGGATTAATTATTTTTCCACCCTCAAATACTTTAGCCATGGTGTCTGATTGTGAGGGACCATGCACTAAAATATTTTTACATCAAATAGTTACACATTCAACCCGCAAAGGGGGAATACTTGTTCGTTATAGACTCTCATAATTTTTACTCAATTCTGCGACACAATATGATCTAGTAGACCAAATGATCTGTAATAAAAAATTTAGCCAAATAGCTTAAATTATTTCCAAATCACTTTTACAATAGACTCAACTAAGAACACTAGGATTTACCCAAGACTTCGACAATAAATTTCACCCTAGCTTTGGGGTTAGGATGGAGGGAAAAACTCTGCCGATTATTCGTGTTTAGAAAGACACATAATGCGGTGAGATGAAAAACCTCCTAGGATGAAATTCGTCTCCAAAATCATAGGCTTACCTAGGTTGTGACATAATTAATCGACCGTACTAGCATCATTTACATTATAAATTGCAGAACTTGGGTTTGCAATGACATATGAAAGTGTTGGCTGATGATTCTGAACTTTGAAAAAATTGGTACAACTGCTTCCTTGGATTTGTGACAAAATAGTTGCAACATCTGTCTCCATATGGGGACATGTTGTTTCATCAAAGTGACGTGAGAATTCAAAATCTTGTATCCAAGAAAACAAAAGTCTATCAAATAGATATCCATTTAAAATCAAAATAATCACGCATACATAGAATATCTGCTGGAATAGAAAAATCTACTCTAACTAACTGAAATGCAAGGACATAAAACATAAGTGCATCAAAAGAAAACTAACTAATGACATAAATGAAAGGGAGTAGCGTTAGAGATACTAAACAAGAGATGCCCCATGGCATCAAATGTCATCCTTGTGTATACTGAGCATCTGTCGACTCTCAGGTAGGTTTGTAGGTTGCTTTTCAGATGTGCCATGCTGAATTTTGGAGAGACTAGGTTTTTGACTTATCAGACCATCATGCTACTTTTGGCCATCAAACCTCTTCCTTCTTCTCTTTTTTTTTCCTTTCTTACCAGTAGGTGGTGATGATAATAATTTGACCAATGTAGACCCTTTGTTTTGATCTTGAAAAAAATCTGAGGCATGCCCAACTTTATTCTGGATATATTCTATCAAAGGTGATATGTAAGTACCACAAGCATTGTGATTAACCTGATATTCTTCAATTTCTTTTCCAATCATGGCACCTCCAGTTAACCTGTTTTCAATGGGACCATTGACCTCCTGGTAATGAGATGGAAGTTCCTTTAGTAGACTGGAAGGCTTGTGATCTGTCGAAAGGTCTTTGTTTCTTTCACCATTTGACTTATGCTGAAATTCCTCTATTTTGTCCAGCCTATCTTTAATAGTATTTATTTGGCTAGAATGCTCAACTTTAATAGCATTGGTTTCTCTGATATGGTCTTCTTTAATGGTATCTATTGTGTCCAAGAAGGTGTCCATTTGACGATTCATCATTAAATTTTCTTCCATGATTTGCAACCTTTCCTGCATGGCCCTTAATTCCCTTTCAATACTTATTCACATGTTTCGAATTATCTGAGTCAAATTCTTGATAATTTCATCTTCTATTTTGACCCCAAATTTATTTTTGAATGCACCAATAAGAGTTTGCAAAGAATCGAAAGCGTTATCAGGCTTGTCATGAAACCATTCCAATGCATCATCTTCTAATGAAAGGACAAATAGCTTCATTCTAACATCCTCATGATTGTATGTAGTCGCATGAGCATATCTTTGCAGAAAAGTTGTGAACTTTTTTACGTGAAGCTCAACACTGATTGCATTATTCCCTTGGAATGTTGGAAGCTTGTTCATAGTAGAGTCATCTGGAAGATCGTGAGGACATCCTTGAATGTTGGCAAAGCTGCAAGGCTTGTAATAATCCATGAATTCTTGATTTGGAAATCATGGAGGGCTTTTTGTCTGAGAAAAAACTAAACGCTTATTAGAATGTAATTTGTTTAACCGAGCTCTTAGAGCTTTTTTAGGATTGGGAGCAGGGTTAACCAAGCTACTAGGATTGCTTCTAGAGTAAGCTCTTGCAAATGGATGAATAAGCGGAATCGTCATCCAAACATGAACCAATTAAAATGTCCAGGTGTTAAAGGTGCAGATAGAAAAGATGAATGGATTAGTGAGAGGAAATGATGAAAGATGGAAAAAATGTCGTGAGGACCAAGGACAGAAAAATCTATCCCCAACAACGACGCCAAAAAATGTTGTGGCATCGCCGACTCAAATGAAAAGATGGAAGAATGATATAATGATAAGTAATGAGATAATGTCGTTGAGGCTCCGAGAATAAGATATCCCCTACAATGGTGCCAAAAAATGTTGTTGCTCAGATTGTACAGGCACAGTGCGACGACGACTCAGGTCGAGGACTGTCACTTTGATCCCCAACCTATCCGTTTTGGCTGTATCCCAACAACAGACTATGGGGGGTGGTCCCTATGGAAGGTAGAAATGCAAGACTTATTGGCAGCCAACAAGTTTGGGAGACGAGATTGAAAGGCCTAGTCACTTGGTTGATTTTAACAAGCTTTTGGAGATTAGGTTAAATTACTTATGAGACCAATGCCTTATGGAGTCAAATTACTTGCTTTAGATCGATTAAGGACCAGGTGATCGGATGAACAATTGTTACTTGAATGCTTAACTATCCTATATGCTATGCAAATCTTGTGACTTAGGTGTGATGCAAGAATCTTGATTGCTTTTAATTAGATGCTTATTCTAGGTGTGTTCTTCCTCTTAACTATTTTGAAGCTAGTCTCTAGAGTAGGTTGTGAGAAAGAGGCCAAGGGGAAGCAAGAAAAGGTTTGATTAATGATACCTCCCCTCAGGTACTAACCGCCCGGTGCCTCCGGCGTTGCAGAGACTGTGGCTCTGACAACTACAAGGTCACCGTGTTAACCACTAATGAGGGGCTAGGCTCCTCAAGCTAGATGAGAAAGGTGATCCTATTATCTCTATCAACCAAGCTTATGCGTGGAGGTAAATTATTAGTGCAAGACTAGCTCTAGAATGAGATGTAAGGTGAATGAGTGCTTTTTGAGTTAAGATTGTTTATGTTAAGTACTTAGTTATAATTTGTCTTATGACGAAGAGTACTTAATAACAAATTAATGATGATCTTAACACAAGATGAAATGTGCTCAATATCACAAGTGCCAACGAGATACAAAATATATCTAAATTCTCAATAATCAAAGATCCAAAATAGATAAACGAAAGAGCACTTATCCACTTATAACAATACAAAATGCCAATGATGATTATCCAAAGGAGACAATAAGATTGTAAATGCTCTTAGCCAATATTTCTCAACAATCAACCTCTTCAATGTTAACAAGACAATTATTAAAAGATATGCAATTAGATTCACCAATACTTAGATCTTAGATGTAATGTAATAACCCCACCACAAACTATAGGCGGAAAAGGAGTATTAGCATGCATATGAGGGATGCATATGATAGCTACATATGCATGCATCACATTAGCAAACTTACTAATTGGTTATAAAAGATGTCTAAAGAAAGGATAAACGAATTAATTATTAAAAGATTAAATTAAAAACCTAACATTTAAGAAGGGCACCACAAACTATAGGTGGAAAAGGAGTATTAGCATGCATACGAGGCATGCATATGATAGCTACATATGCATGCATTGCATTAGTAAACTTATTAATTGGTTATAAAAGATGTCTAAAGAAAGGATAAATGAATTAATTATTAAAATACTAGATTAAAAACCTAACAATTAAGAAGGGAAATCTTACCCTAAACATAACACTCCAAATATATATATATGTAGTAAATATCTCTTTATTAACTTTGAATAGATTAAATGCTTATAAATTGAATAATTAATTGCTCTTATTATTAACATAATTCAATATAATATATCAAACATATATTCAAATTAAAAGGAATGGTATATATGAAACATATTATATAGTATATACAACTAAAAAGAAATTCTAGTATATAAAAGGGACTAGATATATATATGATACTCTATGACCTATCATAAAATAAAGGCGACAACCTCCAACCATGATGCTACCGTGTCAATAGGTGGTCACCGCTTGAGAATTCCAGGAAAGTGAATGACAGGGCAGTGAAGAGATGGAGGGTGGTGGAGAGGTTGCCGGGAAAGGAAGGAACCTCAGGAATATAAGGGGATCGATGGAGAAATTTGAGGGAGGGCAGTTTTGGGAGTATTTCACTGATAGTGAAGGAAAAGGAAGCCATAGACAGAGAGGACAAAGAGGAAGAGTGGGTGTTAATTGTTCTTCAAATTTTGGGCATGGGGGCCAAAGTGCTTCCATTTCGAAGTACTTTGAAGCTAGGTATCGAGATTGTGCCCAGTTTGGCTGGGAGGTTTTGGTCATTTTGGTAATGGGAGCAGTTTTGGTGCTACAACAACTCGAGATCGACTTCAAACACAGAAGTCAGGTAGGTATCTGCGAATTAAATTGATAAATTCTTGTTTAAATTATAACTGCTAAATTTTGGTAGAATTTTACAAATTTAATTTAGGTTTGGGCCATTAAAGTTTGATTCTCTATGCCCAAATGAGCCGCTTGTCTTTGAAAGCAGTTAGATCCTCCCCATAGAACTCTAGTTACAACAGTGGACCTAGTCTTGGGGCAAGTGGGCATTCCATGTGGCAGAACAAGCAACATAATTTACAACCAAGTGATGAAGTGGACAAGGAAGATGATGCAAGAATACAATTAGTACAGGTCAATTCAGCTCAAAGCTTAAGTTAAATCAACTCAATCCGAGCCCTTCTACTATATGTGGGGTATGATGTCACTCTTTTGGGGTCATCTTAATGGAGTAAAGGAAGTACAAGTGGCTAATGTTGGAACGTTGGAGCTTAAGGTGTAGATTTGGAGCCCTCAAGGGATAATTATCAAGCTTAAAGTATAGTCTACTCCAATAAAGGGTCATTTCCCTCTCAATCAAGCTAACTGTTAGCTTTCAAGGCAAAAGGGTAGGTTGAAATCATCAAGGCAATAAGGGTCCTTCCAAGGTGAATGTTGGAGCTATTGATGAACAAGCAAGCCCTTGAGGGCCAATGCCACCTAATCAAGGTCGCTACAATTGCAAATTTCAAGCATATCAATGAATAGAGGTGTCCGTTGCAGTGGTTTAGGGTCAAAGAAGGGAATTCAGGTCCCATTGATGAAAATAACAACCCTCATCAAGGAAAGTTATGCAAGCATATTGATGAAGTAAGGCCCCCAAAGGCATCTCAAGGCCAAAGAAGTCAATTTCAAGCCTATTTCTCAAGCAAATTTAGCCCCAATCAGCTAGCCATTTGCAAAAGGAGAGGCCAAGTCCTCAATTTGGGAGAAAAGATTGTCAAATAAGCAAGGGAAGGCATATTGAAGTCTTCCCCAAGTCAAGTAAGAGGCCTCCAAGCAAGGAAAGACAACATTCAAGGAAAAGTTTACCAAAAAGCAAGCAAACATAACATCACCAAGCAGGCTGTACCCTAGTCCTAACGGTCAATTCATAGTCAAATCAAGTCGTTGTGCCCCCTACAGGAAGCTAATTTTCCAGGCAAGACAACCATGGAGCCAGAAGTGCAACATTTGGTTAATGGGAGTCAAAATGATCCTATTGGGCCTCTTTGTGGTAGCATGATTACCTCTTTTGGGGTTTGTCCAATGTAAAATTTGAAAATTATTTTTCTTAACTTAGGCTCCAAGCTTTTGTGGATGGCAAGTTACCTATTTTGTGGGAAACCAAGGAGGACATTTTGAAGAACCTCAACAATAAATTTAGGCTTTCTCCTCCTTGGCAAATCATTGTAAACTTGTTGAGCTATAAGAAATGTGAATTCTTTACATGAGACAAAAGGGTGTACATGTGAATTCTCTTATTTTGTTTGGCCGAATCAAATATTTTTCGAAGGCAATTTTTGGAGTAGCACAAAGTTACTCAAGGCTAAGCTAATTGATCCAAGGAGTCTTGAAGGAGGTATAGGGTTTATCTCATATCATCTTCTAATTCATTCAAGGTACTGTTGTTCTCTATTGGGACATGATTTTCTTTCCCCTCTAGAGGTAAATGCCCTTATCTTAAATAATTGTTAGTTGTTTGGTTGGAGGATTCTCTTCTAGGATTAAAATCAACATTACCTTTGTGATGGTATTTCATCATGACATCTTTTAGTTTGCATCAATATCCTGCATACATATCGACACATCTCCCAAAGATATATATTGTCAAGGGTCTCTTTCTTTTTTAGACTTCATTAGAGCCTTCATCTCTTCCATGGAGATATCCTAGTCAAATCTTCTAGGTCTTTCGGATGTTGATTGCCTTTACCATGGTTGCATATTCCATGATATCTTCCTTTCTTTCTTCACACATTACATTCTTAGGAGCTTCCAATCAGAGTTCCTCAATTGTAGTCAACCGCCTCATACTTCATATGAGGACATATTATGTTGATTCCATCTAGTGAATGTGTGACCCATGCATTCCTGCATTCCTTTGAGGGAGGAGATCCTCTCTTTTGATCATGCTATCAAGATAGAGCACTGATCCATGTTATCTGCAACCATATGACACAACTTCCACAATATCAAATGTAAGCATACATACCTCATTTTTCCTTTGGGTCATCCAGAGTTCCTACAACAACTTCCTTGATTGAAAGAGCTTCAATCCCTTGATCCGCTTCACTTTTATTTCATCATACCATCATCTCATGAATTCCACAAGTTCGGAATTCTTGATGAAACACTTGCTTCTCCTTATGATCGGTGAACCTTTCAATGAAGATTCCATCAGATAATCTTGAGGATCTAAAGTATCCCTATCAACAGATTTTTCCTTTTGGCAGATGTATGATGAACCTTGTACTAGATGACCTTGCCACTTCTGTTCCCAATGAGATTCCCAAGAGCTATGTCCTTGACTTCCATAGATTCTAACCATCTTTCATGCTTCTCTATGATGATGTCCCGAGCTCTTGCTTTCAATGCCTCTATGTTGCCATGATGCATCCCATCATTTTTCCTAGTGAATAATGATAGCCATACCTTTCAATAGAAGACTTAGGAACTTGAGAATAACTTAGGTGAGAAAGACTATCTCAGTGATAGAGATCTCTTACTTCCTCTTTCTTGGAATTATTCTTTTCAGCTTCCTCAACTTCTTTGACGATATGGGCTTCTTCTCTTCCTCTTTTGTTGTCCTTCTTGACCTTAGGACAATCTCTTTTGTAGTGCCCATATTCTTGACACCCATAGCATTGAATCTTAGACATGTCCCTTTTCTTTTTCCAAGAACCAGAGTTTCCAAATTTTCCTTTTCTTCTTGTCATTGTAGCATAAGCTTGACTTTGCTCACCTACTCCCACATCAAATTTGGCCTTTAGTCTAGATTCTTCAATCTTGCATAGTGACCATAGATCCTGGAATGGAGTAGCTTCTTTCTTCCCATAAATACTTGAAGTAAAGTTACCCCACTCCTCCGGTAGTGCATTTAATACAACTGTAGTCATTTCACTATCAGACATGACTTCTCCCAGATCTTGTAGTTGATCCCGGATCTCAGATATCCTTATAAACTATGAGGCTATTGCATCTTCCCTAGACATCTCCAACTTATAGAGTTCTTGCCTTAATGAGATGACTTCTCTAGTAGTACTTACGAAATACAACTCTACTAGTTTGTCATAGATTTCTTTTGAAGTTTCGAGTTTAGATACATATGGGATGAGGGGATCCTTGATGGATTCTATGAGAATCCTTTGAGCCCTAACTTCCCCTTTCATATACTTGGAAAGAGCTTGAGCATCTTTCTCTCCTGGTTTTGTGATAGATTCTTTGACATGTTCCATCACCTCATTTTCAATGAGATTCAGATCTGTCCTTTTCTTTCATGCAAGATAGTTTGAAGCGCCAACCAATTTGTTGCTTTCCTTGCAAAAAGACATTTTGACAAATTCAGATGTGGACATAAATATACTTACTTGATAGGATGGTCCTTCCTCTTGCTGCTTTCTTGATGTTAATGATGATATAGAGGATCGAAAACTTTTCCTTGATGAAGGTAGTTTTCTTCAAGAATGATCCTTGATCCCACAGGGAGTGAGATGACACCGCCTTTTGATCTAGCTTCCTTTGGATGAATAGTCTTCAAAACACTTTAACTTGACTAGATGTAGGGTTTTGGCCTTCTCTCTTGTGATGATGATCCCAATACTTCTTTGTAGACTTCTTTGATCTAGGGTTATGATGCTTCCTTTGATTTAGAATGATCTTCGCTTTGATGTTGAGATTTGATCCTTGAGTGTCCCTTGATAAGATGCCCTTCCTTGACTTAGTCACCTTAGCTTTGATACCATGTTGAGAAATCTAGGGCATCAAGTATTAGATGATTTCTCTGAGAGATAACTGATTATGAATGCTTTTTACTTCTTAGAGTAGATTCTTCTCTTTAGATTATTATTGTGTTCTTCTTTCATCAAATAGTTACCAATGCATAAACAATAAAGAAATAAGAGACATAGAATGTAGGCTATTCGCCAGGGCCAAAACCTCTCCCACTTGAGAGGAAAACCCGCACAAATTCTTCTTCTTATAGAGACTTCAATTGACGAATACCAAGACCAAGACCCTTGATCTATTTGCCACTCCAAGACCAAGACACAAATCCTCCTTGATGAGATTCTTCTTGCAATGATCAAACCTTTGCTTCTTTGTCCTTCTTGGCTACTCTTTAGAATGTCGGTCCCTTGGTTCAACACTGCACTCCTTGGTTTTAGTTCCAAAACCCTTAGCACATTAGCTTGACCAACTTTTACCTTATATCTTCGCTCTAGAAGGAGACTTCTTCCTTTTAATTCAGCTTCTCTTTTATTTGTCCTTCACCCAACTTGATTACCTTTTGATACTTGCAACCTTCTCGGCCTCCTTGATGCAATAGACAGATTTATACCTTCACATGTGTGGAGCTCCCTTAGCCCAAAACAGTCCCAAAATAATGCTGGAACACTTCGTAACTTCTTCCTCTCTCCTCGTTGGTTCTTAGGCTCATTCTTTGTCACTTTCGCACGGCTTAACTTCAGACCCACTGTACCTCGCACTTCATACTGTGATGACCAAAAGTCTGCCTCTGAAATGATGCCGAGCACTCCTATTTATAGTGGTTTGCCTTGTAATTAGCCGACATGAGTGTATGTGAGCCGACATGTCCTTTGGAAGGTTTATATTATTTCTTTTTGAAGCCGACGTGAGAAGGAGACTTTGCTTGTTCTTGGAGGGCTAATTATACTTATCTCATGACTGATACAAATTGTAATATGCCCAAGAAGGGTCCTTCATACATGACATTGACTCAATTTGACTTTATGACCAATCCTAAGGACTCACAATGGGAGTCATACTAAAAATAAAATTACTTTCTCATGAAACCCATGAGACAAGCATTACAATAATAATTTTATTTCTCTTCTTTTCATCAATTACATAAAATCACAATTACACATGTCATTATGAAGACCAAACCTAGTTACATTTTTCAACAGTCCCTTCCACTTCTGTTAGGAGGCTTTGATTGTTCAATTAGACATTACGGGATGCTCAAGAGCATGCTAAGACTTTTAGGAGCACTTTTAGAGAAAGTGTGAAAATGCGGAAACCTTGAATCCTCCTGCAACAACTGATTAAGTTTCTTCTATTTGTTAAATAACTTGAACAAATTATTTACTGCATCCTACGGTAAATATTGAAACTAATACACTGCAGCCTTCACAAATACAATACTGCGGAAGAAAAATAATGCTGGAAGAATAGACGCACACACACACAAATAACATTGATATTTTTAAACTAATGTCCCCGGAAAAACCCAACTTGGGAAAACCGGTGCAACAGCTGAAGGTTTTATTATTATGCAATAGTAAATCTGAGTACAAGACTATGGATGCTCAAATCTAGCAATCCATATAGAGAAATGACTGATAGAAGATCTAGTGAGAAAAATCTCACTTCCACCGTTGATCAAACACTAACCTTGGCTCAAGATGAGTTGCTTTCTGCTACCTCTGTGTAGTCCCTGCCTCAGCCTATGTAATTCTGCGTCACACAACTCGGACTAGTATCTCTCTCGCGAACTGATTAACCGCTGTTTGGGAAATGGACTCTCCTGGCCTCCGGGCTCCCACTCCGGCTTCTGGCACTGGATCACTACTTCTCCCCAGCAAAATTGTTAAAATTCTATCATTGCAACAAGTGATTTATTTTACCTACTTATTTTCCCAATAAGTTATTTATGAAAATCCTTCGTTAAACATTAAAATAAATTTTGCTGTAGACATCACACCATAATATAGAAACAAACATATGCACAAGAATTAACACATCGACATAGATATTTTGGACAAAAGTCCCTGAAAAAACCCAATGTGGGAAAACTGGTCGAGCAAGGGAGGATTTTATTATTCAACAATTTTTCAGTACAACTGGGTGCCGAACTGGCTTATCCAACATAGAGAAAATTCTCTAACACTTGTCCTAGTCTCAACGTCAGCCCGACTGACCTTTGCGTAGCTCCTAGACCCTCTGCGTCAGCCCCTGTCTCTTTGCGTCAGCGTTGGGCCTCTTTGCGTCACCCACGCAAGCCCTCCAGTGATTGCGCAATCTGCTGCCTCTGTGTCTGCCTCTCCAACCTCTGCGCTGATCTTCTGGTGCTGTTCCCGACTCTCTGTTCCGTACTCGTTGCATCCTGTTGTTCTCCAGACCACTAGTTCGAATTTCTCAGTTAACCCCGCTCCAAAAATCGAACTGACAGGTCTCCCTCAGTGTGTTCTCAAACTGACCCTCAAGCCTCTTCTTATACTTTTCTCGTTGGTCCATCAACGACCGAGATTAAATCTCTAATCAACGGCTAAGATTAGATTTGGCTTGATCCATGACTTTTGGAACCTTCTAACCCAGTTTTATGTTAATAGCCATTAATATTTTATTTTTCCTAAGCTTAGACTTAGGAACTCCATTAAAAATATTAATTATTTTAATATCTCCCAAACTGGGTACAACCTGTCCAAACCATTTCTGGGTCTTGGAGATCTCATGTGCTTTAGCCTCTCCACCAATTTTCATGGCTAGAGCACATCTGATGCTAACCCAAATCAACACTCCCTCTTAGCGAGGACTGTGCTCTAGTAATACTTCCTCACTGAGCATTACTCTGATTATCCGGCATCGGTACCTGTGCTGATGCTAGGCCTCCTCGCCCAACATCCTCTACACTGTTGCATCTTGTACTGCTGCCCATGGCTCTACCTCTGCCACTGTTACATCCGTACGACAACTCCCTCTGCATCTGTGCTGTTGCTGGTCCTTTATCCCAACACTGCATCTGCACGACAACATCACCCCCATTTCTGTTACTGAAATGAGTTCTTTATCATCCCCATCTTTTCCCTGAAGTAATCAAACTTTGTTCTTCCAAGGGCCTTGGTGAGGATGTCTGCCCCCTGTTCTCCTGTAGGAGTGTAGCTCAACTGTATTGCTCCTCGTTGGACACAGTGTTTGACAAAGTGACACCAGATATCAATATGCTTTGGCCGATCATGAAACACTGGATTCTCAGAGAGTTTGATGCAACTTTGATTATTGCACATGATCTTGCTTGCCTCCATGTTTCTTCTGAATAGGTTCACAAGCAATTTTCTAAGCCATATGGCCTCACACGAAGCTATTCTCACAGCCATATATTCTGCCTCAGCTGAGCTCAGAGCCACGGATTTCTGTTTCCTACTGCACCAGGAGGTCATTCTTGATCCAATGTTGAAACAATACCCAGAGGTACTTTTCCGATCCACTGAACTTCCTGCCCAATCTACATCAGTAAACGCACTCAATCTGATATCCTTACTCTTGGTGTACAAGAGTCCATAATCGACAGTTCCCTGTAAATACCTGAGAACATGTTTGGTTGCTGCCCAGTGCACCCTCTTTGGCTCCACCATGAATTGACTGAGGGTGTTGATAGCGTAGCAAATGTCTGGCCTGGTATTGACCAGATACATCAGTGACCCTATGAGCTGCTTGTATAAGGCGGGATCAACATCCTTGTCTTCTGATGCATCAATCTTCTTCCAGTTGGTTATCATTGGAGTAGCCATGGGTCTACAGTCCTCCATCCTGAATCTCTTCAGGATTTCTGTAGCATATCTCCCTTGCCCAAGGAAGATCTCCCCCTTTTGCCACAAAACTTCCAAGTCCAGGAAATAATGAATTCGCCCCAAATCCTTCATGTCAAATTTCGTGGCTAGATTCTTCTTGCAGTCCCCTATGAGGCTAGATGATCTTGTCAGGAAGAGATCATCCACATATAATACTAAGATTAGAGGCTCATTTTCTACAACTAGATAGTAGATATTTGGATCTGCGTAACTCTTGACAAATCCCATTTTTTGCAAGTAGCCATTGATTCGACCATACCATGCTCTAGGTGCCTGTTTCAACCCATACAAGGATTTCTTCAATCTGCATACATGAGACTTCTTCTCATGTGTCTCAAAGCCCTCTGGTTATTCAATGTATACCTCTTCTTCTATCACTCCGTTCAAAAATGCCGTTTTGACACCCATATGATGAATTTCCCACCCCATCTGTGTTGCAAGAGATATCATGGTTATAATAGATGTATGCCTAGCCACCAGGGCGAAGGTCTCTTCGTAGTCAATTCCTTCCTTCTGAGCATACCCCTTAGCCACAAACCTAGCTTTGTATTTCTCAACACTGTCGTCTACAGCGTATTTGATCTTGTAGATCCATCTCGAACCTACCACTGATCTGTCTTGAGGCCTTGGCACTACCTCCCAGACATCGTTCACCATTATGGAGTTGTACTCCTCTACCATCACATCCAGCCAAATCTGATGTTGAGCTGCCTCTTGAAAACTAGCAGGCTCCCCATCCTGAGCTATTAATGCTTGATATCTATCTCTCCGTTTTCGCTCCCTCTTACTGTTCCTTAGTGCACCGATGAAGTCCTCTACATCTCGCAGAATCTGACAAAGTTCCCTGCTCGTTCTTCCTCTACCAACAGGTGCTTCTGTTAGCTCCTCCTCATCCTGTGATTCTTCCTGACTCGAGGAAGAATTCTTTTCTTCCGTTGGTTGAAGAGGTTTGACTAACGGTTCCTCTTTTGACTGTTCCTCGGAAGGCATTTCTCGAGATTTTTTGAAAGCCCTGCCCTCCATGAACTTCACATCTCGTCGAACTACTATCTTCTTGCTCCCTGGAAGATAGATTCTGTATGCCTTAGCATTCTCACTATATCCCACTAGATATCCTTTCTTTGCAGTTTGATCCAACTTTTTCCTCTTTTCCTCGAGTATGCAACAATATGCTAAGCTCCCGAATATCTTGAGGAGTTCTATTCTGAACATAGACTGCTGTGTTGCATGCTTCTGCCCACAGGGTTTTTGGCATATCCTGATCATACATCATGGCCCTAGTTGCTTCTACAATAGTCCTGTTCTTTCTTTCTGCTACTCCATTCTGCCCCGAATTGTAAGGCGCTGTTCACTCTCTTCTGATGCCCTCCTTAGCGCAAAAATCAGTGAAGTCCTTATCGACATACTCTCCACCATTATCTGAGCGCAAAACTTTTATTTTCTTCCCAGTCAGATTCTCCACCAGAACCTTGAACTCTTTGAATTGACAGAAAACCTCGTTCTTGGTTTTCAGAAAATAAATCCAAGTTTTCCTTGAGTCGTCATCAATGAAGGTGAGGAAGTACTCGACACCACTAAGAGCTTTAGTGGACATGGGTCCGCAGATATCTGAGTGTATCAATCTTAGTACACTCTTGGCTCTGTTTTTACTTCTAGGAAATGCTGCTTTGGCATACTTTCCTAGAGCACATCCTTTGCATACATCATCTCGTTCCGTACTAAGATCCGAAACTCTTGTTACAGTGCTTCTGAGAATTCTCAGAGCCCCATGGTGCAAATGTCCCATTCTTCTGTGCCATAGTTCGTTCAAATCCTTGTCTCCATGACTGCCTATTAGTGCCATTGGTGATTCTAGTTGTAGTTTGTACAACCTATTACTTTTGATCCCAATCTGCACTTTCTTTTTCCAGCTCGGGTGTTTGATGTATACTTTCTCCTTGATGAAGAAAACGTCATAGCCTTTGCCTTGAAGTTGAGACACGGAAAGTAAATTCATCCCCAATCCTGGTACATGCAATACATTGGTAACATGAAACCGCTCTCTTGTTGTTGTTTGAAAAACTATGGTACCCCTCCTTGCTGGAGTACACTTTGCCTTGTTCCCCATGGTGATCTGAAAGTTCATCTCCGCCTGATAATCTGAGAAACATTCCCGGATTCCCGTCATATGCCAAGAGGCTCCATTGTCTATATACCACACCTCTGATGATGCATAGCTAGTCACACAAGCCACTTCTTCTTCCAGCTTGGAAGCCAACATAGAAGAATCGAAATCACTTTCTCTTATGCAATTTTCTGAAAATCTGTGCGAGTCTCCTGACGTAGATGCCTCTGCATCATGGTCTTGACCCATAATTGATTTTCCCTTCTTGTCTCTGATTACTTGCTCTGATACCATGTTAAAATTCTATCACTGCAACAACTGATTTATTTTACCTACTTATGTTCCCAATAAGTTATTTATGAAAATCCTTCAGTAAACATTAAAATAAATTATGCTGCAGATATCACACCATAATACAGAAACAAACATATGCACAAGAATTAACACATCGACTCAGATATTTTGGACAACAGTCCCCGGAAGAACCCAATGTGGGAAAACTGGTGCAACAAGGGAGGATTTTATTATTTAGCAATTCTTCAGTACAACTGGGTGCCAAACTGGCTTACCCAACAGAGAAAATTCTCCATCACTTCTCCTAGTCTCAGCGTTAGCCTGACTGACCTCTGCGTAGCTCCCAGACTGTCTGCGTCAACCCGTGCCTCTCTGCATTAGCACTGGGCCTCTCCGCGTCACCCACGCAGGCCCTCTAGTGACTGCGCAGTCTGTTGCCTCTGCATTTGCCTGAGAGGCTCTGCGTCTGCCTCTCCAACCTCTACGCTGATCTTTTGGTGCTGTTCCCGACTCTCTATTCCGTACTCATTGCCTCCTGCTGCTCTCCAGACCACTAGTTCAAATTTCTCAGGTAACCCCGCTCTAGAAATAGAACTGACTGGTCTCCCTTAGTGTGTTCTCCAACTGACCCTCAAGCCTCTTCTTATACTTTTCTCGTTGGTCCATCAACGACCGAGATTAAATCTCTAATCAACGACTAAGATTAGATTTGGCTTGATCCACGAGTTTTGGAACCTTCTAATGCAGTTTTATATTAATAGCCATTAATATTTTATTTTTCCTAAGCTTAGACTTAGGAACTCCATTAAAAATATTAATTATTTTAATATCTCCCAAACCGGGTACAACCTGTCCAAACCATTTCTGGGTCTTGGAGATCTCATATGCTTTAGCCTCTCCACCAATTTTCATGGCTAGAGCACATCCGATGCTACCCCCAATCAACAAAAATATGACTTCCCCTCTGAAGCATTGCGCTACCTCTTTGTGGAACTCTCTGTCTCTCTGCTATGCACTCACTAGACTAAAAAAATCTTCCTCCTAACCTTACCCCTCTCTTACTACTTCGATCTTACTGAATCACCTCCAACAACATACAACTGCTACTCTGAAGATTGATTTCCCAGCAAAATCGAATTCCTTGGTGTCTCAACTGTGTTCTCCAACCCCCATTGAATTTCTTCTTATAATCTCTCGTTGAGACGTCAACGACCAAGATTAAAACATTATCGATGGCTAAGATTAACTGGAGCTCAATCCATGTCTTCTTCTAGAAGATTTCACCATGACTTAATTAATAACTTTTAATTAATCAGTTTTCCTAAGTTTAGACTTAGGCACCATTAACAAAAAGATTAATTATTTTAATTAAGTCGTCTCTAGGTGGAATTTCCAGAAATGATTTATGGGTTTTGGAGAATACATGTATTCTAGCCTCTCCACCAATTTTTGTGGTTAAAACACAACCGATGCTACAAAAACTAACAAAAAACAGTCTTGCGAAGAAGTTTCTAAACTATATAGCATTTGATGAGCAACATTATAGATTCAAAGTCTTCTAGTTTTCAGGAGGCAACAAACATGTAGGTTTGGTGGGATGCCATGGTAGAGCAGTACACCTCCATCATGAAGAAAGATGATTGGGACATAATGCCAGAATTGGAGGGGAAATTATTTGTGAGTTTCAAGGGGCTCCACAAGTTTAAGCACGCTGCAAATGGTGGCATTGAGAAGTTCAAAGCGAAGTTTATGGTGAGAGAGTTCTCTTAGAGAGGGAGTCAACTACGAGGAGACATTTTCTCTAATTGCCAGGTACACTTCTATTATAGTTGTTATGTCGTTGGTTTTATTTATGGGATGGAGCATATATTAGATGCATGTGAAGACAACTTTCGTTAATGTGATAATTCAGGAAGAGGTGGACATAGAGTAGCCTAGGGGCTTTGAGGTAAATGTGAAGGAGTCCCATGTGTTAAGACTTAAGAAGGCCTTATATGGACTTGTTACTGCACATGAGGTGCCCTAAAATTTTTAAAGGCAAAAACACTATAAGATTGAAAAGGGGGTGCAAAGTCCTAAATCCCTATAGGCCATGTGGATGGTTATGTATATGGTGTCCTAGGAGATTTGATGGTTGGCCATGCTTGGTCCCTTTAGTCTCCACTCTTAATTCCCTTCGTCTTGGATAGGATTGGAGGCCTTGAGATGGATCTACTGGGATGCATGGTTTATGGGAGCCACCTTTTGATATGTAGGTTGTCAAACCCATGGTTTTACATGCACCTATGTCTTGCTTACATGGTTGTGCTTTATAGAGTCTGTATGCACTTCCTTGGCAGTAGTATATTCGTTTCTCCATGGGGCAATCTCACACTTTGTTGGAAATATAACTACTTTCAGTCTTCTTAATTGTTGTTGTACTCATTTCAATATGTATCTTATGTAACAAACAAAAGAAGAAAAGAAGAAAGTTATTATTTTAAAGCATGGGTTACATGCCCTTTATTGATAGTCTTCTAGGTAAAAGCATGTTCTTCATGATTTTAGGGTTTGTTAGGTCATAGGATACATTGTCATGAGTCAAGAGAGTCAACATCATATTTATAAGACCCTTCCGGGCAAAATATATCTTGTAAAATAATTTATTTTGAGTCTAGAAAGTCTTGGAAACCTCCAAAGTTCAAGTTGGACCTGGAAGCTTCAAGTCGTCCTAAAGGAGGGGATTCGACCTTGTGGAAAGGCTATATAAAGTGGTAGATTCAACCTCATTTGGCACTGACTCAATCAACAAGTTCGATCTCTCAAGAAAAGTTCGATCTAAGGCTAGAAGAGGCAAGGAAGAAGGAGCGAAGGTCTAGAAGGCAAGAAGTCAGGGAAAAACTTGTTTGTGGGCTTTATCTCTCTTACACGTGTGAAGAATGAGGGTTTTTGCAGCTACAAAAGAAGCCAAAATTGCAGGTCCGAATTGTAGGAAGATCAAGTTGCAAGAACAAGTCACTGGAAGAGTGAGTATCTTGTTTTGACTTCGTTGACCTTGGAAGATATTGTCTTGCTCAAAGGAAGGTCCCTTGAACAACTGTTTCATTGCTAGATTAAGGTTTTTGCAACAACCGTAAGGTCGAAGTTGCAGGAAGAAGTTGCTGGACGAAATTGCAGAGCAAAAGCTGTGGTCAAAGTTGCCTTTGATTGCTTTTGATTTCGTAAGTTGGGGGAAACTAGTCCATACCTTTGATTTCGTAAGTCAACCTTTTCTTTCCCCCAATCTTACTATAAATGGTAAAAGTGGTTTTACCGAATTAAACTGTCACCAACAAGTCTTCTTTGGTTATGCTAGAGGATCAAGGTAAGCTCGCAATGACAGAGAGCATATCAAGACTTGAAGGGGTTCGTTACTTTTGCAAAAATGAAATCTAATCTAAAGCAAAATTGAAATCTAATCCAGTAAAATAAAATTAATCTACTCTAATGTTTTGCGATGCAAGCTTAATTTTAAGTGCAAATAAAACATGCCATGAAAATGAGACACAAAACACAAGAGGCCCCTCGCTAGGTAGGGGGGGAATGGGATGCGTAAGAGACTCTCCTAGTTCCCTCAATATTACAATAATTGTTGTTTTGAATGGTATCCCTTGTGAATAAAGGGAGAAGTGGTTTTAATATTGCTTTACAAAGTAGATGATTGTGGGTCTCCTTTAGGTGCTTTGGATGATCAAATTTAGTGAAAATTCAACAACATTTCCCCTTGTACTTTTACGTACATGCAAAGAACCAACAAACAAAACAAAGTGATAGATGCCCAAAATTACTTTGGATCCACAATTGTTAGTACAAAATACCCAAAAATTCTAAGTAAAAAATCTATAATGAAATGCACAAATTCCTACTTTAACACTGTTGAGAAATCTAGGGGCAACTAGATTAGGTGATTTCTCTTACTTTGATAACTGCTTGTGATGTATTTTTACTTAACTTGATTAGCTTCTTCTTTCACTTGATTATTATTAGTATTTTCTTCATCAAACAACTACCAAACCATAAAGAACAATAAGACAAAGGACACAAGATATAGGCGATCAACTAGGGCCAAAACCTCTCCAACTGAGAGGAAAACCTGCAAGAATTATTCTCTTCTTATAGAATCTTCAATTGATGAATTCCAAGACCTATGACCCTTGACCAAGACCCTCCAAGACCAAGTTAAACCTTTCTTCCTTAATGAGCTTTCCTTCCAGCAACTTCTACAATTTCAACCTCACAACAAATTCTTCTACAACTTCGACCCACCCATTAGACTCTTTTGGAACTTTGACCTGCCCAACAGATTCTTTTGGAACTTCGACCTGTCCAACAGATTCTTTTGGAACTTCGACCTGCCCAGCAAATTCTTCTGCAACTGCGACCTGCCCGACAAATTCTTCTGGAATTTCGACCCAATAGTTTCTTCCTAGTGCTTCGACTTGCCCAACAACACTTCGACTTCACAACATCATTTCAACTTGCCCAATAATACTTCGACTTGCCCAACAATAGTAGAAACCCTAACACAAGAGAGAGAGAGAGAGAGGCCCAAAACTTCGATCTTGCTTTTCTTCTCCTTTTTCGTTCTTTTCCAGCTTTTGTCTTGAGGAGATCAAACTTGCTTGAGTGAGTGTACTAATGAGGTCGAGTTTCTTCTTATTTATAGGCTTTTGAGGGGCACAAATTGCTTCCTTTAGGTCTACTTGTCCACTTGTGTAGGCTGACTTGATGACAAGGTCTTGGAGGGCCTTTTGACTCTATCTTGACTAAAATAAAATTTTCTTTTCAATATGTAACATGCCCAAAAGAGTCTTTCATACATGACAATGACTCATTTGACTTGTAGACTCAATGACAAGCCCTAGAAGCACTCAATGGGTGCTTGACCTAAAAATAAATTTCCTTTGATCATGAAACCCATGCCTCAAGAATAATAATAATAAATTTATTTTTCTCATTACATAAAATACATAAAATCATTATTACGTATGTCATATGAAGACCGAACCTGGTTACATATTTCAACACTCCCTCTTAACTAGGGAGGTATTCATAATCTATACAAGGTACTTGGACATTCTCAATCTGAAGAATTCTCATAAGAAGAGTCGGATTGGTAACCCATCTATTTAGCATCACATCATCCAACATTGTCACATAGTAAGGCCTTAACTAACAACTCTATCTCTTCGCAAGATCAGAGCATAATGTTGGCGAGACCAATGACTTATAGACACCATCATCATTGTCTCTCAAGGTACATACCCCACCCGGGTGTTCACAGAGTATGTCCTTCTAGGAATATTCTTATCTTGGATTCCCTATCCTCAAAGAATATCGGTCCTCTTCGACTACTCTTATCTTGGATGCCTTACCTCATCCTCAAAGAGTATCAGATGCCAAATTCTTACCCAATCCTCCATTTTTTCTTCCCAAAGTGAAGACAAGAATGATGCGTCTACTTCTCCTTCTCAATTAGGGAGGATATACCCATTCCTATAAAAGGACTCCTTTTGATGTCACGAATCACATCTTAGTAATCACATTCCTTTAGTCGTTTGAGTAGATATGCATAACATGACAACCATTATAATTAGTTATTTCTCTGTTATGTGATTAACCACGGTGCATATAAAGCCATAACAAAATCCTACAAAATGAAAATATAGTAAATGGGTAAGGAAATGTATTTTGTGAAAATTTATTTACAATATACTGTTGTATGAAACAAACCAATTGCACAATACGTTGCACGTGGATTCCAAGATATGTTCCTAAATTAGACAACTAACATTACAATAATTATTGAACCAAACCTGCTTCTACTTCCTCCCAGAGTGAAATAGTCCCATCCATACTACAAGAAGCAATGACGTCTCCATACTCAGGAGGAGCCCATACTATCTTTACCGAGCTACCAGTGTGAGCTTGAATCTGCTTGTGGGGCTCCTTCTTTCGATGTCATGAATTTCATTTTCAACATTATGGAGCCTTCATCTTTTGGGACTTCTTTGTAGGGCACCGACCATCCATCACTTTCCTTCACGAGTCATGTCATCCTTCTCTTCATTGCAAAGTGATCTTCTAATCCACATCTAGCCCTTCTTCATACAACTACCTCTTCCACATCATGTTTCCTTTAAGATCTGCCATCCAACCACATGAGTGGTTAGTTGTAGATGACATCTACAATTCTCTTCCAGTAGCCCTGTATCAAATCATCCAGATGTTGCTCAAAAAAAAAAAAATGAACATCAAGTCAAAGTTACCTTTTGTGATGACCTTTCATCATGACAACTTGCTTGCAATATCAACATCCTGCACATTCATTAGCACATCTCCAAGACTTTTAATGTGAAGGGTCTCCTTTCTTTATAGACCTTATCAGGGTCTTCATGCCTTCTTTATGGAGATGTCATGGCCAATTCTTGTAGTCATCAGATGTTGATATCCTTTTCTATGTGACCATAGTTGCATCTTTTACGATCTCTTCTTTTTTTCTTCACATATTGATCCCTAGGAACTTCCATCCATAGTTCCTTCATCTTTGTTAACCACCTCATATGGAATATGAGGACATATTATGTTGATTTCATCTAGTCAATATGTGAACCATGCCTTCATGCATCTTTCCAAAGGAGGAGATCCCTTTTCTTTGATCATGCTCATGAGATAGAGCATTTACCCATGCAACCATATGATGACATGACTCAATTAAATACATGCATACATACCTCTTTCCTTCTTTTGGTCATCTAGGCTTCCTTCAACAACTTCCTTTCCTTGATTGAGAGTACTTCAACCATCTCGACATGCTACATTCCTTTGTCACCATACCATCATCCTTCTAAACAATGAATCCCATACAAGGTGGAATTCTCAGTGAGACACTTGCTTCCTCCAAGAGAGGTGAACCTTCTAATGAAGATTCCAACAGAGGATCTAGATTATCCTCATTTAGTAGAAGCTCCTTTCTCATGATGATGATGTATGATGAATTCCTTCTATCATGCTAGATGACTTTCTTTCAACCATATGCACTACACATGCTTTCAATGAGGTTACCAAGAGCTACTTCCTTTATATGATGACTGTTGCATCCATGTAGATTTTTGCTATGATATCATGAGCTCTTGCTTCAACAATATGCTTCTAGTATGATGCCATCTTCTACTAAGATGCTTCTTGTCATAACGCTTTTCATCTTGGCTGCCATGGTGGAGTTCTTTTCACCTCCCACTTCTCCTTGCTATTTACTGGGGAAACCCTAATAGTGAATATCTATCCCTCTGGATTTCTTCTCATTAGGTTCTTCCATTTCTTCAGTGATATGAGCCTCATTTCTTTCTTTCCTTTTGTTGTCCTTCTTGAATTTTGGACAATCTCTCTTGTAGTGCCCATATTCTTGACAACCATAACATTGGATCTTTGACATATTCTTCTTCTTTTTTTGAGGACGAAACTTCCCAAACTTTCCTTTCTTCTTAGCCTTGGCAACAAATGCTTGTGCTTGCTCGTTTGATCCTACATCTCTTTTTGCCTTCAGCGCTTTTTTTTCAATTTTACACAATGACCAAAGTTCACCGAATGGGGTAACTTCCTTCTTTCCATAGATGCTTGATGTAAAGTTGCCCCATTTGAGCACTATGGTGGTCATTTCTTGTTGGACATTATTTCTCCGAACTCTTGTAGTTGGTCTCTTATTTCTGACACCCTCATAAAGTATGAGGCTATCCCTTCTTCCTTTGATATCTTCACCTTGTAGAGTTCTTGTCTTAATGATATCACTTCTCTTGCAGTATTTACAGAGAACAATTCTTTTCGTATATTTCTGTTGATGTCTCTAATTTTGACACATAAGGTATGAGGGGATCCTTGATGGATTCTATGAGAATCCTTTGAGCCCTTACTTCCCCTTTCATATAATTTGCTAGAGCTTGAGCTTCTTCCTTTGGAGGTTTAGTGATTGAGCCCTTAACATTCTCCACACCTTCATTTTCTATGAGGATCAAATCTGTCCTCTTCTTCCATTGAAGAAAGTTTTGATGGCCCAACCAATTTGTTGCTTTCCTTGCAAAATGAAGTCATTTTGATATCAGATTCAGTCATAAATATAAAGGTGCTTACTTGTCAAGTGAAGATGACAATATCTTCAACTTGATTCCTTCTTGATTTGATGATGATAGAAGATGTCTTCCTTCAAAAGTGATCCTTCAAGGAGAGGGAGATCACCTTGATTCCTTGATGATGATGACAATGCCTTACTCCTAGCCTTTCTTTGATGTAGAGGCTTTGTAGTCCTTCTTTTCTTGAGTAGAGGTAAGGTCTTTGAGGTCTCCTTTTTCTCGAGGTGATGGTTGAGCGAGGTTCCCAAGAATGTCTTCAAGTGTAGAATCCTTCTTTGAACGGTCGAGGGTTTTTGAGGTCTTCTTTAGTAACTTCCTTCTTCAAGATGATGATGTAATCCTTGTCCTTGTTATGTCTTTGAGATGAGAGGTCCTTCTTGATGATTGATACTCTTGATGATCTTCTAGTGCTTCGGCCCTTGAGTGTCCTTCTTTAAGTTGCCTTTCCTTGTCTTGTCACCTTAGCTCTGATACCATGTTGAGAAATCTAGGGGCAACTAGATTAGGTGATTTCTCTTACTTTGATAACTGCTTGTGATGTATTTTTACTTAACTTGATTAGCTTCTTCTTTCACTTGATTATTATTAGTATTTTCTTCATCAAACAACTACGAAACCATAAAGAACAATATTACAAAGGACACAAGATATAGGCGATCAACCAGGGCCAAAACTTCCCCGACTGAGAGGAAAACCGGCAATAATTCCTCTCCTTATAGAATCTTCAATTGACGAATTCCAAGACCTATGGCCCTTCACCAAGACCCTCCAAGACCAAGTCAAACCTTTCTTCCTTAATGAGCTTTCCTTCCAACAACTTTTGCAATTTTGACCTCGCAATAGATTCTTCTACAACTTCGACCTGCTCAACAGATTCATCCGGAACTTTGACCTGCCCAACAAATTCTTCTGCAACCTTCTGCAACTTCGACCTGTCTAGGAGATTCTTTTGGAACTTCGACCTGCCCAGCAAATTCCTCTGCAACTTCGACCTGCCCAACAAATTCTTCTGGAACCTCAACCCAACAGTTTCTTCCTAGCACTTCGACTTGCCCAACAAACTTCAGTTTCCCAGCGACACTTCGACTTGCCAAACAACACTTCGACTTGCCCAACAATGCTTCGACTTGCCCAACAACAGTAGAACCCCTAACACGAGAGAGAGAGAGAGGCCCAAAACTTCGATCTTGCATTTCTTCTCCTTTTTCGTTCTTTTCCAACTTTTGTCTTGAGGAGATCAAACTTGCTTGATTGAGTGTACTAATGAGGTCAAGTTCCCTCTTATTTATAGGCTTTTGAGGGGTACAAATTGCTTCCTTTAGGCCGACTTGCCCACTATGTAAGCCGACTTGATGACAAGGTTTTGAAGGGTGTTTTGACTCTATTTTGACTCAAATAATTTTTTCCTTTCAATATGTAACATGCCCAAAAGTGTCTTTCATACATGACAATGACTCATTTGACTTGTAGACTCAATAACAAGCCTATTGAAAAGTGTAACTAGGTTTGATCTTCATAAGGACATGTGTAAATTGTGATTTTATGTAATTGATGAAAAGGAAGAAAATAAAATTATTTTTGTAGTACTTGAATCATGGGTTTCATGATCAAGGAATTTTATTTTAGTTAAGGTTCCCATTGTGAATGTTTAGGTTTTGTCATCAAGTCATAAAAATCTATAGAGTCAATGTCAAAGATGTAAGACCCATGTGGGCATGTTACACATTGTAAAAGGAAATTTATTTGTGTCATAAACCCTCCAAGACCTTGTCACAAAGTCACCTTGAAGTCGGCCCTAAGATGTTTCCAGAAAGGCATGTCGGCCCAGGCACATGATCAAGTCGACTTATTTTGGATGCACTGACTACTATAAATAGGCAGCTCGACCTTCATTTGGAGACACAATTTCGGTCAATCTGAAGTAGCAAGAAGTGCGAGTAAGAAGAAGGAAGACAACCATATAACCAACATTAAGAAGGAAGGAAAAATCGAAGTATTTGGCACTGTCTTTGGGCTAGTAACCTCACACGTGTGGCTGAAAATCTAGGGTTTCTGCAATGGTGTCATAGCAGTCTAAGAGAAGGTTATCTAAAGGTCTCCAAATCAGCTCTATAGCTATCCTCAAGATCTTGCTACTCTAAATCCTCAAGATAAGTCGCAAAATATTAAGGATTCCAGACTTGTTCCTACTCCTTACACGTGTGAAATTGCAGTAGTACGAACTGCAGATATGTGGAAAAGAGGCTGAAGTTTCAGTGTAGCCAAGAAGTATAGTGAAGGAAGAAGTTTTATGTTGACTTGTGCAATAAGGAGAAGCAACAAAGAAGGATTTTGTGACTTGGTCTTGGAGAGCTCATTTTGTTAAGGGTCTAGGTCATGGTCTTGATGTTCGTCAATGAAGTGGAAAAACGGAGGAGAAGTAAGACCCATTGGGTTATGAATATATCAGCTACTATGGTAATGAAATTTGATGGAGATTTGGAAAGTGGACCTTTCCTATCCGAAATTAGTCAATCTTGTTGAGATGATCGAACTCCCTATTGGGTTGTTGATTGAATGTTTCGTCGGATCGATTTTTATGATCTCTTCTCCCTTGCCTGGACAGAAATGTTGAAGTTTCTAAGTCTACCAGTTATAAACCCTCCATGCACTTTACTGATTTATTCCTACCTACATGTTCCGTTACTTAACAAGCTATTTACTATGTAAACACTAAAAATAAACACTAGTGCATGCTCAACATATTACAGATCATCAACTGAAGGAAACTGAAACAAGCACACAAGATGACACCGTTATTTTTGGATCAATGTCCCTAGAAAAACCCAATGTGGGAAAACTGGTGCAACAATCTGAGGGTTTTCGTATTAAGCAATTTCAGAGTACAATCTGGGTGCCAAATCTGGCTTACCCAACAGAGAATGCCCTTGGTAGTAGTACCTGTCAGTCTGAGACAAATGTCCCGGCTGAAACCCTGGATAAACCTTCCGACAGCTCCTCAGCTCCAATCTGCCCCAGAAACCCCAACATTAGCCTTTTTGGACTGCGTCAGCCTCTCTATGCCTAGTGCTGGCCCTACGTCACCCTGAATGGGTCTGCGTCAGCCTCAGGAGGCCCTGCGTCAGCTTTCTGGCCCTTTGCGTCAGCAACGCTGCCCTCTTTGAAGCACTGCGCAACTCCTGGTTGCCTCTACGTGGCCTTGCGTGAGCCGTGGCTGCTACTGTGTAACTCTCTCTGGCTCCTGCGCTGATCTCCCGACACTATCTCTGCCTCTCTGTCTCTCTGTACTCACTTCCCTTCAGCGGAAACTTTGATCACTGATTTTATCTCTCTTAGCAAACCCTGCTCTAGAGAATAGAATGATTGATCATCTGGTGCACTCTCCAAGTGACCCTCAAGCCTCCTCTTATACTTTTCTCGTTGACATATCAACGACCAAGATTAAGTCCCTAATCAACGGCTAAGATTAGATCTGGCTTGATCCATGTCTTTTGGACCATTCTAACATAGTTTTATATTAATTCACATTAATATTTTAATTTCCCCAAGTTTATACGTAGGGACTCCATTAAAAATATTAATTATTTTAATATCTCCCAAACTGTTTAGAATCTGCTCAAACCCTTTCTGGGTATTGGAGATCTCATGTGCCCCAACCTCTCCACCAAATTTCATGGCTAGAGCACATCTGATGCTACCCCAAATCAACACTCCCTCTTAGCGAGGAGTGTGCTCTAGTAATACTCCTCATTGACATCCTGATCATCCGACATCGGTCCCTGTGCTGATGTTAGGCCTGCTGCCCATCATCCTCTCCACTGCCGCATCTTGTATTGCTACCCATGGCTCTGCCATTGCCACTGCTGCATCTGTACTGCAACTCCCTCTGCATCTGTGTTGCTACCCATGGCTCTGCCACTGCCACTACTGCATCTGCACTGCATCTCCTCTCATCATGCTGCATTGTGCTGCCCACTGCTGCACTGCAACTCAGTTACTGAGAAGTAAGTAACTGATCTCCCAACTCTGACCTGTCTGTTGGGCTAGAGACACCCGCTGATGCTGAAGCTCCCTTTGTCACTGGCAAGTGCTCCCTCTCTGACCTTTGCGTTGCTGCAACAACTCTTTGCATCTCGCACCTTTGCACACCTCTCTGTGCCATCTTGCACTGGTGCAACATTCCCGTGCCTCTCGCACTGTTGCAGCTTGTTAGCCTCGCGCTGTCTCGGGACTCCTCCACTGCTCCATCCGCATTCATCTCTACCCATATCCTCCAGTCCTGCTACTCTTCGGGGCTCCCGTAGTAAGGTCTAATCCAAGAGGCTGGGTACCTCGAGGAGCCTGCCCCTCATTGCCTATAGTCCGCTTGACTACAGCTCAATGTCTCCCCACTTCCGCTCAAGTGGTGCGTGTGCACTCATGGTACAGTCATCGTCCGTCTCCACTTCCTTCTCTGCCCTTGCTGGCGTTGCCTTAGTCTCTTAAGACTCTCCCTTACTCTTCTTCCTTGGACACTGGGTCGCATAATGACCCAGCGCTCCACAGTGGAAGCACTTGATCTTGGAGAGATCCTTCTTCTTCTGCTTTTAAGCTTTCCCTCAGATGCTAGGGCAACATCTTCCTCCTCTTCCTTTTTGACTCTGATCCCCTTACTGCTGCTTCCCGCCTTTGTCTATCGTCTGATCTCTTCTTGGCGAAGAGCCGCCCACATCTCATCCCAAGGTGGAAGTGTTCCTCTGCCCAATATATTTTGGACAAATACCTCCCAGTCTTCTGAGACTGCATTCAGGGCTGTCCTCACCATCAATTCCTGATCCGGCGTGGCTTCTATGGAAGTCAACTGATCTCGGATCTTATTCAGTCCTCCGAGGAAGTTGTCAATCGATTCTCCCTTCTTCATCTGATATGACCTCAGCGGATTTTCTAGTAACATCCTTCTCTGCACAGAAGTATGCTGGTACAATTTCTTTAGGGCCTCCCACATCTCATTTGCCGTTTCCTTCTCGGTAATGTGTGGTACTAACTACTACATGGTCCTTGACCCCGCCAAGTGATTCTCTTGGCCCTCACCATTGCCTCCTCGTAGTTGTCGTTCTCAGCTTGTTCGACTGGGATAGCTATCGTCTTCAAGGCGAAGTGCTTGACACGATTTCTGTCAAGGACGGATAAGATTCTGGCCTTCCAGGCTGCGAAGTTTGATGCCTTGTCTAGTCTGTCTTGGTCCCTTTCTCTATAGTGCCATGATGCTCTTCTACTTCCCTCTTGGAAGTTCTCGATGTGACTACCTCTGAGTCTCGATTTCCCTCTTGGAAATCCTTTTGCCGTTGTCGAGATGCCCCCTACTTTGATCGTCTATGCAACTGCACCACTGATCAGGATTTCTCGACTAGAAACCCTCGGTAGCAACTCCCTCCTCTTAGCCTTGCCTTGTCAGGTACTGTTTTGACTACAATACCTCACCAGCTCCACTCTGCAACTTTCCCACAGCCTCCTAAACCCCAGCAACCTAAAGGTGAGAGCTCCTAGGCTCTGCGCAATCCCGGCACTAGCAACCCAGCCTCCTCAGCCAACTGCGTCAAGCCCTCCTAGCTTCTGTGTGCGTCTCCCTTTGCCTCCCTTAGCCCCTGCGTTGCCTCTTCCTGGCTCACCCTTGCTGACGCAGGCACTGCGCCACCCTTCCCTTGTTGCTGCTCTGCTAGAAACAACTTCTGTCTCTCGGGACAGTTGTTTTTTGCTGCTATTGCTTTGCTTGGCTGATGTCCTCAGTTCTCCTGTGATCTGCAACCACTCTCTGATACCATGTTGAAGTTTCTAAGTCTACCAGTTAGAAACCCTCCATGCACTTTACTGATTTATTCCTACCTACTTGTTTCGTTACTTAACAAGTTATTTACAATGTAAATACCACTGTTGATAATATTGGTGATATATTGGCGATATTCGAAAATATTGCGATATTTTCAGCAAAAAGATATATCGCGGAGAATATATGATGATATTTTCTGTTTTGAAAATATCGCGATATTTTCAAAATATCGGCAAATATCGGCAAAATATTGCAATATTTTGAAAATATTGGCTATGTTTAAAAATTTGAAAAAATTATTTTTTATGCTTGCCGATATTTTCGCCAATATTGCCGATAAGATGTTTTCTGGACCCTCGCCGATATTTTGCCGATACCAATATTATCAACACTGGTAAATACTGAAAATAAACACTAGTGCATGCTCAACATATTAGAGATCATCAATTGAAGGAAACTGAAACAAGCACACAAAATGACATCGTTACTTTTGGACCAATGTCCTCAGAAAAACGCAATGCGGGAAAACCGGTGCAACTATCTGAGGGTTTTCCTATTAAGCAATTTCAAAGTACAATCTGGGTGCCAAATCCGACTTACCCAATAGAGAATGCCCTTGGTAGTAATACCTCTCAGTTTGAGACAAATGTCCTAGCTGAAACCCGGATAAATCTTCCGGCAGCTCCTCATCTCCAATATGCCCCAGAAACCCCAGCGTCAGCCTTTCTGGACTGCGTCAGCCTCTCTCTGCCCAGTGCTGGCCCTGCGTCAGCCTCTCTTTGCCCAACGCTGGCCCTGCATCACCCTGAATGGGTCTGCGTCAGCCTCAAGAGGCCCTGCATCAGCGTTTTGGCCCTCTGCATTAGCAACGCTGGTCTCTCTGAAGCACTGCGCAACTCCTGGCTACCTCTGCATGGCCCTGCATGAGCCCTGGCTGCTATTGCGTCACTCTCTCTCGTTCTTGTGCTGATCTCCCGGCACTGTCTCTGCCTCTCTGTCTATCTGTACTCACTGCCCCTCAACTGCGACTCCGATCACTGATTCTATCTCTCTTAGCAAACCCCGCTCTAGAGAATAGAATGATTGATCATCTGGGGTACTCTCCAAGCAATGCTCAAGCCTCCTCTTATACTTTTCTTGTTGACATATCAACGACTGAGATTAAGTCCCTAATCAACGGCTAAGATTAGATCTGGCTTTATCCATGTCTTTTGGACCATTCTAACACAGTTTTATATTAATTCACATTAATATTTTAATTTCCCTAAGTTTAGACTTAGGGACTCCATTAAAAATATTAATTATTTTAATATCTCTCAAACTGTTTAGAATCTGCACAAACCCTTTCTGGGTATTGGAGATCTCATGTGCCCCAACCTCTCCACCAAATTTCATGGCTAGAGCACATTTGATGCTACCCCAAATCAACAAGAAAGAGATATAGATCCTGAAGTAAGTCCATTTTGAGCTGAATTACGTTTCTATAAGAAGAAGAATTCGTTTGGGTTTTCCTCTCAAGAGAGAGAGGTTTTGGCCCTGGTTGATAGCCTATATTCTGTGTCTCTTGTCCCATTATGGTTTGTGCTTTGGTAGTTGTTTGATGAATGATAACACTATAATAACATAAGTAAAAGAAGATCTTAATCTAAAAAGTAAAAGGAATTCACAAGCAGTTATCGATAGAAGAGAAATCATTTAATCTCGATGCCCTATATTTCTCAACATTGTTTCAGAGCTAAGGTGACAAAGTCGGGGAAGGGCATCTCATCAAGGGACACTCAAGTATCAAATCTCAAGGAAGGCATCAAAGTGAATCTAGAAGATCATCTTGAAGTCAAGATCTACAAAAGAAGTATAAAAAACCCTAGATCAAAGAAGAAGTCTACAAAGAAGTCTTGGAACCCTCAAGCCATCTCAAGAGACCTCAAAGACCCTAATTCAAGTTAAAGGTCTTATACATCAAGCAAGACCAAGAATGTTATCATCAAGATTCTAAGGTGATCTCCCTCTCGTTGAAGCAAGGTCCTTACCATTGAAGACATCATCAAGAAGTCATCATTGATCTTCATCAACAAAGACTCCACCATCAAAGGATCCAAAGGGATCTCCCTCTCTGTGGGATCAAGGATCATTATTGAAGAAAACTATCTTCATCAAGGAGAAGTTTTCTATTCTTTATATCATCATCAACATCAAGGAAGCAATAAGGAGAAGGAGCATTCTATCAAGTAAGTATATTTATTTCCACACTTGAATCTGTCAAAATGTATTTTTGCAAGGAAAGTAACAAATTGGTTGGGGTTTCAAACTATCTTGCATGGAAGAAAAGGACAGATCTGAATCTCATTGAAAATGAGGTTATGGAACATGTCAAAGGATCTATCACTAAACCAGGAAAGGAAGATGCTCAAGCTCTTGCAAAGTATATGAAAGGGGAAGTTAGGGCTCAAAGGATTCTCATAGAATCCATCAAGGATCCCCTCATCCCATATGTATCTAAACTCGAAACTTCAAAAGAAATCTATGACAAACTGGTAGAGTTGTATTTTGTAAGCACTGCTGGAGAAGTCATCTCATTAAGGCAAGAACTCTACAAGCTGAAGATGTCAAGGGAAGATGGAATAGCCTCATACTTTATGAGGATATCTGAAATCAGGGATCAACTTCAAGATCTAGGAGAAGTCATGTCTGATAGAGAAATGACTACAGTTGTACTAAATGCACTATCGGAGGAGTGGGGCAATTTTACTTCCAATTATTTATGGGAAGAAAGAAGCTACTCCATTCTAGGATCTATGGTCACTATGCAAGATTGAAGAATCTAGAGTCTAGACTAAAGGCCAAATTTGATGTAGGAGTAGGTGAGCAAAATCAAGCTTATGCTACAATGACAAGAAGAAAAGGAAAATTTGGAAAGTCTAGTTGTTAGAAAAAGAAAAGGGACATGGCTAAGATTCAATGCTATGGGTGTCAAGCATATGGGCAATACAAAAGAGATTGTCCTGAGATCAAGAAGGACAATAACGAAAGAGGAAGAGAAGACGCCCATATCACCGAATAAGTGGAGGAAGCTGAAAAGAAGAAGTCCAAGAAAGAGTAAGTAAGAGATCTCTACTATGACTGAGATAGTCTTCCTCACCTAAGTTATTTTCATTGTTCCCGAGTCTTCTGTTGTAAGATATGGCTATTATGATTCATTATAAAAAATGATGGGAGGCATCATAGCATCATAAACGCATTGAAAGAAAGAGCTCGTAACAACATCATAGAGAAGCATGAAAGATGGTTGAAATTGAAATCCATGGCAGTCACCCATGGAAGGATATAGCTATTGGAAACCTCACATAGGTGGTACTTATGGAAAAGAAAGGAAAAGTCATCCCGCACAAGGCTCATGATACATTTGTCAAAAGGAAACATCTGCTGGATGGGGATACTCTAGATTCTCAAGATTCTTTGATGGAATCTTAATCGAAAGGTTCACGATCAAGAGGGGAAGCAAGTGTTTCATCAAGAATTCCAAACTTGTGGAATTCATGGGATGATGGTAAGAAGTGAAGCAGATCAAGGGATTGAAGCTCTTTTCAATCAAGGAAGCTGTTGAAGGAAGTCTGGATGATATAAAGAAAAATGAGGTATGTATTCTTGTATTTGATATTGTAAAGTCATGTCATATGGTTGCAGGTAACATGGATCAATGCTTTATCTTAAGAGCATAATCGAAAGGAAGGATATTCTCTTTCAAAGGGATGCAGGGATGCATGGGTCACACATTGTTAAAATTGGCAACTAGGGTCAAACTCCATGTGGATCACCTTATTTGTGATTACTGATATTTTTCCTAGATTCCTCCCATCGAGAGGTGTAAGATTGATCTAAAGATCATCCGATTCCGATAAGTATTTATGGAGATATGAATTTATTTTGATTATGGAAAAATTATCAAAGTCGGCCAACAACTTATGCAGGCTCAGAAGCCCAATAGTGATGTCTGTTCAACCTCAACGTTTTGCATATAAATACAAGGAGCTCTTTTGCTCATTTGGACACTTCATTCTCACACACATCTCTCTATCTCTCCTGCGTAGAAAGAGTCTCTCTCTCTCAACGTGTGGATGAAAAGGAAGTCATCCTAGGGCAAAAAGGACGCAGAAACAAGACAACAAGCATCTTTGACCAGCGTTGACCCTCCAAGGAGTGCGGATTAGGTGTGGTTGCCTCTCCTAGGCAGGCCGCAATTTTTGGCACAAAAATCGAGGTGATTTGACCGATATTGACTGCCCTAGTTTAGGGCTGCAGTCAACTTCAGAAATCTGCACTTTGACTGAACTTTTGGGGCTGTTCTAGGGCTGCTTCTTCAGGCTGTTCAAGGGCAAGTTGACTGGAAAATGACCAAGCATATTGGAGGTCAATTTTCACTCATTTGACTAAGTTTGACTTTGTTGATCTAGGGTTTGCTGCTGCTGATATAAAATTTCAGAAATCAGATTTTGTACTATTTCTCTCTGCTGAACTATTGAAGATAAAAGAAGATTTGATCAAAGGGTTTCCCCATATTGGGGTTTGTCCTTGGCTAGCCGCCACATCTTGTGTCTCTTGTCTTGGCTTGTTTTCTGTTGATTGTTTAATGTTCTATCTGCACTTTACTTTATGCACATGTGATTGTTAATCTGTGGATAATATTAAAGAAAAGAAGTAAACTGCTCTAAGCATAGAACATACCATAATTTGACACACATTCACTAGATGAAATCAACATAATATGTCTTCATATGTAATATGAGGTGGTTGACAACAATTGAAGGAATTCTGATTGGAAATTCCTGGGAATGAAATGTGTGAAGAAATGAAGGAAGAGGTCATGGGATATGCAACCATGGAAAAGGGCAATCAACATCCAAAGACCAAGAGACCCGACTAGGATATCTCCATGAAGGATATGTAGACTCTGATGAAGTCTGAAAAAGAAAGAGACCCTTGACAATAGATATCTTTGGGAGACGTGTCGATATGTATGCAGGATGCTGATAACAATATATAACCTATTTCCTATACATTTAAAAAGATAAATTCTTCCCCATAAAATAAAAATTTTGTACACCATACTATTTAAGAAGATAAATTCTTCCTCAAAACAAACTTAAGGTGGCATACACAGTAAAAGAATTTATGGGTAAAATAAAATTGTGGGTAAAAGAGAAAAAGCATTTAACAATCTTACTTTGGGTATTAGAATCAGAAGGGCAGAAGTCATGGTTGTGCTTGCAGTGCCACTGCATTGAGCTGCATTCACTGTCAGTAGGGCAATTTCCTCTCACAGATACAAAACTAAAATATTAGCTCCAACTATATTGCTTATCCGGATCCTGGAATACCAGTGGTATATGCACCATATTATTTAAAAAGATAATAATTCTATACGAAATTGTACAATTGTATAGACATTGTACGTGTGTTTCTCAATGCTGGAATTTCATTGATTATACAATTATATCAATGTCTAGAATAGAATTCCCTCACAAAAGGTAATAAACAGTTCAGAAAAAATTAACTCCACATCAAGTTTCTTAGTCATCATAATCACTCCTGCTTTCGTTTTAAAGCATAGTTTAATAGAAATTGAAATAGCTGAAATTTCATTGATTATACAATTATAACAGTTTGTGGAATAGAATTCCCTCACAAAAGGTAATACACATTTCGAAAAAAATTAACTTAACGTGAAGTTTCTTAGTCATCATAATCACTCTGCTTTCATTTTAAAGCGTAGTCTAATAGAAATTGAAATACAGTTGCACCCTTGATCCAGAGGCTAAGAAGAAGGTTTTCCCTACATGTGTGTATAACAAAATGAAAACACGTCTCTGAAATAGAATTTAATCTCAATTACTATTCATCATGTTGGACTAAACTCACAGTGTGCATATAAATTAAAAGTAAATAGATTTTTAAAAGTAAACAGAAAGGGTGAGAAACATATAAAGCCAAACAACCGTAAACTCAACAGTAACTATTCTTTACCTAAAACCTAAAATGTAAATGTGGTTTACCTGGGTATTAACAGAATCACTCACTTGATAGAATCAAATACACTTTGTTATCCATGCACTTGAGAATGGAATCTAATATGTAATATACTTTGTTATTAAACTGAATGAAACAATTTGTATATTTGTGTTTGTGATTGTATATATGTGTTTTTCTTGTTATTAATTATTAAAAATTTAATTGAGCTGACATATTCAATATTAGCCTACATATATTTTTTTAATTTGTTTGATGTAACGTTACATACAACATCTACCTCATATACATATTCAATATTAGCCGATATATATTTTTCAAGTTTTTTTAATATAACGTTACGTGACAACATCTCCCTCATAGACCGGGCTGTAGAGCGCTTCTCAGCGCAAAAATCAACATGCTGATGGTTGTTTGTTCTTTTCTTTATTTACGCAACCAGTCCATCAACAAAGAGTCTAAGAGCCAAAATTTTACATTGAAAGAATCATGTGCCAAGTTGAGAAATGCTGATTCAATTTGTACAATGTGGCAGAGTTGTCCTTTGAAAAGAAAAAAATGAATTATACTATTGTCTGCAAATGATCATATTACGTCAATGGGGCACAGCAATATGTCACTCAACAATGTGAATGTGGAAGTGCTCAAGGCATCTCCTGAAAAGGAAAAACAAAAGACATGAACCTAGATTAGTAAAAGGACAAATAATAAAATGACAATAAGTCGTGGAATTTGTATTGATGCCAGTGGAGTTATAATGATTTTTTTTTTCAGGCTCACACTGTTAGCGTGGTAAAGATAGTATGGGCTCCTCCTGAGTATGGAGACGTCATTGCTTCTTGTAGTATGGATGGGACTATTTCACTCTGGGAGGAAGTGGAAGCAGGTTTGGTTCAGTAATTATTGTAATGTCAGTTGTCTAATTTAGGAGCATGTCGTGGAATCCACATGCAACGTATTATGCAATTGGTTTGTTTCATACAGCAGTATATTGTAAATAGTTTTTCACAAAATACATTTCCTTACCCATTTACTATATTTTCATTTTGTAGGATTCTGTTATGGCTTTGTCTGCAACGTGGTTAATCACATAACAGAGAAATAATCAATTATAATGGTTTTCATGTTATGCATATCTACTCAAACAACTAAAGGAATGTGATTATTAAGATGTCAATTGTTTTTGTAACCAAATTCCTGCACCATTAGAAAAGTTGTATGGCTGACTTGGACCTCCAGTTAGAAATTGTTATCCAAAGGTCAGCACCACATGGTCATTACTCATTTCACTGTTGGAGATAGCTTGTAGTTGACTCCACCACATACATAGCCACAAGCACATGATAACCTTGCTTGGTATCTTGGAGCCCTTATCCACCCATGGACTGTGATGTTCCAGCTTGCACCATACTTAGATAGCATTTAAGTTTTCAGTTATTAGATAATCTAGTCAAACACCTAAAAGAATGTGATTGATAAGATGTCAATTATTTGTGTAACCAAATTCCTGCACCATTACAGAAGTTGGCTGACTTGGACCTCCAGTTAGAAACTGTTATCCAAAGGTCAGCACCACATGGTCATAACTCATTTCACTGTAGGAGATAGCTTGTAGGTGATTACACCCCATTCCATAGCCACATGCACATGATAACCTTGCTTGGTATCTTGGAGCGCTTATCCACCCATGGACTATGATGTTCCAACTTGCACCATACATAGATAAAATTTAAGTTTTCAATTATTAGATAATCTGTTGGATGTAAAATAGTGAAAAATGACAGAAAGATAGCAAATAAAGATAATAGAAATATATGCCTAGATTAACTATATGCAAACACATGGACATATTCACATATAGGAAGAAAACTAAAGTATGCCCTCATTGTTATTGTCAAATATGTAGAAGGGAAAGGATTTGTCTAGTGGACTCAACATGGGGACTGTTACAACAATATCTAGTATCATATATCAGATCATTGTCAAAATGATGGCTAACATCCCACTTCTCCTCTTTTGTATGGAGGAACTCACAATGTCAACCTCATGCGGATCCCAAGGAGCCATTTCCTTGAGCTTTGCATAATAACCGAAAGGGGAGTCGCCAAGATGAATTCAAGATGCCTTGAGAGATGCTTGCTTCAATCTACAAGCATTGAATTTTGAAGTTCAATGAAGAACAAGGGCTTCGTTCTTCTAGTGGAGTTGCCAAACAAGGATATATATTGTTGTATGGGAATGAAGCTAAACTTTCAAATTACATGAAGGTAGACTTGCTTCGTCACCAACAATGATGCTAAAAATGTTGCTGCAAAATCTAGTAGGCCTTGGAGAGGGAAACCCTACAAGGTATAAACTAGATCAAGAGACAACAACGGGGTAGTGGCCCACTGTCACCATAGCCAAAACCCCCTGCTCTTTACGAATTTTCACTGATGGGAGGAGTCCCAATTTAGGCTAAGGTCACCTAAGATAGATGTTCTTGTTGAGAATTCAATAGGGCAATGTAGATGTTAATTCTCTTAACTTGATAACTGTTTGTGTTACCTTTTTACTTATTAGATTTGATATTTCTTATTCCAATGCGAAATACATCAAACAACTACCAAAACAGTAAGAACAATGACACAGTATATAGGCTGCTTTTTCCAGGGCCAAAACCCCTCCTCTTGAGGAGAAAACCCGTAAAATCTCTTCCTATCTTTCAAATCTTTCAATTGACGAATACCATGACCTAGACTCAGACAAATACCCTCCAAGATCAAGTCTTCCTCGGCCTCTTGTTGAAATATCTTCAACCTCCCAGTAGATCCAAAATTCTGGTCCCCAACAGTTGCTGCGATTGTTGTTGCTTCTCTAGGAGACTTCGATCTCCCTCTTGTTGAAATTTCTAAGTCTAACCGTTTGAAATTTTATCAGTATTCTTCTGGTTTATTTCTTCTACTTGTTAATTACAAACAAGTTTATTTAAACATATAAACATCGAAATAAACACAATAGAGTCTCAACCATCTATAGATCAACAACTGAAAGAAATAGCAAACACACAAGTGACAATGTTATTTTTGGACAACTCGTCCCTGGAAAAAAACCCAACTTGGGAAAATTAGTGCAGCGATTCTGATGGTTATTTATTATGCAGTATATCCTTGAGTACAACTGGGTGCCAAACTGGTTCACTCGACAAAGAAAAATAATAGGCAGTAATACCTTTATTCAGAAGTAGATATTCAGAAAATCTACCCCACGAAACCCTCTCCAGCACAAATGAAGCACTGTGTCAGCCCTCCTGGCCTTTGTGTCAGCCTCAAAACCCTCTGTGTCAGCCCTCTGAGGCACTGCGCAGCCTCTACGACCTTTTGCGTCACTCCTGCTGCCCTCTGCGTGGATGACGCAGGCGCTCTGGCCTCTGCGCCGTCTCAACTAGTCTCTGCGTGGCCTGCTTTGGCTTCCGCGTCTGCTTCTCTGCCTCTGTGCTGGTCTCTCGACACTATCTCTGCCTCTCTGTCCAGTACTCACTGTCCCTTGCTGCAAATTGATCACTGATTTGACTTTTTTTAGCAAACCCGCTCTAGAAAATCGAATGACTGATCACTCTGGTGTATTCTCCAATTGACCCTCAAGCCTCCTCTTGTACTTTTCCTGTTGGTCCTTCAATGACCGAGATTACATATCTAATCAACGACTAAGATTAGATTTGGCTTGATCCATGTCTTTTGGAACCTTCTAACCCAGTTTTATATTAATACCCATTAATATTTTATTTTTCCTAAGTTTAGACTTAGGAACTCCATTAAAAATATTAATTATTTTAATATCTCCCAAACCGGGTAGAATCTACCCAAACCATTTCTGGGTCTTGGATATCTCATGTGCTTTAGCCTCTCCACCAATTTTCATGGCTAGAGCACATTCGATGCTACCCCAATTCAACACCTCTAACTGCCTTCCCCTTGATATTTTTTGCCTTGACTTGAGTCCTAGGGCTAGCAAGATGCCCTAAGAGACCTTCGCTTGCCTTCCTTCTCCTTTTCTTCCAAAATCGAACCTCAGACTAGCCCAACGTAAAAACCCTAACTTCGCACTTCCAGAAGAATGGAGAGGGACCCATACACTTCGACTTCATCGTCCTTCTCTTCTTCGCACTTCCTTCTTCGACTTTCTTCTTTTGCCTTCTTCACATAAGAGCTGAGTGAATGAATGATTCAAATGGAGGATGAGTTCCTATTATATATAGGCTCCTTCAAGGGTGGACGTGGCTCTTCATGTAGGCCGACTTGACAACTCCTTAGGCCGACTTGATTTTGGAGGTATTTTGACACTTTCAAGGGAAAATAATTTTTCTTTTACAATTTACAATGTGCCCATAAGGTCTTTCATATATGACAATGACTCTTATACCCAGGACAAACCCTAGAAGCACTCAATGGGTGCTTGACGTATAAAATAAAAGAACTTGAGCATGAAACCCATGCTCCAATTTTAATAATAATTTCTTTTTCATTTTATATATACAAGAATACATTTCATACTAATGAAGATTGAACCTAGTTACACATTTTTCAACACTCCCATAAGAGGTACATGGTCATTCTCAATCCGAAGAGATCTCATAAGAAGAGTTAGATTGGTAACCCATCTGTCTAACATCATAATAACGAACATTGTCACATAGCAGGGCCTTGACTAACAACTCTATCTCTTCACAAGACTAGAGCACAATGCTGGCGCGACCAATGATGTATAGACACCATCATCATTGTCTCTCCAAGGTACATATCCAACTCGGGTGTTCACAGAGTATGACCTCCCACTGGACTATTCTTATCTTGGGTAGCTAATCCTCAAAGAATATCTGTCCACGACTACTCTTATCTTGAATTCCCTACCACATTCTCAAAGAGTATCGAATGCTAGATGGTTACCCAATCCTCCATTCTTTCTTCCCAAGTGCAGACAAGAATGTTGTGTCTATCTGTCCCTCCCAATTAGGGAGGAAAAATCCACCAAACCAAGCTTGTCCCTTATGTATACAAGCTTCTTGTTTGGAAGTGATTTTGTCAATATGTCAGCTACTTGCTCATCAGTGGAGATAAACCATAGTTGTACCACACCATTTTGTACTAGCTCTTGTATATAGTGATACTTGTTGATATGTTTTGTCTTCCCATGAAACACTGGGTCCTCAGACAAACAAATAAAAATGTTGTTATGACAATGTATCACTGTAGGGTTCATCGATCCTTCAAATAAGTCAGATAGTAGCTTCCTTAACCAAATTGCTTCCTTGCTAACTTTGCATGCTGCAACATATTCAACTTCAACACTACTGAAAGCAACGATGTCTTGCTTTCTACTCATCCATGAGACCATAGAGGATCCTAGACTAAAACATCCTTTTGTAGTGCTTCTTCCATCTTGTTCACTGCCTCCCTAGTGAGAATCTGTATAAATAGTCAATTCAACATCATTCCTTCTATCATATTTCATGCAGTAGTTGATGGTTCCTCGCAGATATCTCAGAATATGTTTTTCTGCTATCCAATGATCATGCTTCAGCTCCACTTGGAATTGACTAAGTACATGTACTGCAAAACATATGTCCGGTTGAGTATTCACCAAGTACATCAATGAGCTAATCAATTGTCTATATCTGGAAGGATCCACAGGGCTTGATTCAGAACTCAGTCTTTTCAAGTTTGTGATCATTGGAGTGGTCATAGTTTTACAGTCCATCATGTCGAACTTCTTCAGTATCTCGATCACATACTTTCCTTGACCTAAATAGATTTCATTAGGTTCCCGCCAAACTTTTAGTCCTAGATAGTAATGCATCAACGCAAAATCCTTCATGTCAAATTCTACGGCCAATTGTTTCTTACATTCTTCTGTTCAACCTTCTACACTTGTCAAGAGAAGATCATCTACATACAGAAGAATAATTACAGGTTCATTGTTTACAACCTTAATATAGAGGTTTGAGTCAGCAAAACTTTTCGTGAAGCCTAATCTCTGTAGGTATGCATCCATCCTAGCATACCATGCCCTCGGTGCTTGCTTGAGGCCATATAATGCTTTCTTTAATTTGCAAACATATGCCTTCCTATCTTTGATTTTGAATACCAAGGGTTGTTCTATGTAGACTTCTTCTTCTATAGTGCCATTCAGAAACACAGTCTTGACATCCATTTGGTGGATGTTCCGTCCCATCGATGCTACCAAAGAGAATAATGATCGAATCGTTGTATATTTTGTTGTTGGAGCAAATGTTTCTTCATAGTCGATGCCTTTAAGTTGAGAGAACCCTCTTGCCACAAATCTTGCTTTATACTTATCTATACTTCCATCAGCTGCATGCTTGATCTTATAGATCCATTTGGAAGTAACTACAGATTTGTCTTCAGGCCTAGGTACGATATCCCAGACTCCATTCTTCATTATAGATTGATATTCTTCATTCATGGCATCTTTCCATTCTCGATGTTCTACAACGTGGATGGTTCTACTTCTATTAATTTAGTCATGTATGCAATATACCCAGAATATCTCTTGGGTCTTTTACTTTCTCTAAATGATCCTTGCACTGCCCCATGACCTTTTGCTTCAAGTAGTGTAGACTTCAACCAGTTAGTTCTTCTCCTTGTTTCTTGAATGACTGCGGGTTGAACAGGTTCACTAGGTCCTTCTTCCTCATGGTGAAATCCTTCTCCTTCCTTGTCAACTTCTTCCTCAAATATAGGAATTTCTTCGTCATCAGAATCTATAGAAAGTTCTTTTGGTTTCTTGAATACTCTCATCAAATATGACATCACGACTAACTTCAATGTGATGTCCATCTTTCATATAGATTCTATAGGCTTTCGATGAGTTACTATACGCAACAAATATACCTTTCACACCGGAAGGATCCAACTTTCTTTTGTCCTTTGGTATATGAATATACACAGGACATCTAAAGTTTCGGAGATGATTGACAGGTGGCTTCTTCCTAGTGAACACTTCTTCCAAAGTCTTGTTGTCTAGAGATCTGTGAGGACATCGATTTTGTATGTAGACTGTTGTCTCACCCCACATAAACTTAGGTAGATCTTGATCGTGTAACATTGCTTTTACACTTTCTTCAATGGATATGTTCTTTTTTTTTTTCTGCAACTCCATTTTGTTCGGGATTGTATCAAACTATCAACTCCCTCTTAATCCCAGATTCCTTACAAAATGCTATAATATCTCTGGATGTATATTCTCCTCCATTATTAGATCTTAGTATCTTGATTATTCTTTCTATAAGGTTCTCCACTTCGGCTTTGAATTCTTGAAATTTAGTAAATACTTCATCCTTGGTTTTCGTTAAGTAAACCCAGGTCTTTCTTGAGTGATCATCTATGAATGTGACATAATAAAGATGTCCTCGAAGTGATTTTGGAGTCATAGGGCCACACACATCAGAGTGAATGAGATCCAATATTTTTTTTTGACCGTGAAGCACTGCTTCCAAATGGTCTCTTGGTATTTTAGCCCAATGCACATCCTTTGCAAACGCCTTCATGATCCTCCTTTAGATTTGGTATTCCATCAACTATGGAATTTAGAGTTGGAAGTATCTTGAAATGTAAATGACCAAACCTTTGGTGCCAAAGTTGACATGGACTAATCTCAGTGTGGACTAGGGCATGGTTTACATGAGATATTAATTTGTAGATCCTTCCTTCTCAGATGCCATTCGCTTTTGCTTGTTCTATGCTTGAGCCTTTTGCCCATACAACTACTTTACCATCAATGAAGGCTACTCTATCTCCTTTATCTTCTAAGCTTGAAATAGAAAGTGGATTTTTGTGCAAACCTGGAACAAACATAATGTTGTTGAGGTGGATGTTGCTTCCATATTCGAGCCTTACGGATGATTATCCAATGCCTTTCACTGGATAGCTTTTGTTGTCTCCAAGTTCCACAGAGTATGCGGATTTTCCTTTTGACAAGGTTGTAATGTTCCTAATTAGGAAATTTAGTGATAAGCAAAGCAAGCAGACAAATTAACAATAAGAAATGAGAAACAATCACCATACACCCATGAAAACGCTGGGAATAGAGAACTTTTGAGCCATTTTATTAAATCATCATGGGAAAATACAACAATGAATGGAATGGTGCACTTGGGCTTGTGTCCATGGACAAGCGTGACAAAACCCAAGTGAGCAAATGATGATTTGAGGGCTGCCCAACTGTTGCTCTAGAACTGATCTATGTTGCCCAGAAACTGGACTGTTTGCTAGAAAGGAAGTGCTGGAATCACTGCTTCCTGTGCTAAGAAAATTATGAAACTTCAGCTCCCTGATCCTCAGCAATAACCAACCAAAACCCAGGAAGAGTTTGGCCTAGTTCAGTCTCCTGAAATTCGACCTCCAAGAAGCATGTCCTTCTGCTCTAGCTGGCAAACTCGGCCTGTCTAAATGATGTTGGGAAAGCTCTCCAAACTGCCCCAAATCACCGAGATGTGATCCCTTATCAATTTCCTCCCTTCCCTGATGTAATCCTGGTGCTATGGCTCTCACCCTCAAGGCCCATGTGATGCCCAGTCTGGCCCTCTGCGTAGTCCTTCAACGCTGAGTTTTGAACTGCCCAATTGCTGCATTCACTTGCTCCAAAACTCCTCCCGAAGGCTGGTCTCCTGTTATCCTTCAACTCTCCAAGTACCTCCGGTGAAGTGCTGGCCCAACGAAGCCCTGATCACACTGTGTGTTCCCCTCTACGCTGGCCTAGAAATACGCACCGCTAGTTTGTGGCTGAGTGTGCTGGCTATGAATCTTCCCCGATACTCCTCAAGGTGCTCTGAAAATGCCTTCCTAGGGTGGCACTTATAATCCCCCGAAGGTAAGGTTGAATCTCCCGCTTGAGAGATTCGTGGCGAAACAACTAGTTGGCTCGGCTAAGCAACTTGAGCAAATAGTCAAGTGATTTCGATATGCAAGTATGAATGAATGCCCAAGTGAGAAGCTCTTCCTCCTTATCACTTTGTGGGCCTCCCTTTTCCTCATGTGGGCCCCTCCAACAACCATACGATTTCCCTCCAAGGCAATTCGAATTGCCCAATGCGTTTTCCCATGTGGGTGGCCCCCACCTTCCACTAGCAAATTAATCCAACCTTCATTTCTCCTAAGTCCCTAAGTCAAAATTGCTTGGGTCCTTTACTTAACAAAATTTGTACAAAATTGGGGAGAGACAAAAACTTGTTACAAATTCATTTGGGAAGGGACATGATAGTCCTCCCCTCCCAAATGTTGCTTGCCATCAAGCAACTTCAGTGCTGGGTGCTCCAGAATGTGCTCACCCTCCTAGGTGGCATCTTCATCCGGTAGGTTCCTCCAACACACCAAAAACTCCCTAATGGTCTTGCTCCTCAACTTCCTCTCTCGCCTCTTCGAAATGGCCTCAGGCTCCAAAACTAGATGGCCCTCATCATCCAGTGGGGGTAACTCCACTGCTGCTGTCACCTGTTGTCCCAGCACCTGTTTAAGGCATGACATGGAATATGTTGTGAATCCTGCTCCTCGGAGGCAACTCCAACACGTAGGCCACCTCCCCAACTCGCCTGACTACCCTAAATGGCCCATAAAAACGGGGCTGTAGCTTCTCGGTCCCCTTCTGCTTCAACATGGACTGCCGATATGGCTATAACCGGAGGTACACCAAATCCCCCTCCTCGAAATGCCTCTCAGTTCAATGCTTATCTGCGTACATCTTTTGCTGGTTCTACGTTGTCACTAAGTTATCCTTGAGAGCCTTGAGGATGTCTTGGCTCTCTTGGATCCAATCTGTCTCCAAAAAACAACATCAACAAAAGATAATGCATCATAACCATACAAGGCACAGAAAGGAGTCATACCAATGGACATGTGATAGGTGGTGTTGTAGCAATACTCGTCCATGTGCAGCCACCGAATCCAAGCCCTCTGCTACCCAGTCATGTAGTTCCTCAGGTAACCCTCTAGCTACTGATTAACTTGCTTGGTCTGGCCATCTGCCTGGGGGTGGTAGCTCGAGCTAGAGGTGAGCTCAGTACCAACCAACCTAAAGAGCTCCTGTGAGAAGCCTCCCATGAACCTCCTATCCCTGTCACTCACTATGTTCTTAGGAAGCCCGTGTAACTGGAAGACCTCCCTGAAGAACAACTCTACAACTTGTGAAGCCGAATATCTGGTAGGGATGGCGAAAAAGTGGGCATACTTGGTCAACCGGTCAAATACTACATAGATGCAATCCTTGCCTTGCACTGTGGGGAGCCCCAGGATGAAGTCCATGGAGATACTCTCCCATTTCCCCTCGGGGATGGCAAGGGCTGTAATAATCCTGCAGGATGAATCAACTCCCCCTTGTTCCTCTGACATGCCTCACACTCTTGTACGTGCCTCAACATGTCCCCCTTGAGGCCCTTCCATGTAAAACGCTCCCACTGCCATGTATGTTTTCTTGAACCCCTGATGCCTTGACAATGGCGAGTCATGTGTGTTGGAAATAATACTGAGAGGGGGGGTGAATCAGTATTATCAAGTCAATTATTCCTTTTTCAAAATCAAATGATATACACTACTTCAGTTAATTGAACCTGCGTATATACGCAACTATACAGAAGGAAACCCGCGTATACAATGCAAACCCTTTAATTTACTTTATCTTTCTGATGTTGATTTTTAATCTGTATTTAAGCATCAACTAACCAGTAACCAGAACAGTAAAGTAGAGAAGAAAGACAATCGCACACAAGAACACAAGATATAAGGTGGAAACCCAATGTGGGTGAAAACCACCTGCTGCAATTCGTCTCTATCTTTTCTTTAATTAGAAACTTCTTTTTACAATTGTACTGGTGCAGTCCTTTACCAGTACGCAGGCTGCAACCTGCAGAGAGCTACAACTCTCTCTCATTTTCCAGCTTCTCCTGGAAGGGAGCTACAACCCCCTTAGCTCTTGCACTAGCCAAGATACTAGTACGTAGGTGCTGGCCTACAGAAGGCTACAACCTTCTCTTTCTTTCAGGGACCACGTTTCATAAATTTTCAGACTGGATCCACAAATAGCATCAATCAAACATCAAGAATTTCTGCATCACCCAATCACCTTTTCACCAATCAAAACTGAATCAAAATAAACACTTCTCTGACGACTGTACCCAGATCACAGTAACAGTAACCACACACCAAATCTGAACCCAGAACACTGCAGCAATAAACAGAAGCAGCAAGATCACAACTCAAAATATATACGCTACTTTAATAACCTGAAACCTGCGTGCATACGCTTCTGCGTATGGAACAACCTGCGTATACGCTGTTTTCCTTCACTGAACCAGCGTATATACGCGCCTTCGCTTCACTGAACCTGCGTACAGATCTATAAAAAATAATTCGCTCTTTCAGATATTCAAACACCAATTAACCCAGATTATCAGTTTTATAGATCAAGCAAGCGCCACATGTAACAGATCAAAATCATACAGAGATACTATCATTCAAGCTTAAAGATTATGATCCATCAAGAGAACTTATCCTTCTCTTTGCGCTAAGGTTCCTCCTTCATTCAGATCCAGATCTGCACCATAACCCAATTACCAGTATTCCAGATCTAGCACTTTATCAGATATTCAACAATAATTCAGATGATCCTTTGCCAAATGATATCCTTCCTCTTTTATAGTCTTAGGCCTTCCACACTACCACGGTCCAAAACCATAATAAACCAATACCACGGACCCAATACTTGCGATCAACACGTCTGACGAGGTACCATGGTCCAAACCATAGGTTCAAATACCAAGGACTAACTACCACGGACTAAAGGTAAGTTCTCCAACATATACGCGCTTTTCCTTGCATGAAAGTGCGTGTATACGCACACACGCCTTTGAAACGTCTAACCCGCGTGTATATGCGTCTTCGTCTAGATGAACCTGTGTATATGTCTTTTCCTTCATTCTGAAAGCCTGAACTGAGATCTGTTACCAAAGAGAGTTGCCATCAAGGACAACACCTGTGCCATAGCTCCAAACTTGTGCCATAATGCCAACAATGTGCTGCCTAGAGCACTCTATCCATTAATTGCGAGTTGGGAACCGACGCCCCTTGTAGTAGATGACCTCGTCCATCACCCGGTAACGCTCTTCTGCCTGGGTACCCTCCAGAATCTCGCATGCCCTCCTGTTCTTAAAATACTCAACCAATAATTGGGTCTTCCAATGATGGCAAATGCTCATGAGTGATAGGCTTGCGGGTCTCCTGGATAGGGCATCAACCACCACATTGTGTTTCCCTCGCACATACTCTATGTCAAAATCATAGGCCTGTAGCTTGCTGACCCATCAATGCTATCTGTTGCTGAGGCCCTGCTGCCCCATGAAGTGACGAAGACTGTTGTGATCAGTCTTCACCTGGAACCTGTTACCCACCAAATACTGTCGGAACTTGGCCAAGGCATGCATAATGGCCAGCATCTCCTTGTCATATATAGAATATGACCTCTCATGGGGTAAGAGCTTCCGACTCTCGAAAGCAATGGGGTGCCCATCCTGAGATAGTACTGCTCCAACTCCCTCCCCGGATGCATCACACTCCACGGTGAAGGGCTGGGAGAAGTCCGGAAGTGCCAAAATTGGAAAATTGCTCATCACCTCCTCGAGGTGGTCAAAAGATGTCTGTGCCCCATCTGTCCATGCGAAAGCTGCTCTCTTTGTCAAATCCATGAGGGGAGCTGCCAACTGCGAAAATCCCTTGACGAACTTCCGGTAATATGTGCAGATGCCCAAGAAGCTCCTCAGTGCTGTCACATCTCTGGGTACTGGCCAATCACGGGTAGCCATCTGCGCCAATAATATGCCCCAAGTAGAGCATCTCGGTCAGGCTAAACTCACACTTGGACAACTTGGCATAGAACTGCTGTTCCTCCAAAATACGTAGCACCTCCTCCAACTGCTGGAGATGCTCCTCCCTAGTCCCGCTGTATATCAAGATGTCATCGAAGAAAACCAATCCAAACCTCCTCAATTTCCTCTGGAACACATGGTTCATACACGATTGAAAGGTAGCCGGGGCGTTGCTAAACCCAAATGGCATGACCAGGAACTCGAAGTGCCCATAATGACATCAGAAAGTTGTCTTGGGGATGTTTTGATCCCTCACTCTAATTTGATGGTACTCGGAACATACATCTATCTTAGAGAAGTACTTGGCTCCTCTAAGCTCATCCACCAACTCATCGATGCGGGGTATGGGGACCGGTTCTTCAATGTCTCCCTGTTGAGGGCTCGGTAGTCAATGCACATGCGCAAGGTTCCATCCTTCTTCTTCACCAACACCACTGAAGAAGCAAAGGGACTGGAACTTGGCCTGATGTGGCCCAATGCCAACAGTTCCTTGATGGCCCGCTCAATCTCATCCTTATAGGCCTTAGGATGCCTATAAGGGGTGGTGATCACCGCTTGCACACCAGGCTCTAGCTCGATGGTGTGCTCAAATCCCCTATCTGGTGGCTGCCTTGGTGGGATATCTCCAAATACCACTGAGTACTTGTGAAACAAAGCCTATATGTCCGGAGGTGGTGGTTGGGCCCGCCCTCCAACCTCTGAAATCCTCAGCTCCACTGCCCATGCTATGTCTCCATGTCGTAGATATGCCTCCATCCTATGTGCTGAGACTGTCTATGGTGGGTATGAATGCATGCCTCTAAGGACCATCGATTTGCCATTCGGGTCGGTGAACTCCATCTCTAGTTTCTTCCAATCAGTGGTAACTCGCCCAAGGGAGTACAACCATTGGACACCCATCACCACGTTGGTGTCTGGCACATCGACCACAAAGAAATGGTCCGTCATAGAGTAGTTCCCCATGGCCACTGTCAAAGCGGGCACATACTGAGTGCACTGCATGGTACGGTCACTCGGCACCAAGACTGAAAAGCCCTCAAACTCGGTTGTGGTGAGGCCCCTCCTCTGAACCAACTGGGCATCTATGAAGTTGTGGGAGCTCGTCCTTCTGCTGAAGCTAGCAAACTCGGTCTGTCTGAATGATGCTGGGAAAGCTCTCTAAATTGCCCCAAATCACTGAGATGTGATCACTTATGAATTTCCTCCCTTCCATGATGTAATCTCGGTGTTGTGGCTCTCACTCTCAAGGCCCACGTGATGCCCAGTTTGGCCCTCTGTGTAGTCCTCTAAGGTTGAGTTTCGAACTACCCAATTGCTGCACTCACCTGCTCCAAAGCTCCTCCCCAAGGTTGGCCTCTTATTATCCTTCAACTCTCCAAGTACCTCTGGTTAAGTGTTGGCCCAACGAAGCTCTGATCAAAACTGTGTGTTCCCCTCTCTGCTAGCCCAAAAATACACACTATTGGTTTTTGGCTGAGTGTGCTTGCTATGAATCTTCCCCAATACTCCTCAAGGTGCTCTGAAAATGCCTTCCTAGGGTGGCACTTGTAGTCCCCTGAAGGTAAGGTTGAATCTCTCGCTTGAAAGATTCGTTGACTCGACTAAGCAGCTTGAGCAAACAATCAAGTGATTTCGATGTGCAAGTATGAATGAATGCCCAAGTGAGGAGCTCTTCCTCCTTATGACTTTGTGGGCCTCCCTTTTCCTCATGTGGGCCCCTCCAACAACCATACGATTTCCCTCCAAGGCAATTCGAATTGCCCAATGTGTTTTCCCACGTGGGTGGCCCCCACCTTCCACTAACAAATTAATCCAACCTTCATTTCTCCGAAGTCCCTAAGTCAAAATTGCTTGGGTCCTTTACTTAACAAAATTTGTACTAAAATTGGGGGGAGACAAAAACTTCTTACAAATTCAATTGGGAAGGGACATGACAAAGGTCTTCAATTGTTGGGAGTGACCAGTCATGTGCCTTGATGCACCGCTATCAATCACCCAGATGTCTTCGTCTTCGAATGTCCCAGAGAGAGCCGAGAAGAGTTCGTCATCCCTTTCTTTGAGTGATACCTTCTTTGAAGAGAATATGAGACTCGATACTTCTTTGATACATTTCTTGAGATGGCTTGCATCCTTTTGATGACCTTCTTCATTGTAGAGGAGATCTTCATGATGCCCTTAGAGAACCAAAGCTCTGATACTATGTTGAGAATTCAATAGGGCAATATATATGTTAATTCTGTTAACTTGATAACTGTTTGTGTTACCTTTTTACTTATTAGCTTTGATCTTTCTTATTCCAATGTGCAATACATCAAAAAGTTGCCATAACAGTAAGAACAATGACATAGTATATAGCAGTGTTTTCAAAACCGTTTTTAAAAACTGGTTATCGGTCTAACCGGCCGGTTAGCAAGGCCGCCGGTCTAAACCGGCCAAAAAATCCAGTTGGAAAGGCCATTTCGCCATTTTTTTGCCCTAACCGGTGAAAACCGGCCGGTTTAGGATGGAACCGGCGGATTTTTATCAAACCGGTCGGTTCTGTCCTAAACCAGCCGGTTTTAGGCACGCCCACTGTAAAGTTAAAAAAGCATATTTTTCATTGTGTTTCAGGGGTTTTGGGGGGAAACTAAGGTGTTTCAACCCTAACAATGTTGGCAATTAATGGTAATGTTAAATTCTTAAAGTAAAAGTGACATTTCCTTTAATTTTCATTTTCATCCTTTTACTTAAATTTTTAACATTACCATGAAATGACTCAGGATGTTTGAGAGTGGTTTCGACCTCATTGGATTTCATATGGAGAAACTAGAATTTTAGATTTCACTCAAAATTCAGCAGACTTAATGGTTTTCAGGATTTCATGGTTTGGGGGTAAACAATAAATGCAATCGGAGCTCCAAATGATGAGCAAAACTCTTGATCTAGATCCCATTGTGTTGGACGATATTGATCCAACATCAGAATGGGTGGAGGAGACTGAAGAACTTGTGTTTGAGGCTGATTTTGATATCGACATGGCTTTAGCGGGGGATGATGCAGAGTATGTGGTGGCATCAGAACTAGGATCAGTAGAGGCATCAAGGAAAGGCAAAGAACCAATGGAAGGCACTAGTCATGCAGGTCGACAAACTTGTGCTTCCATTAGGTCCACTTCTATTGTCATTGGTGGCACTGATACTGAGGTTGCAGATCAGGTTGAGGCATCCTCAGACTCTGAACCAGATGATGTCTATGTAGCTCCTGATGATGATCCTGTGTCTAGTAGTGGTGATGAACTTGATGATTGATCATGTGTACACTGTAGACTTGTAGTAGGCCAATGGCGTCATAGCTTGCAGCATTGTTTTTGGACTTTATAGGCCATTTAGAGCCTCATTTCTTATGTATTTTGCTATTTTGTCGATGATATGTATTGTACTCGGTGCCATTTTGATATATTCACCTTTACATGGTATATAAATGAGCAAACTTTGCATATTTTGTCTCTATTGGCTTGGAATCATGGTTTTACATCTTAAAAATAGTTTTGTTTCATTAAAAATTAATTATTTAATGTATTTTTTTAAAACCGGTTCGTTTAGACCAAAGCAGTCCCGGTTAGACCGGTTCCGGTCGGTAAACCGGTTCATTAGGTGGACCGGTCCGGTCACCGGTTCCGGTTTTAAAAACATTCGTATATAGGCGGCAAACCAGGGCCAAAACCCCTCCTCTTGAGGGGAAAACCCGTAAAATCTCTCCCTATATTTGAAATATTTCAATTGACGAATACCATGATCTAGACTTAGACAAATACCCTCCAAGATCAAGTCTTCCTCAACCTCTTGCTGAAATATCTTTGACCTCCCAGTAGATCCGAAATTTTGCTCACTAGCAGTTGCTGCAACTGTTGTTGCTTCTCTAGGAGACTTCGATCTCTCTCTAACTTCCTTCCCCTTGACCTCACTTACATTGACTTGAGTCATAGGGCTAGTAAGATGCCCTAAGATACCTTCTCTTGCCTTCCTTCTCTTCTGCTTCCGGAATCAAACTTCGCACTAGCCCAACGCAGAAACCCTAACTTCGCACTTCCAGAAGAATGGAGAGAGACCCAAACACTTCGACTTCTTCATCCTTTTCTTCTTCTCACTTCCTTCTTCGACTTGCTTCTTCTACCTTCTTCGCAGAAGAGATGAGTGAATGAATGATCTAAATGGACGACGAGTTCCTCTTATATATAGGCTCCTTCAAGGGTGGACGTGGCTCTTCATGTAGGCCGACTTGACAACTCATTAGGTCGACTTGATCTTGGAGGTATTTTGACACTTTCAAGACAAAATAATTTTTCTTTTACAATTTACAATGTGCCCATAGGGTCTTCCATATATGACAATGACTCTTATACCTAGGACAAACCTTAGAAGCACTCAATGGGTGCTTGACCTATAAAATAAAAGAACTTGAGCATGAAACCCATGCTCCAATAATAATAATAATTTCCTTTTCATTTTATATATACAAGAATACATTTCATACTAATGAAGACCGAACCTAGTTACACATATTTCAACAGTTCTAGGTATGATATGTGAGGTGATTTGACTAGACCTCCTACACGAAAGACACAACAATGGATTTGACACTCCAATGGGAGGCAATTCACTTTCTATGTAGAGGCCTAGGGCTATAACCATAAGATTGAGGATTTGAGTAATTTGTTATGTGTTGGAATATCCAAAGATCAAGGCCAAGAGAAAAGCTTTCCGTTGGTATATACCAGTAAGATCAAGGCTCATGAAACCTTCAAAAACCCCCAAGTTGAAGGTAAATCCATACTAGGGTTAACTTAGGGCTAGTATCTAGGGCAAAGAAATTTATGGACGAAATTGAAGTGAATGCTTGCCAAAAGGAGGGGTTTTGTGGCAACCAGTGTCCTCTTGGCATTTAGACTCTCGAACTCTGGAAATTTCTCTCCCCTAGGAATTCGCACCAAGCCATGGCTTGGCCGCTTGGCCTTAAAGGGGCTGAAATAGGGCAAAGTAAAGGAGAAAATTTACGGATAAAAGTTAAAGTGATCACCACCAAAAGAGGGCCAGTGCCTTATTCTTGGGTGAGCGGAGTTTGTAATGTGATAGGTCAACCAATAAGTTCTCAAGGAGGCTGAGATTTTGATGCCCAAGCAACCAAAATTTCAACAATTAATTATGCTGGATAATGGATTTTTCATGGGAGAGCTACTAGGAGTTCACAGATACGACAATCCATTCACATGTTATATGAGTAATGCATGCAATAGATCATCTAGATAGCATTAAATATATCTTCAACAAATTAGGGCACAATTAGCATAACCTAGAATCAACATTATTCCATACATTAGACATGAAGAAAATAGATATTCAACAATTAGGTACACATACAAGATAGCATGCAAAGATTCCATCTATTTGTCCAAAGAATAGCTCCAAATATAACCAAAATCAGCTCCAAATATCAAAGGGCCGAAATTTCTCTAGAGAGAGAGGACAAAATCTCCAAGTGTGATGATAAGATACAAGAATGAATGCCTCCTCTATTTATATGAGGAGGTTGAGAAGATATTTTAGCCTAAAATCCCCTACAAATCATAAAATAATGTCTCTCTACAAGCTAGGTCACAAGCCGACCTAGTAGCTAATGTGAAAACATAAAAATCCTCCACACGTGTGAGCTGAAATAGAGTAAAGTACTAATGTCATGCAAGCGTAGGACCTTTCTAGGGCTAGCATTGAGGGCAAATGGTGCCAAAACAAGTGTAGAAGCCCTCTAAAATCACTATCTAGGGGTTGGCCCCTAGATCTCTGTCATAATCATCCTGTGGACCCCAATTTTGGTTTTGGGGCACAAAAATGGGTCTCATGGGTCTCTTGGTGGTGTGAATGCCTGATTTTGCTCCAACATTGAGGGCACTGAAGATGGTTCTAGCCCTCCCATGTCCCAAGATATGAGACAAACCTCATTTGGGCCCTTGATCAACTATCTGACACTGTAGTACTACTAAGTCAACTGGGAGCATGTTGGTCGAGGTGCATCATCCCATAAATGATATAGGGCAAAGTGCAGAAGCTCTGCGGGTGCTAAAGGTGTCCATGGATACAGATGAGGCTCTACAACTGTTCGGAGTCCCATGGCTCTCAATGCATCACCTTTGGCTCTCAATATGCTCCTTTGGCGGACTTGGGCCCCAGCTAAGTTGCCCAACCCATTATAAAACCACGTGTTAATCACACAATATTCGATGCTACAACTTCACCATTAGGTACATATAATCATTTTTGGCATCTAAGTGGACCAAGCTTGAAAGTAATGGGAAAATTGACATTTCTTATAAGGCTTCCCTTCCAAATTTGGGGCTTTAATCTTGTAATGGTGTTACCTCCCTAGGTGGGAGCAATGTTATTAGAACCAGACCGGAACCGTCCGGTTCAAGACCGATTTTGTTTTGTTTGTCCCTTCCGAGGTCTGCATAAAAAAAATTGCCTTTTTTTGTTTTTTGATTTTTTCAATTGGTTGGTTTACTTCTAATTCTTCCCTAGGCCAACCTAATATTCAAGGTTATGGTCCTCAGCCTAATATTCAAGCCTATGGTCCTATTATTGCTATGCATTTCATGGTAATGTTAAATTCTTAAAGTAAAAGTGACATTCTCCTTAATCTTTCATTTCCATCCTTTTACTTAAATTTTTAACATTACTATGAAATGACTCAAGATGTTTGAGAGTGGTTCCAACCTCATTGGATTTCATACGGAGAAAGTAGAATTTTAGATTTCACTCAAAATCCAGCAGACTTAACAATTTTTCAGGATATCAAGATTGCGGGGATTGCAACATTTCTATTGGATTTTGTCATGTACGAGGGTAAGGAGCTAGTATTTAATAAAGAGCACCAATCCCTCTATGTATTTTGATGTTAGTGGCAATGGTTGTCGAACTACTCTATCTTGACTCTGTTAGGATATTTCGACACATAGGAAATAATTAAGTACAATTTGGTCTAGTGTATAGTTTGGTAAAGTGTGTTTCTTTAGTATGTACTTTTTGTAACTTACAATTTGACGGTCACGATATGTTCTAGACATGAAGTGATCCGACGGTTCATTCTCTTCTTGGTATTACCGACACTTGATCTGTGGCTTAACACTCAATTGGTCCATGATCTCTATTTAAAGAGCATGGAGGGTCATTTGTTAGGTGACCGTTCATGAGAGAAACTTATGTAAATTTTCTTTCTTTTACATTAATAAATTGTTTGAAGTGGCCGCATTGGCTCAAGTCGTGGACTGTTTCCCTCTTTGAGGGTTATAACCATGTCAAGAATACTGGTGTATTGATTTGTGATCTGTTTGTGAGTGGTGTCCTTTGATGTTCTATCTAAGGAACTTACCCTGTAAATTCCTACATGGTATCAGAGCGTAGGTCACGAGTTCGATACACACTCGGCTCGCGTTTGGGGAGAGATTGTTGGACATTGGATAAGCCAATGCTCCCCTTGTGTTTCGCGACATGGATTAACCGCCTCTCGTGGATCCTTATCTCTGGCGATGCAATAGTTGACTAAAACCTGCGGGTTTTGGTCTAATGGCAAATGTGATTCCCAACAACCTGAGCCAACGAGGCCACTTCAGGCAATTTATTAATGTAAATGTACCCATCACTAAAACAAAATCTTGACTTGACATGCTACGCTTTTTCGATCTTATTTTAATGCTTAGAGGGTTATAATGATGATAAAGATCCCAATATAGGCAATGATTGCAGACTTTGATGCTACTCATTCTTCAAATGAAGATGAGGAGGATGATCAGTATGATGATTCAGATGATGACATTGACAATTAGCACTTGTAGGTTGTAGTTGTAGTATTGTAGACTGTAGTATCATACTATCATGTTATTTTGGACTATAAAGACCTTTTAGAGCCTGCTGCTTGATGTTTTTCGGTTTAGCGATGTTTTGCACAAAAGGATAATTTGGTTATATGCACTATTACTTGCTATATAAATGATAACTTTTGCATATTTGTGTATAAATGGCTTGGATTCATATGGATGCACATGAATATATATGTTTTTCTTTAAAAAATGAATATTTTATGTCTTTTTGGTAAACCGGTTTTTTTCCTGTTTTTTACCAGTTCCCGGTCGACAAGGTTGTTTGGTTCGATGACCGTTCGGTTCTAATAACATTGGGTAGGAGTGGCTAATAGACAACTCCATTAGGTGTTTCCAGCCCCTAAGGGGAAAGACATGTCGTTGGTCCACCCTTAAATCGATAAGTGCCATGTGAATAATGATTGAATGGAGAGGAGAAAACTTCATGTACAAGTGCCATGGTCGAAGGGACCAACATGAGTGAAGCTCCACATCTTGGGTGTATGGATGTGAGGAGGGAGTAATCGTGGATGCATGAGTTACCTCGACCTTTTTTTTTCTACCCCTTTAATTGCCCTTTATTTTTGCTTGATTTTTCTTTGTGTTCTTGCTCAAAGCTTCGAGGAATGAGAGTATGCTTTGTATGATGTATAATAATTATTACCCCCTTAATGGTGGGGCAGTTCATTGTTGAATTATGTAGCTTGGGAGGTACTCCACAAGCCTAGTGAGATGGGTTTGTGAGTTTGGTCACAAAAGGCTTTGTGGGCAAAGAACCCAAGTGAAGGGGTTTAAATCTAAAAGAAAATTAAAAAAGAAAATTAATATTTCCTATGGTCTAAGTGGATAGAAACCTTGAGTTCTAGAGGGTTCCTAAAAGGCTTAGGGAAAACTATTTAAGGAGGCCTTAGGATCAAGGCAAGAGTATCAAGTGGGAGGAGCTCATTTGGTTGTAGCGTTGCTAGAGATGTAGCCAAGGAGAGGTTGAGCTAGTAGGACGAGTAGGGTTGCTAGTGGAGGCCGTGATTTGATCCAAGGGAGCATATTTTTGAAGAATGAAGTGCGAGTGTCTCAAGATAGCCATAGGACTAGAGAAGGGACGATATGGAGCCTTGAGGGTCTCATTCATGGTGATGAAAGGCCGAGAAAGCCCAGGTTTGTAGACAAGTTTAGATCCGAAGCTTGAGCCCTTGCGTAGGTCAGATATGGCAGAGTTTTGAGGATGCCTTCTATGACTAGCTTGTGCCCTAGTTAAGGGCTAATTCTGTGGCTACTTTTCCCTTAGAATTTGCCCTCAAGGTCTATCATTTGAGCGCTGGATTCTGTGCAAGAGTAAGGGCCAAGACTCTAAGAAAAGAAGACCCTAATCCTATGACTATGCCGCAGAGCTGTGCGTGGAATTATGGTAGGGAGGACGAGACTTGTGAACAGATGAGCGAGTTTTTGGGATAGAAAAGAAGGACGAAGTGGCATGTGGAATGAGGCTAGCATGCAACAGACAAAGCGCTGAGTGGATGAGGAAAAGGAGCTGTTCTGAAGGGTTTTAGAACAACAATCCTTGAGCTCTAGTTACAGAGCTAACCCTCATGCAAGATTAGTCCAACAACGACCTAGTTCTGTGCATCTCTAAGGAGGCCGAAACCTAGGAAATGAGACATACAGTATGGTATGGATCTGGTATGAGGGCCACAAGCCTTAAGGGAAGTGCATAAAAAATTCAGAGAGAAAAGAGGGCCGAGGAATTCTTCAGATTGAAGGAAAGAACAATGAGTATTATGACTGTGTGATGGACTGTTTGAAGGTAAGGGTTACTATTAATTTTCGACTATTCTATGTTGTTATAATTACTTTAGCCAATTCTTATATTTAATTAGCAATCTTTCAAAACAATTTAATCTTCCAATGATCAATAACAATTGTAGATAGAACAATAAATGCAATAGACAATAGAAAATCAAGAACAATAACAAGAGACACAAGGATTTGGTCAAAGACTAAGGAAAAAACCCCACAAGGGGGAAAACCCTTTCAAATTCTTTTTCTTATTAGATTGTCATAAAATGTTCAACAAAGAGAGAGTACAATGATTTAATTCTTCAATAACAACACTATCCAGCAAAACCAAGCAAACAATATCCAAGAGATGAGCCCAACAACAATACTGATTAGAATCAAAGTTCCCAGTCTTGCTGTCAACGGTCAAAGTCTATGGTCAACTGTCAAAATATTGTTAGTTTTTGTAGCATCAGATGGTGCTCTAGTGTTGAGACTTGGTGAAGAGGCTAAAACATAGGAGTTCTCCAAAACCCATAAATAGTTTCTGGAAATTCCACCTAGAGATGGCTCAATTAAATTAATTGACCATAATTAAATATTTCCTAAGTCTAACTTAGGAAAAGTGGTTAATTAATAGGAATTAATTGAGAAAGGTGTGAATTATCTAGAAGCTCACACAGATCGACTTGATCTCAGCCATTGATTAAGTTTTAATCGTGGCCATTGCAGTCCCAACTGGAGATTATAGGAAGAAATCAATGGGTAGATGGAGAACACACCAGTGCAGATACTCAGTTGCCCAGACATATCAAATTCCTAGTTGTAGGAGTGATTCAATAGTGGAGATCGAGCTAGGAGGCGAGTAGCAGGTGGCAGGAGAGGTCAACAATGATTTGAAAGAAGTTTTCTAGTTCTGGAGAGTCAGAAAAAGGAGGCCAAAATTTTCTACAGGAAGCAGCAGTTGCTTCAGTAGAGTAGTTCAATTTGGCTGAAGGGGAGGACATTTTTTCAGTTTCAGAGGCCGAGAAGATTTTCCAGAGGGTCGGAGAAGCATTTTCCCAGTCAGCAACATGTAGGACGACTAGATTGGCAATAGTTCCAGACCAAGCATGTGAGGGTCTGCTCTAGGGTGATGCAAGGCCTACGCAAAGCAGGTGGACAACTTGCTTTTCAGAGGCAGTCGGGTGCTAGGATTGTTCGGAGAGGGTAAAATCCCTTAGTATACTTTTGCCAATATTTCTCATGGGTAGAATTGCCAGTTTGGTGACATTTCTATTGTACTTAGAATTTTTGCTGCATAATAATAATATAAACCCTCAGCAGCTGCAACCGGTTTCCCACATTGGGTTTTTCCGAGGACTTTTGTCCAAAATAACGGTGTCACAATTTTTGTGTGCTAGCATTTCTCAGTTTCCAGTGCTTTTTTTTCCGTAGTATTGTATTTGTGAAGATTGTAGTGTGATTAATTCATTGTTGTCGTAGTAATAATCTGCATAATTAATTTTAGAGTTAGAAGAATTAATTCCAGTTATTGCAACAGAAATTTCATAAAATTTTTCACAAATACCTTAGGTCTTGGCTGCATGGAGCTAGAGATCATCAATGCAGCTGCAACTCTCCAGCCGTAAGGAACACCCTGTATGTGTGTGGCTACAAACAATATTTTCTTGTTCCAACCCTGTGGCCCTAGATCAAAATTTCCTTTTCACATGTGCAAGCTCGAACCTATACATACCACTTCCGCGAACCAATATCAAACCTGTGCGAGCCAAACCAAAGAAGAGAGAAGAAGGAAATGCTTGATGATGATGTCCAAATGAGGGTCACTTGACTTGTATTTATATGCTTCCAAGGGTGCCCAATTTCTCCTTAAGGCTGACCTGTACTTTTGTGCACATGTGGGTTTCCATATTAAAAATACATTTTTCCTTAACCAAATTAAATTCTTCTAAGGGCTAGGAGGGGTCTCTCTTGATGAGGAAGGCTGTCCAAAGGAGGGAATTTTTCCTTGAGCTGCCAAATTAACACTTAGTATTTGGCAGTCCTTGTTCACTGGTTTAGTATATCAAATCAAAGATAAGAGGGCTAGTTGCAGAGACCCTATTTTAGTCATCTATAGGAGGGTAGAGGGTTGATAAGAGGAGAAGTTAAAGGGATGTTCATAAGTGTGTTGAACAATAGTTGGAGCAACCCTAGATTAGCCAAGGAGTGACTGTAGTTAGGCAGATTCAAGAGCCCTAATGATAGTGACAGTAGCAACTGATTGTCATAGAGTTAGGGTAGTTTTTTTTTGTCCCTAGATGCAACATTCTGGAGTAGCCAAAATCACTTCAAGAGGCCAGTGCAAGAACTCCCATTGCATGAACTGCAAGTGTAGGAAGTGTAGTGCAGGAAATGGGGATAGATTTGGAAGGATGTGATCTGTTCACAAATGAAGTTGTGAACAGAGAATCTCGTATGCAGTATGCAAAAAGTAGTGCAAGAAGCAATGCAGGATGTAGTCCAGAATTTGGACATAATTGTTAGGCAGTCCAAGTACAGTTGGAGGGCTGTTAGGTGTCTGTCAAAAGAGCACTAAGTGCAGACTTGTGAAGGACAAGAAGTCTGCTAGGAGAGGTAGGTGTATTGGAGCTCAAGGGTTGGTTCTTTGAAGGGCTAAAGGGAATCCAAGAGAGCAGTTGATAAGCCCAAGATGAGTAAGTTATAGGAGGGCAACTTCAGTGGTAAGTGGGGAGCCTCCAAGCCCTAAGCCCGCTCATTATTGGAGTAGCAAAAGTGATAGTAGTGTGTAGGTTGAAGACCCTATGAGTTGGCATCCTTGATGGACTATGGAGCAGCTATAGGGCAGATCATGTTGAGCCTAAGATCAATGGCCTAGAGGAGTTGTGTACATTGATAGAGGTAGATTGAGGAGCTGCAGTTTGGAAGGCAAGAGGGCCCACCAAATGTGTTCAGGACACGTGGACTGAAAGGGCTGCGAGGCGCCACATCAACGAGTAGGTCAAGTGTTGTCTTGTTCAGGGTAGATTGGTGGTCAAAGTGACTGACACCAAGCCCTAGTTGTGTCCTTGTATCAGGGTTGTATGTAAGGACCAAGATCCCTAGTATGGGAGCCCTAAGATTGTTGTATTTAGATTGTTAATATAACAGGTAGTGGGTTTGAAAAGTTAAAAGTTTTCATGTGCACTAGTTAATTCACTGATATGTGTTTATTCCGTTGTGAAAAGTAGGATTGTTGTGGCATTTGAGTGTGTTTGTGTCAGAGACTTTAAGATCCATACCAGATTCTCATGTGCCATGGAAAAACAACATTCATCGCCCACTAGAGTTGGGACATGCAAGGGTTCCTTTTCATTGATGTGGTGGGGAAACTTTGACCCAGGAACTGGGTGATGGCCATAATATGGAGGTAGAGCTCATGCTTGGCTTTGGCCCATGTGCTAATTTGTAAGTCCCGACCATCTTTTGCATTTTTATAATTTTCTTTCTTTTGTTCTGCTTGTGGCCATTATATGCTCTTTACTTTCTTTTAGCTGCATCAACCTCCCAGGGAAAATTTCCATGACCAATTCAAGTATGAGGATATATAAGTGCCAAATCCCAGTGAACCAATGGTCAGTTGAAACCGAAGAATGGAGGTGGAGTATAGGGCTTATGATGTGATATGGAAAGTGGTAGGTACGGAAGGGGAGAGATGGGGCTACGATATCTCAATCGAGGTTTCTCAGGTAGTGCCCTTCCTAAAGCTATGGGCCATTAGGGGAGGTGCCACTGGATTATGGTTGAAAATTAACCCCCCCATTTAAGGTGAGAGAACATGACTACGGTCAAAGCCGTTCCTTCTTCCAGGTTACCCCACAATCCATGCTTTGGATTGGATGCCCACCTTCCAACATGTGCTCTTGACAAATGGATGAGGAAACATATGGCTGATGCAGGTGGCAGAGATATGCATGGCACATCACATTAGCTACTCGATGTTTATCAAGGGGTGTTGGCTGTCGGCTGGAAGAGATGAATATAAGAAAAGTTTCTCCTAGGGGTTACCCACTTTTGGTGGGTAACAAGCCCAACTCGGTTTCAAGTTCATGAAGTCACATCAAGTTTAATGCCCAACCCAACATATTTATTGCTGTTGCCATAAACATGAATATTTTCAAACTTAAAACACATGGACCTACATTACTCACTTTTGTTGAGAATAACGCAAGCAACCTATAAATACAGGTGTTTTTGTCAATTGACGCTAGAAAAATCCCTAAGGTAAAACCGATAAGTGTTACTTTTTAGCGATAGATTGTTCTCTGTTGTAGATAATTGCAATTTTTTTAAACTTTTCATCATTTTCATATAAAATTCACCCCATATCATCATTTCATCTCTAGCAATTATGTAGAGAGAACAATAACATTGACAATGCAGTGGAACAACAAAGGAACAGTAGAAGAAAAGCATACACAATAGAGACACCAAGATTTAGGTCAAAGACCAGGGCAAAACCTCACAAGGGGGAAAACCCAACCAAATTCTTCTTCTATTAGATATTCATCAAATGTTCAACTTTGATACAAAGTACAAATGAGATACATCAATCACATCAGGCCTCCTAGGGCCAACCCATGTCAGTTCACAATAATGTCTGTGAACTGAATGATCTGATCTCTAGAGAGCTGCTGCCACATCACTTTCACAAGAAGTAACATCCATGCCATAGGAATAAGTGTTATCCCTATCAAAGGTCATCACTATCGAGGGACATCATCACTGTCATGAATCGATACTGTCAAATGACATCAAATGTTATTAAGAATCATATCTGACAAGAGTCATAAGAATAGGCGCCATCACTCTCAACTGTCATCGTGTACCATAAACATGGTCACTGTCACAATGATTTACTGCCATATCAAGATTACTATCATACAACAAAGTCATTGCCATACTGCCATACAAGTTCACTGCTACTGTCATACATCAACATCATTGTTATGCAACAGGGTCACTGTTATACATATAGATCACTGAGTCATGTGAAGTAGACTGCCATAAGTTTACTGCCATATGTTTACTACCATATGGGGGTCACTATTATATTAGGGTTACTGTCATGTATGTCGTTTCCATATCTAGGTCACTGTTATGTAGCAGGGTCATTGTAAAACACTGTATTATGTCAAAGTCACTGCCCAAACATCATTAACATCACATGCGAACCATAGAGTATAAAATGCGAGCCACAATGATGTAATGCCATTGTAGTATATATCGAGCCTCAATGTCATTGGCATATACAAATGTGAGAGACAAAGAGATATAATTCGAGCCACGTGGAAGAGTGCGAGCTACAACAATGTATGCAAGCCATAAATAACGATCCACAGATAAAGTCAACGAGTCACAGAGAGGATATACGAACCACTGTGCATTAATGCAAGCCACTATATATTAATTCAAGCCACAAAAAAGAAGATCCAAGCCACTGTATATTAATTCAAGCCACAAAAAAGAAGATCCAAGCCACTGTATATTAATTCAAGCCACAAAAAAGAAGATCCAAGCCACTGAAGGATATAATGCGATCTACATGAACGTATGTGAGTCACAGAGCATAGTAATGCGAGTTATAACAAGAGCAAGCCACTACAGATAAATAAATCGAACCATAAATTAATGCGAGCTACACAACAGTGTATGCGAGCCTCTGTACTAACGAGCCATTGTTGTAATTATGCGAGCTACCAAAGGAGAGAAATGCGAGCCTTTGTATTAACAAGCCACTTTTGTAATTATGCGAGCTACCAAAGGAGAGCAATGCGAGCCTCAGTATTTGATATACGAACCATAGAAAAACAAATATAATGCGAGCCATAGAGGAAAACTTATGTGAATCATTGATGATAATGTGAGCCATAGAGGAAAACTTATGCAAATCATTGATGATAATGTGAGCCATATATAAATATGCTATACAATCTTTGTCATACAAAAATACCATACATTCTTTCCATAAGGAATGCCCTACGGAATCTCAGATCTTGTTGATGATCTGATCCCTTCGATGATCCCTTGGAATGAGCTTCCTCGAATACTTATTTATATTAATTGATTGGGTGACTTTGATGCTAATGTAACCCTTACTCTTGGTGAGGCCGAATTGGAAGAAACCCTTGTAATTTAATCTTAACATTATTCAAATATATTTGCCAAATACTTAGATGAAGGTTTGCCGAAATAAATTTGTCACACAATATAATAATATGTGGAGTGCCCACACATTAATAAATAATATTTACCTTAGTCCAATTTGAATTCTTCTTTGAGGCACGATGGGCTTTCCTTTGGGGCAGGAGGGTTTCTCATGGGAAATTCGTTCCATAGCTGCCCAAATATCAGCGATAAGAGGGAGAGGAGGAATTTTTATTTCTCAGAGAAATTTTACAACAGTCAAATCAACAATTAATACAACTTATCTCCCTTGGAAATCATGCCCAGATTTCCTAGAATTTCATGTTGCCTCAGCTCCTCGATTTTTGCGCCCAAGTTGCTTTGGAAATCATGCCCAGCCGCTTGAAAATTTCTCTATACAACCCTCGAAATTTGTGCCCATTCAGCCCTTGAAAACCATGACCACTATTTTATGGCCTGCGCATCCAATGCATTGTACCTATTGTCACCCAAATTGTACACCATAATGCGATAACGCTTAGGGCAAGGGCTGTCACTCTAATCCCTGCCCTCTGCATTTAAGTTGTCTTCTAAATGCAGGTTAAGTGGGGTAGTCCCTATAGATGAGATGATGAGAAACTTGTTGGGAACCAACAAGTTCCAGGAGACACGACTAAATGGCCTAGCAACTTGACTTAAAATTTGGTAGCAAGTGAGATTATTAAGCACAGTGTGATTAGATTCCTTGAGATTATGAATGAGAGACTAGTGCCTTCAAATTAATTACTTGCACAAGATAGATTAACACTCCAAGTTATCGGATGAATAGTTGCTTCGGGATGCAAATTCTATCCTAAATGAAGTGCAGGACCTAGATCTAAGGTGTGATGCGGGATATTGGTTAATTTTAATTAGATGCCTAATCTAGGTGAATACTTCCTCTCAATTCTTTTGAAGCTAGTCTCGAACGCAAGCTGCAAAGAGAAGCCCAAAGGAAGGACGCTAAGAGCTCATTAACGATACCTTCTGTTGTGTTCTAACCACCTAAGTGCCTCCGTTCCTACAAGGGATTGCCCACAAGAGAACTACAAGGTCACCTATGTTAACTACGAATGACGGTCTAGACTTCTCAAATTCTATGAAGAAGGTGGTCCTATCTTTCTTTCAACAAAGCGACGAAGCTTATGCTTGGAGGTAAATTTTAGAGATGCACTTCTAACCTAGAATGAAGGTGCAAATTATGAGTGATTGCCTCAATGAGGTTATAGATATATTAAATGCTCCAACAAGACCAAATCACTTGAAATCGAGATGCTCACAATGATATTCAACACAAGATGACGAGCAATTAAAAGTCACTTTAGAGAACACTTTATAGATTATCCCAATGAAACAAGATTTAGCAATGTCGATTACTCAAAAGCTTATTAGAGCTTATTAATGTCTACATAATATCTCATTTAACTCCTCTTATCTTAATGTTACTTAGCAAGTAGGCACAAGAACAATTTTAGAGCACTAATGAGAGCAATTTCTTCTTATCACTTAGATCATAAGCCAATGAGACACAATAGATGATCCTAAACACAATAATAACAAGCACCAATAGAGACAAGCACAAGAAGAGATTGCTAACAGTGATATGCAATGCAAGAAAATACTAACAGATGCATTCAACTACCAATGAGGTGCTTTTGCAAGAGTGTAAAAATGCAAGAGTTAGTATGCAAGAATGATAGCTTATTCCCAAGATCAAAGAGAAACCAATACAAGTCAACCAATGCTTTCAAGAGAGCAATGATAATGCACCAGACTTTGATATGATTTAGCTCAGCCCACAATTAGCATGCAAACAGTCCCAAAATCTCACTTGAAAATCAACCAAGACATTGCTTATTGAGCCTTTAAGTTAATGTGATGATTCTTTAAGTGTATTAGGCATGTAGGAATTTACAGGGTAAGTTCCTTAGATAGAACACCAAAGGACACCGCTCACAAACAGATCACAGATCAATACAGCAGTATTTTTGACGTGGTTAAACCCTCAAAGAGGGAAACAGTCCATGGCCTGAGCCAACGCGGCCACTTCAGGCATTTTATTAATAAAAGAATGAAAATTTACATAAGCTTCTCTCATGGACGGTTAACCTACAAATGACCCTCCATGCTCTTTAAATAGAGATCATGGACCAATCGGGTGTTAAGCCACGGATCAAGTGTCGATAATACCGAGGAGAGAATGAACCGTCGGATCACTACATATCGTGACTGTCGGATTGTAAGTTACAAAATGTACATAGTAAAGAAACACACTTTACCTAACTCTATACTAGACCAAGTTATACTTAACTATTTTCTATGTGTCGGAATATCCTAACATCCCCCCTTAAGAACAACTTGGGATATGATTGAAGGATTTACAAATATGACACAATAGGAGAAGGAAGGAGGCACTAGAGCCTATCCCCCCTTAGTGACAACTTCCTGAACTCCAACCATAAATCGAAGTTTAGTGAACTTCGCCTCTGTGAGAGCCTTTGTAAAGATGTCTGCAACTTGATCATCTGTTGAACAATATTGCACTTCAAGAACATGGTCGTGCACGAGCTTTCTGATGAAGTGCATGTGCAGTTCAATGTGTTTGCTCCGCTGATGTTGGATTGGATCTTTGCATAGTTGAATGGCACTTTGATTATCACACCAAAGTGTAGTCGGATGCTACTGCTGAAAGCCAAACTCTGACAGGATCTGACGAAGCCACAAGGCTTCCTTACTAGCTTCTACGACACCACGATACTCTACTTCTGCTGAAGAAAGAGAAATGGCACCTTGTTTCTTGAAGCCCATGTAATAGGTTCTGAACCAAGAGTGAACACATAACCTGCAGTAGACTTCCGATCATCAGGGTCACCAGTCCAATCGGAATCAATGAAACCAACCAATAGAGGAGATGCTTCGGCACTGTAATGAATCCCAAACTGAACTGTACCTCGAACATAACGAAGTATTCTTTTAGCTACTTTCCAATGACTTTCACGTGGGTTTTGCATAAACCGAGCAACAAGGCCAACATCAAAGGAAAGGTCAGGACGAGTATGGGTTAGATACAAAAGTTTTCCTACAAGTTGACGGTATAAGGTAGCATCAACTTCAGGAGAAGTACAAGTGACTAAAAGTTTGACTCCAGACTGAAAGGGAGAAGGGGCTGGCTTACAGTCTTCCATGTGAAAATGGCGTAGAATATCACAGGCATACTTGGACTGGGAAAGGGAAATACCTTCCTTGGATTGCAAGACTTGAAGACCAATAAAATAATGTAAGTGTCCTAAGTCTGTCATTTCAAACTTCCTTTTAAGGCTAGACTTCACATGGTTTATAAGGTTAGGATCAGTCCCAGTCAGGATAAGATCATCAACATAAAGAACAAGAATGATAAGAGACTTGCCCACTTTCTTGGTGTAGACAATATTGTCAGAATGACACCTAGAAAAGCCATTTTCTAAAAGAAAGTTATCCATTTTTGGCATACCAAGCTCGAGGAGCTTGCTTGAGACCATAAAGGGATTTCTTAAGCCGACATACAAGGCTAGAGTCTGTTTGTATAAAGCCAATAGGTTGTTCCATATAGATTTCTTCATGCAAGTCCCCATGCAAGAAGGCGGATTTAACATCCATCTGATGGACTTCCCATTTGAAAGAGGCAGCAAGGGAAAGAACAAGGCGGATAGAGTTCATTTTGGCAACAGGGGAGAAGGTTTCAGTGTAGTCAATGCCTTCAACTTGTGAAAAACCCTTAGCAACAAGACGAGCTTTATGTTTACCAACTTTCCCATCTGCTCCATACTTGGTTCTGTAAACCCATTTGCATCTAACAAGTTTTCGTCCCTTTGGTAGAGGAACAAGATCCCATGTATCATTTGCCAATAATGAATGATATTCTTCATTCATAGCTGCTTTCCAATCTGGATGGCCTGAAGCTTCTGCAAAGGTGTCAGGATCATAATTCACTGAAGCTTGAGCCAGTAAAGAAGAGGCTCTATCAAACTGAGAACGTGTACGTCGCTGATCTGTAGGATCACCAGCAAGATCACCTGCTGCATCCCGAGTAGCACGGACCCATTTTGGAAGCTGAGGAGCTGAAAGAGGATCCTGAGAAGGTGGGGGAGGATTTTCATCCTCGCTTTCATCATCTGAAGAAGAAATATTTTCAAAAGTAGAAGAGATAGGGAGAGGTGGCACATCCGCCGAACTAGGCTCGCAGGCCGATATATTTTCAGCAAACTTTACATCTCTTCTAATGATAACATTTTTGGACTTAAGTGGAATAAGTCTATATCCTTTGACATCTTCAGAATATCCAACGAAAATACATTTTTCACTCTTAGGTTCTAAAGCTTTATGTTTCTCATCTGGAATATGGGCCCATGCTTCACTTCCAAAAACACAAAAGTGACTCACATCTGGTTTGATTGAGCTCCATGCTTCTTCTGGAGTGATATTCTTTAAAACCTTAGTAGGAGTGCGATTTATTATGTAATTTGCACAGTTAATTGCTTCTGCCCAATAATTAAGACTAAGTCCTTTAGATTGAAGCATACAATTAGCCATTTCCTTTCAGGTGCGATTCTTCCTTTCAGCTACACCATTTTGTTGTGGAGTATATGGAACATTATGTTGCATTTGAATTTCATTCTCAGTGCAAAAGTTGATGAATTGTTAACATATTCTCCGCCATTATCAGATCTTAGCTTAAGAAGTTGATGTCCAGATTGTTTTTCAACAAAGGCCTTAAAGGCCAAGAACATGTTAAATACTTCACTCTTGAGTTTTAAGAAGTATACCCAAGTGCGTCTGGAGAAATCATCAATGAAAGTTAAGAAATACTTGTAGCCAGAGAATGAAACAACTGGAAGTGGACCACATAAATCACTATGCACGAGCTGTAAAAGGGTTGAGGCGTGCCAAGAGGCACGTTTTTCAAAACTGTCTCGATGATGTTTTTCGAGTACACATCCGGAACAAACACCATCTCTGCAAGATACCATTGGAAGACCTGTCACCATATTTTCTTTACATAGATTTTGAAGAGAGCGATAGTTTAAGTGACCAAATCGCTCATGCCAAAGTTTGCTCACTTCATCATTATGAGCAACAAATACTGAGGAAAGATTTGATGACCCAAAGTTGTGAAACTTATACAACCTTGTAGAATCATCAGCAATGCCAGTAGCTAAAATCTGTCTAGGATCTCTTAAGTCCTTAATTACAACATCGTGAGGTGAAAATTCAACGATTTTACCTTCACCTGAATGAGTTATCTGATATACAGATAGAAGGTTGCAGGATAAGGTTGGAACACATAATACATCATTAAACTGACCATTGTCTATATGAACAGTTCCAGTCCCTACAGCACTAGGAGATCTATCATCACCAACATATATATTTTTGGTGTTACAATCATTTAAAGAAGAAAACATGGCTTTGTTTTTGGCCATGTGATAAGAAGCTCCAGAATCAATGAGCCACTCATGAGAATGAGAAGAAGAAGATACATTTAGTGCATAGCCAGACCGATATGCTTGACAACCACATGCAGAAAGTGCCATTCCTGAAGATGAAGTTGAAGTTGAAGAGTGCTCCAAATGGATGTTATGCTTCTTCATTGCTGCTTCCAAGGCTTCCATCTTCTTAAAGCATTTGGATTCTAAGTGGCCATCTCGATTACAAAAGTTGCAATGTCTATCAGTCTTCTTCCCTTTGTTTTTATTTGTCTTATCATTTTGTTGAATGATTTTTCATTTTGAGGCTGAGATTGCTTAGGACCCTTGTTTGGTTTAGGACCATTCCTTTTAGGATACAACTTCTTAGGATTCTTTGGATTTGGTTGCTGCTGGGCGGCTAATGCTTTCTTAGAAGAGTTTCCAAGATTAAGAAGACCAAGGTGTAAGATTTTTTCTTGTTCTCTTATTAAAGAATCACAAAAAGAATCAAAGGAAGGGGACTTGTAGTCTTGTCCTTGAGAAATGAAGGCTTCTCTTGTAGAATGGAAGGTGGAAACAAACACAGAGTAGGCTGGTCCCAACTTAGTAAGAATGGAATAGATAATGTTACTATCTTCTTTCTTAACCTTAACAACTTCCAAGAGAAGTCTAAGGGTCTTGAACTTGGACAAAAAATATTCAATGCAAGAAAAATTATTGGGGTCCAATGTAAGCAACTCATTTTCAAGTTGATGGGCTCTAAGTTCATTTTTTATTCCAAAAACTTTAGTAATCTATTTCAATGCTTCATTAGGAGTATCAAGTTCTGCAATATGGAATCTAAGATCCGGAGAAATAGACATCCCTATCAACCCACGTGCTTGATCTTGCCTATTTTCCCATTTAGCTGCCTTATCTTCATCTTTCGGTTTGGTTTCTTGGCATGTGGCTATTCTGTAGAGACCTTTATTTCTAAGTAAATCCACAATGTAGGACCACTATTGGAAGTAGTTGGTGCTGTCAAGAATAACTTGGCATGGACTTTCCATTTTAATAGAAACTGAAGCTATAGATGCTGAAACTAAGTGTTCCAATGGAAAGATCTCAAAAAATTAGGCTGTTTAAAAAAAAACGGTTCTGAAAATGGCTTCCGGATGAAGAAGTTATGGCTTTTTGAAGAAAATTTGATGAAGATGCCGACGAAGTGTGGGAATGTGCGGAAATGAAAAAATCCGCCCCCACAAAAGGAGACTTGAACTCAAGACCTCTACTCTCATAAATTAGCTTTGGACTAAGTGAGCTATACAAAAAGTTTGAGAGAGAGAGAGAGAGAGAGATAGAGAGAGAGGGGGGTTGAAGCTTTGGGTTGCGTGCTTGCTTTGAGAAAACTCTTTTTCCCTACAAAACAAAAAACACAAAACCCAACACGGACATACAAAAAAAACGAATCTTGCGGCTCGAAGTTAGCTTTAGCCGGAAACTAAATATTTTCCTCAATGTTTCTGATTTTCCAAGATCACACTAAGGCGCAGCGGAAAAGAGCATACGCATGAGAAAAATCCTTCATTTCTGTTTTTGATTTGCCCAGATCGCACAGAGTCACGGGGCAAAGAGCATACGCAGAAATGAAAGGTATAGATCCGGTAATAAAAAAGGCTAAATAAACCGAAACCGAAATAAACAGAGAGAAAATCACTGTAAACTGCAAATAAACACTGTATACCTCCAAATCTTAAAAATGACGCAGCTAGGGCTACCAGAAATTTTTTCGAGTGAAACAAAAGGGGTTCCTCATTGGAACAGATGCTCCCAACACAACAGAGCAGTCCTCTCGGCCCGAAAGCAGTCAGAAACAGTAGATCTAGGAAACGGTAGTCGGTTGCAGTTCTACCGGCTTCAGATTTGGATCACCAACGGATGCGGCCCTCAAATAGCTCTGATACCATGTAGGAATTTACAGGGTAAGTTCGTCAGACAGAACACCAAAGGACACCGCTCACAAACAGATCACAGATCAATACACTAGTACTTTTGACGTGGTTAAAACCCTCAAAGAGGGAAACAGTCCACGGCCTGAGCCAACGCGACCACTTCAGGGAATTTATTAATAAAAGAATGAAAATTTACATAAGCTTCTCTCATGGACGGTTAACCTACAAATGACCCTCCATGCTCTTTAAATAGAGATCATGGACCAATCGGGTGTTAAGCCACGGATCAAGTGTCGATAATACCGAGGAGAGAATGAACCGTCGGATCACTACATATCATGACCGTCGGATTGTAAGTTACAAAATGTACATAGTAAAGAAACACACTTTACCTAACTCTATACTAGACCAAGTTATACTTAACTATTTCCTATGTGTCGGAATATCCTAACATATCTTGACTTATTTTTAGGGCCAAACTTCAGAGATTACACTGCTGTAGCAATTATATCAGACCTCAGAAATATGCAAGACTGTCATGAACAATCAACTAGAACAATGATTTAAGCCTTCACAATTAATGTATGATGTCTTTTAGGTGTTCTTAAGCTTATTGTGATTAGTTTTAGGCTTAGATCTTGAATGATATACCACTGTTATGTTCAATTTCAGATCTGATATTTTTTATGATAGTAAAAAGAGAATGAAGAGGAGGGAAGAGCAAACCCTTGAGGCCAAGAGGCCTAGTTCTAATGACAAGTATGCCAAGTGAGCCACCAAAGATGAATGATTTGATTCAAAATATGATGAGGGCTTTCCTAACACCTGCAACCACAAAGATTAGCTTGAAAACCAATAGATCAGACCTTAGATTGTATGCGGCTAGGCTTAGAAGGTCTCCCAAAGCTAGCGGCCAAGTGGGAAAGTGGCCCTATGCCTAGCGGCTAGGGCTAGAAGGTTAATTTGGCCCACAAAACCCCTTCAAAATTTGATATTGACCCTGCAAAACCAATAGTTAGCCAATAAACTCAAAATTTCATGGATCAATGACAAAAATACAATGATAGACCACTCCAAACCCTTGCCAAAAATCACTTCAGGCCTGCAAAACAAATTATTAGCCCTCAAAATCAATTGCAAAGATGAAATTAGGCCGCTCTAGGGTTGCGGCTAGGTCTTTAAGGCCTAATTAGGCCGACGACTTAGCCCCAAAGGCCAAATAGGCCTGTGACTAGGGTAAAATGAGCCAATTAGGGTTGTGGCTAAGGCCTAGTGCCCTCAAAACCCCTGTGGCCACCTCCTGCAAACAGAATTTGTCAATTTCAAGCCCGAAAATGATCCTAACCTCAAGGAGACCACTTGCAAAACCACTTCAGATGTTAAGAAAACCCTATTTTATGCAGGAAATAATCCTTCTAAGGCGAGCGACTCCCACAAAGAGACTAGGCGTTGAAATTCTGGCACTTAGGTCTTGTAGCTTAGGGTCTCTAGACCCCAAATCCACCTCCAAAGGTTGAACAACTTCCTTCTTTGGGCTGGACGACTCTTGCTTGGGTGAATCTAGGCCCAAACCCTAACCGTCTAGGCTAGGTGAGGGTTTCAAGATTCTAACTTCAAATTTGTCTTTGAAATCTTTGAGCTAAATCAAATAAATAGAGCCCAACCACAAGATCTAGAAAATTCTAAAACAAGAACCCCAAAAATATTATTTACAAAGGGAAAATTAATATACAAGGGTTAGAAAATTATTTACACTATTCACAATTAAAATCAAGCTCTAGTTAGCAAAAAAATCCTTTTAGCCCAAGTAGATTTTGAAAATAGAAATAATTTGTATTTTATGTACAAGCCAAGACCCTGCACAATAAATCGTTAGATAAGCTCGAGGTCCAAACAAGATGTGGTCACCTCAAAGTCTGTGAACTTGGAGTTTTCTCCAAGCGCTGAATTACCTAAAGAACTCTACACACTCGAAAGATACATTATTAGTTTCAAAGGGGTTCGATTCACACAAATAGACTAGAGATCTATAGATACATGCTAGATTTGCCAACTTCAATGTGTTGACTCTAGCCCAATACCTAAAGCAATACACTTGTGCTAATAGTTAATCCAACAACTGGCTATGAAACAATAATATCAAGTTAAAGAACAAAATTAGAGCATTAAACCCATTCAACGGATACGATGAATCGTCAAGAGAGAGACACCTTGAATTGCAACCCCAATGACTTTATTAAAAATATTCTAGCAGAGCTTAGCTTAGTACAATTTTTTTCGTCAGATGAAGCTACAATGAGGAGCTTGAAAGCTTCCTTATATAGAAAATGAGAGGGATTAACCCCTCCAAGTGGAAATAGCGGCTAGTTGTATCGATCCATGGCTGGATCCTTGTCGAAAAAATCTCCAAAAAATTTCCTTTTTCCTTGTTCGCTGTGTTGGAGGGTTAAAATTTGACTTCTGGGACCTTCATATAATAGAATTATCGCTACATGTGCAAAATATTCAACTGCTTGGTCTAAAAATTTTGATTTGTTGGGAAATAGTCTTCTCTGGCCCAACAAATTTCTGGACTGGGTCCTTTTGCCTTGGAAATGAGGCTTTTATTTTTTGACTTGAATATTTTCCTTTGAAAATAGCCTCAAATAATTTTTGAATGATTTTTCCACTTGGAGGGTAATTAATTTTTCCATTCGTTTTAGTTTTTTAGACAATTTCTAGCTAATTTTTTTTCTTTATTTTATTTTTGCTAGAAAATAAAATTATAAGACTCAAGAGGGGATTAAATATTTTTACCACCCTCTAAATGTATCTAAATAATATTTTGGTAATAGTGTTCTAATTATGAGGAACCATTCACCAAAAATATTCCTAGATAACACTTTTACATCAAGATATTACAAATTCAACCCTTAGAAAAGGAAATTACACATAGACACAAAGTCTTAAGACTCAACCAAATTCTGCGACTCAAGACACATGATTTAGTATGATAAAATACATAGACTCGATAACACTAGGACTCACGTAAGACCTTGTCAATGAGCTCTACCCTAGATTTGGGGTATATTTGGGAGGAAGACTCTGCCATTATCTGTGTTTACAAACACAGATAATTTGGGGAGGTTAAAAAACTCCCATAGAGTGAAACCCTTTGAGAAGAATCATAGGCTTACCTAGGTGTTGCTACATGGGTTAATAGTCATACTAGAGTAATTTTTACAATACAAAAGCAAAATTTGGGATTACAATGATAATATTGACTCAAAATTTTTATTCCATTGCTTTATACTCTCCTTCTTGGACTGTTGACATGTACATGGTCAATAGTACCAACCTTTGATATTTGTGTTGCTTGCTGTGCATTAAATGTTGAACAACACCTCGAAATTTGTGTTGTACCTGCCTCGATTTTCATGTTGGTCCTACAGATTCATTCCCTATCTCAATGGTTGTATGAAATGGTCTCTCTTTCTCTTCAGCTCAACTCCTCTTGCTGAACTTCTCTCCTTGGCTCTCTTTCGCATCTTCTCCAAATCTCACGAAGAATGGTGTGCCTCTTCACTCTCTCTTTCTCCTTTTATTTCTCATTAATGACTGAAATCCCTAACCTTAGATCTCAATGGATGAAATTCAATCTGGCCATCTCAAGATCAACGGTCCTAACTTAATATCATATTTGGCCCAGTAAATCATTAAGTGACCCAAATTTATAAAGTTACACTCACTTTATAAAATGTCACTTTCTAGTCATTAAATATAAAAAGTCACTCTCTAACTTTATAAAATCACTTTATAAAGTCCTTAGAGAGTGAAATATGCTCGGTCACTTCTGTTAGTTTTTGTAGCATCAGATGTGTTCTAGCCACGATATTTGGCGGAGAGGCTAGAATACATGTATTCTCCAAAACCCAAAAATCGTTTTTGGAAATTCCACCTAGAGACGACTCAATTAGATTTATTAGTCAATTTTTAATATTTCTTAAGTCTAAACTTAAGAAATATGATTAATTAATCAGAATTAATTAAGTCATGGTGAGAATGTTCTAGGAAAGTACATGGATCGATTTCTAGTTAATCCTAGCCCTCTATTAAGATTTAATAAGAAGAATTCGATGGGGCTTGGAGAAGAGGCACCAAATCAGTTGAGCATTTGATAGGAAATTGATCTCCAGTGTAGCATCATTCAGTTGCTGGAGGTGATTCAGTGAGAGAGGCGCAGAGATAGTGAGGTCGGAGGAAGATTTTCCAGTTCCGGTGAGTACATTGTAGAGAGGTAGGGCAAAGCTCTCTTGGGGAGAAGTCGAGATTCCGAGCCATAAGCTGGGAAGAGGGTCCGGAGGCAAAAAGTATCAGTTTCCCAAACAACAGCTGACGAGACAGTGACAGGAGACGCAGTTCTAAGCTTGTGGAACGCAGTAACTGAATAGGCTGATGCAGTGACTGTGTAGAGGGAGCAAGGAGCAGCTCAATTCGAGCTGAGGTTAGTGTTGGATCACCTGTGGAGTGAGAAAGTTTTCTCACTAGTTATTATTGCCAATTATTTCTCTGTTTGGATTGCTAGTTTAAGCATCCATAATTTGTACTCAGATTTTCACTACTGCATAATATTAAAACCCTCAACTGCTGCACTGGTTTTCCTGAGTTGGGTTTTTTCGGGGACTTAGTCCAAAAATAATGGTATATTTTGTGTGTGTGCATCTATTTTTTCCAATTTTTTTATTCCTTCCACAATATTTTTTTTGTGAAGGTTGCAGTGTATTTGTTTCGATATTTGCCGTAGCACACAACAAATAATTTGTTTAATTAAATTAACAAATAGAAGAAACAACATTAGTTGCTACAATAAGATTCAGGGTTAGTCGAATTTTCACATGGTATCAGAGGGCAGATTGTAAGCCGAAGAGCGGAATAGCTGAAGGGAATAGGCATTTTGTAGCTTTGCGTAAGCAGCAGTTTGAAACCCTCAGAGGAAACACAATTTCTTGGCAGAAGGGTCAATCTCTTGAGGAAAAATTGATTTCTCTGAGAGAGCGATAGAGAAATCGGATTTCTCCAGTTCGAGGATTACTAGAGGCAGAGGGAGCAACCAATATTTTCCTTACAGAGCAGATCTCTAGCTGGACGCAGTATTTTGCAGCAGTTGCTAGTGCAAAATAATGTCAGGAGGAAGAAAGAGCACACACTGAGGGAAATTTTCCTCAGGGGACTTATAGCTTCAGAAGTTCAATTTTCTCTTGTAGATCAACAGTTGTTGTGAGTAGATTTACTCAGTCCAGTAGGAAGTGCGTAGAGCCTAGCAACAACTGAGTAGAAGAGAAGAGGAGGATTTCGACTTATTTTGCTGAGATGGCCACTGCTGGACCACGAGATCAAGACAGGCTGGATGGTGATTCCATCTATGTCATCTAGAAGGCAAGGATGTCCTTCCTTCTGGATGAACATGGCTTGAAGCCATATATTGATGCAGTGGTAGCTATTGCCCAGGGATGTAGATCAGTTGAAGGAATACCGAAAGGAGATGGCGAGGGGAAGAGGTTGATTCTTGACGGTGCTCGAGATCACATTGTGTCAGACATAGCAAGCCAGGGAACGACGAAGGAGATGTGGGATACACTTTCCATGCTATACCAAGGCACTTCCGAGCAACGAAAGATGTACTTGGAGGAGAAGCTGAGATGCACCGAGATGTAGAAAGGGGAACACATCGACTGATCCGAATAGAAAATGGCATCAACCCATCCACCAATGCTATTTATCCACCCATGGTATTGTAAGTGACATCCACCCATGGTATTCATTCACCCATGGAATTGACCCGTAGTATTGTGACATCCACCCATGGTATTCATTCACCCATGGAATTGACCCGTGGTATTGTAACTGAAAAATACTATAAGTAACAAGTCGCATTTTTTAAAAGGACAGTTTTGTCCGCCACAGTGTAGCTTTTATAGTTATTCTCCGTTTTAATAAAAAGTTTATTTGTGTTTTATTTTTTTACTGGGCCTTCTCCTCTTTTTCTTCTGGCAATTCATTTTTTTAGATCTTGGGGGCCTTCTCCCCAAGATACATTTCAATCTTTTAGCTTTTGGGGGCCTCCCCCCAAGATCCGGATCATCGACCCCTACCTCACTAGGATTCAGGAGATCCGGGATCAATTGTCAGCTGTTGGAGCAACACCTCAAGCCACAAAGCTAGTACGGTTGGCACTCAACAGTGTCTCCAAGGAGTGGCAAGTATTCGTCCAAAGCATTTTGGGCAGATAAACCTTGCCAAAGTGGGACAGGACGTGGGCTGATTTGCAGCAGGAGGAGTTGAGGCGAGACTTAGTGAAGAGCTCCATCAGTGGTAGTAGTAGTGGGTCAAAGTAGCTGAAGGTGGAGGAGAATGTGGCCCTTGCATCAAAGGGTCCCAGACAAGGATAGGGGGAGCAACGAAAGTAGAAGGACTTGTCGAGGGTCAAGTGCTTCAGATGTGGTGAGCTTGGCCACTACAACACCCACTGTACTCTCAGGAAGAAGGACAAACAGGAGAATCAGGACCAACAGGCAGCATCAACAGAGATCGATAGGATTTCCTCTAGGCTGGAGGAAGACTTCGCCATATTTGTTGGCATACCCCCATGAGTGAAATGGGGTGATTTGGATTTGTAGCCCTAGAGTGCTACAGATGGGCAAGATTCTTGAGGAGGTACACCTCTTGAATCAGAGCCTTGCTACGGGAGCTCACACTATTTCGGTAGCAGGATGGATCTGTGGCAGTAGATGCAATCAGATTCCAGAGTGACAGATGCAAAGTCTAATTGCATGTCAATAGTGCAATTGGCACAGTGCAGAGTCAATAGCAGCGCAGATGCCTTAGTGACAACACAAATACTAGCAGCAACCAGATACTCGGGTGACAGATGTATCACATTGATCACAATTGGTTCAATATTTAGGATGCTTTTCAGTTGCAGATGTTGCAGTTGCAACAACAACAGATGGAGAGGGAGTTGCAGTGCAGATGCAATGTTGGTAGCAGTTCAACAGAGTTAGCAACAACAAAGATGCAACACATATTAGAGTTATGTAGTGGTTGGTGGGCAGCGGTAGCTAGACATCAGCAATGTGACAAGAGATGATGCAGAGACAAGGTGTTGTTTTGGTGGGTTGCAACACTAGAACACATTCCTCGCTATGAGGGAGTGTTAGTTTTTGTAGCATCAGATGTGTTCTAACCACGAGATTTGGTGGAGAGGCTAGAATACATGTATTCTCCAAAACCCAGAAATTGTTTATGGAAATTTCACCTAGCAACGACTTAAATAGATTTATTAGTCAGTTTTTAATATTTACTAAGTCTAAACTTAGGACGTATGATTATTTAATCAAAATTAATTAAGTCATGGTGAGAATGTGCTAGAAAAGTATATGGATACATTTATAGTTAATCCTAGCCTGCGATTCAGATTTAATCATGGCCGTTGAAGTCTCAACGGAGGATTATAAGAAGAAGTCGATGGGGCTTGGAGAAGAGGCAACAAATTAGTTGAGCATTCGATTTTGCTAGGAAATCAATCTCCAGTGTAGCAACATTCAGTTGCTGGAGGTGATTCATTGAGATCGAAGCAGTGAGAGAGGGATAAAGATAGTGAGGCCGGAGGAAGCTTTTCCAGTTCCGGTGAGTACATTGTAGAGAGGCAGCGCAGAGCCCTCTTTGGGAGATTTCTGTTTTGCTGGGGAGAAGTCAAGATTTTGAGCCAGAAGCTGGGTAGAGGGTTCAGAGGCAAAGAGTATCAATTTCCCAAACAACAACTGATGGGGCAATGAGAGGAGATGCAGTTCCGAGCTTGTGGAATGTTGTAACTGCGTAGGTTGACGCAGTGACTGCGCAAAGGGAGTAAGGAGCAACTCAATTCGAGCTAAGGTCAGTGTTGGATTGCTTGTGGAGTGAGAAATTTTTCTCACTAGTTATTATTGCCAGTTATTTCTCTGTTTGGATTGCTAGTTTAAGCATCCATAGTTTGTACTCATATTTTCACTATTGCATAATATTAAAACCCTCAGCTGCTGCACCGGTTTTCCCGAGTTGGGTTTTTCCGGGGACTTAGTCCAAAAATAACAGTGTATTTTGTGTGTGTGCATCTATTTCTTCCAACTTTTTTATTTCTTCCGCAGTATTTGTTTTGTGAAGGTTGCAGTGTATTTATTTCTATATTTGTTGTAGCACACAACAAATAATTTGTTTAATTAAATTAACAAATAGAAGAAATAACATCAGTTGCTGCAATAGGATTCGGGGTTAGCCGAATTTTCACAACTTCTGCATGCTAGGCATTGCCAATGCAAAAGTACCACTCGAGCTACAAATTTTAACACTCCCTCTTAGCGAGGGAGGTACTTATAGCACCTCCACCACGACGATCTGTCTCCAAGCCCATCTTACCACCTATAGCAGCTCCCTCTGTCCCTGAAGCCTGTCTTGCTACCTGCCCTGAAACTTGCTCTGAGAGCCTGCTAAAACCAACCATGCTCGAAGGAGTCCCATCACACTTGTGAGCATCTATCAATGTCGTACTGTACCAACTGAGTCTCCTGATAGTACCAGAAGAATCACTCTTCGTTGCCACCTGTCCCCTCTTAGCCACTGACACTGATCTTGAATCCAAAATTCCCTCAGATCCACCCATAGGTTGTCCCATCAACTTATATGACTGCCCCTGTTTGATGCCGAGCACTACTACTGCATCCAAGGTCACTCCCTCTGAACATAGAAGCACTCGCCCATCCCAGAACAAAACTCTAGAGTCTATATCCATCCTCCTCCAAGGCTGACATTGAGAGCAAGTGTATCGTTTGTCCTGGAACAAGTAACATCCCTGTCACATCCATAAATCCTCTTGACTCTAGCTGGAATCTGACACATCCAACACCGTTCACTGCATGTGTGGTGCTAGCTCCACAGCTCACATGGCAGTTTGAGCCTGTCTATAAAATACTGTGGAACAATGATCTCATCCTCGTCATGTGACTAGATGCTCTACTCTCCACTATCCATAACCCACTGTCCTCATACATCACAATACTACTATCCGAAATACAGGCAATACGAGAAAACTCTTTCTCAAATTTCTTAGCAAAGTCGTCAATCTTAGTTGGTGCTACTACTGCTGCTACTTGTTCCTCTTTCGTCTTCTTCTTCTTGGGCTAGGATAATGAACAATCTTCTGACATGCAAAACATTTCACTTTGCTCATGTTCTTCATAGAAGTTGATCTCCCACTTCCCTTTACCTTACCATTGCCATTGTCCTTAACTGTAAGAGCAACATTTTTCTCATATTCCCCACTAGTTGTAGTTTGAAGTATCATGTAACATCATTTAGCACATCTAAGACGAGGGATAGGAATTGATATACCACTATATGCGATTGAGTTGATGAGCATAGGAATGCAACTATTGGATGTAGAACACTTGGTTCAGGTTGATGAGTAGGAATTTCATGAAGTCAACAATATGTCGCACTCATCTAAATGTGTCTTTGAAGGTAGTTGCCTAAAAGGCAACACCACCTGTATTGATTCTACTTCTTTGATCTTTCAACCTTTGAACATGATCTTACTCTCTTTTAAATGTAGACCTCACCTTTGGATTTCTAGTATGCAGACAAATTTCAATACTCATTATCTCTTGATTAAAAATGTGAGCCTTGACTCTTATGTAAGAGCCCTTGAAGGTCTTATCAATTTTACATAAATTGCACTTGCATTCCTATGACCCTCTATGTAATATTTCTTTTATCAATTTATCTATAATTCCTAGATAATTGCAAATAAATTACTGCGAACTCTAGAAAATACATTCCACAATTTTTGCTCTGATACCATTGTAATATTCCTAATTATTTAATTGATCAAATTTTCCCTTAATTTTTCCGCAATGGAATACACCATGAAAATTTACTAGAAACATAATAAACTCGTGTGATAAAATTGCTAGTGCTTAAATAAACCATACAATTGCAACCCAGAAAAATTGGCAAGAAAATGTTGTAAACCCCAACAAGTTTTATTTATTTAATACTAAGGAGAGATTGCATTAATAAATTGCAGAAACTACTTGGCAATTGAACTAGTTGGAAAATAAATGAGGTGACGGCCTCTGAAATAATTGCGGCAATACTGATCCTGGCCTCCCAAAACTGTAACTGGAACCGATAAACACACTTGTGAACTTTGAATGAATTCACCAAGGGGTTCACCAGAAATGAAACCCAAATTGTAGATTTGGGTAATCCCCACTTCCAATCCATAGATTTGCTCCAGATCTGCTCACCAACTCAGAAATCTCTACAATAGTGAGTTGGGTTTCTTAGAATCTAAATTCGGATATTCCACAGTTTTCATCTTTGCTTTGTCGACGTTTTGAGTTGGGTTTCGTTCAACATACCAAGAATCCCAAGGGTTTTGATCCTAGGGCTCTCTAAACCTGAAAACCAAGTTCACAAAACCTTCCCAAGAAAAAATATTCAAAATCCAAGATGTCCCAATGACTTACTTTCCCTTCTTTTAATGATTTGATGGATCTCTCTTCAACCTTTTAGAAGCACTTTTATTTTATTATTTCATTTTCATTCTAGAAGCTCCATTTTATTTCATCTAAATGACTCTTTTTATTTTGTTTTATTTAAGTCACTTTTAATCTCGAAAAATGATTAATCTGCCGCTACGATTTCTTTGGCCACTAAAAGTTACTTTTCATCATCCCATCTTGTAGATCTCTTCATCCCTGTTCCAACGAGCTATTACACTAAGGTGTTTCTCGAGATAATATGCTCCAAATAACACCTTTAGCATATTTAATTAAAATATGTTTGATAATAAACCCGCTTTACGGGAATCATCGAAATGCAACAAAACCAAGAATGAACTATTGGGAACTGATCGTGGTGATGAAATATAGGAAGCGAACTCCGTCGACACCCATAAAACTCCTCCAGAACCGTCTGGGCCAATCGATGACGTAATCTCGCTCCTGTGACTTCGCTAACACAAACCCTGTAAATCCACCTTGTTGTCGCACAAAATGTCTAGGCACCGTGAGAACGCTTAGATCAGGGGCTGTCACCCTGATCCCCAATCTCTCCATTTAAGCTGTCTCCCTACAATAGGCTAAGGGGGGTAGACCCTATGGAAAAATGGAATGAAGAAGAACTAGTTGGGAACCAACCAGTTCGGGAGACACAACAAGGCGATCAAGTACTTGATTAAGATTCAGCAAGACTTAGGATTAAATTAGATTTTAAACGATTAATACCAGTGCCTTATGGAGTCAACGATCTTGCTAGGGAAATGAAGACCAAGTAATCGATTAGCAACTGCTGCTTAGGTGAATGACTATCTTATATGAAATGCAGATCCTAAAACTTAATGTGAGATGCAGGAATCTTGGTTGATTTTAGTTAAATGCCTACTTAGATTGTGAATCCTTCAATCCTTTCTGTGTTGAGCCTGATTTCGTAGTAATTAGTAGAGAGAAGGTTAGGAGAAGCACACTAAGGTGTGATTAATGATACCTCTCCTGAACTTCTAACATACCCGGTGCCTCCGGCGCTGCAGAGAGCTGTGGCTCTGATGACTGCAAGGTCACTGTTTTAAGTACTATTAAAACAGGATTCTCAAGAAAAGATGGATGGAGATCTATCTGTCTATCACCCAAGCTTATGTTTGGAAGTAAATTTTATCTATGCAAAGTTAACTTATGAAGTTAGACTCGAGAATGGGGAAACACTTATATTGCTAAAGCCTTCAATTGCCCAAATGAGATGCTCGCTTTATTAGATGAAGACTTAGAAGATAAACTGTTGAAGATATTATAATTAAAACACCAACTTATTTCAAATCTTCTGGATACAATTTAGCTCTAAGAGAACAAAAACCACTTGAAATTCGATATCAATGTGAACAAATGTTCAAAAGATACTCAGCTTATGAAACAAAAAATATGCATTTTATCACAATTCCATGATAGAGTACTTAATTTTCAGAAATTAGTTTTTAGGACAATAGTAAGAAAAACTTCATGACAACAACAATATGACAATGAAAACAGTAAGCTATCAATGATAAATTATTTTTCCAACCTTCCATACACTTTACATCATTATTTTCATATATCTTATATCACAAGGGGGAAAACCTATCTGAAATAGACCCTCACAGATTACCCTTTCTGCGACACAAATATAATCCAGTAGATTAAGCAATTTGTAATAACCCAACCAAATAGTTAGGATTATTCCCAAATCACTTTTACATAGACTCGATCTATAACACTAGGACTTGCCTAAGGTCTCGGTGACAAAATTCATTCCGGCTTTGGGGTAAGGCTGAAGGAAAACTCTGCCGATCATCCAAGAATGGATCGGTGAGACAAAAAACCTCCCGGAATGTAGATCGTTACCAAAAAAATAGGTTTACCTAGGCAATTACATACATGACACAGATCTGCTGAGATTATTTACATCATATACATGCAGAATGGGTTTACATTATAACATGACAATTAGGTTGATGACGAAAGCTGGACGACAGGGACACATCGATCAGGCGCAATCTCTTTTGTGAAAAAAGGGGGTGTACTGCTATGGGTCGTTGACGCATAGTGGTGAACACACCCTAACTACATCATAAAGGAAACCAAAAATGGGGATATTACACTCTAGCACCCATTTGCTGGACTTTGGTAACATGCTTCCATGGAGGGTAGTGTTCTTGCTGCGTGGTTGCTTAAGAAGCTCTAGGAACACTAGAAATGCCACTTTCAGAAGCTGTGAATGCTGTAAATACAATAAATAAATGCACTCACAAAAAAAAAGCATTTGCAGCCTGCACCCTTTTCTTGCTGCCCACAATTGTTCTCTTGTTGGAAATGCAGCGAAGCTTGCTCCCAGTGCTCAAAAACACAAGTAAAATTCTTGACGTTGCTTTAGGAAACTCCTCTTGTTGAAGAATGCGTGAGAAATGAGTGAATGGAGTGGTTTTTATAGAAAGGAGGGTATTATGGTTTCTAGAGAATTATAATTATTTTTTGGAATGCATATAAAATTGGGTTAATTAGTTTGTGGAGTGAATTAGATTTAAATTTAATGACAAATTTAGTTTTTTTTGGCCATAGAAAGGCTCCACTCCCTTATTGGGTGCTTGAGTGGGGTCGGAAAAGCAAAATATTCCTTTGAAACATGACGAAATTGCCCGAAATGGCACTAAAATGCTGCTAGCCATACCATTCGACATTTCCAAATCGTGAAACACTGTGGTATGGCTGCAACATTTAAGTGTTATTTTGGTGAGTTTCTGCGTTTTGTGGAGCTTCAAGTACTCGTACAACACCTTGGGGCTGTTTCTTGCAACATAGATTTCTTCTCTTTCTAGCTCATACTTGCCACTCAAGCTTGCTCTTTTTTATTTTTGCCATGGGTTGATCTGCTTGAAGAGGAATCTAAGTCTCTCATGAAGAATATGACCCCCTTGGTTGACTATTCAAAATATTATTTGTTAATCAGGATTTTTGCATGAATAATGTTATTTTATTGTAAGAGGCTTTCTCTATATAAATAGAGCCACTCTCATTGTCGTTGTTGTCAATAGTTAGAGAAACTTTAGTTCTATTTTCTTTAGCTTTGTAGCATTGATCTAAAACATCTCAAATTGTTGAATACAAAAGAAAGAACATTTTCAAATTTTAATCTTTTTGTGGAGAACATAATCTATGTATTGTTAATCTGGATTGTGAGATTTTATTGATGAGTAATTGTCTCTTTAAAACCTTGATGTAATTAGTGGCAAAGATATTTGAGTGAAAAGTGATTTCTTCATTGGAGATTTTCTATAGTTCAAATATTTCCAGTTATATGCCTTTTCTCCCACAAGTTTGCTGAGAATCTTCTTCACTAGAGCAGTGTTGCAGGAACCGTGCCCCCCAAGGATCCAAAGGCAGATCCACGTCCCGTACAGATCCGCCACCAATCCTTCGGTGGAACTGCAGATCAGAAAATCGGATCTGCGGTTCCTCCTTTTTTTGGCGGTTCCTGCAAAATTGGATTCGTGGGGGCCCGATCTGCGGCTCCTACTGCCCGATCCGCGGTTCCTATTTCCCGATCTGCAGATCCAGAAAGGATCGGGTGCAGATCTATGGAGGTTCGGGCGTGTATCCACCACAGATCGTGAGCGGATCCGAGAGAAGGTGGACGGTTCTGCAAGGCTTTTTTTGTTTTTGGAAATTCCGAACTGTTCTGTGAGGAACTACACTTTCCAAATACTCCCAAGGTGCCCCTTGATGCTCCCTAATGGTAATGTTAAATTCTTAAAGTAAAAGTGACATTCTCCTTTATCTTTCATTTCCATCCTTTTACTTAAATTTTTAACATTACCATGAAATGACTCGGGATGTTTGAGAGTGGTTCCAACCTCATCAGACTTCATATGGAGAAAATAAAATTTCATATCCCATTCAAAATTCAGCAGACTTAACAATTTTCAGGATCAATGGGATTGTGGCGTTTCATTGGATTATATCATGTATGAGGGCATGTGATTGGCATTTAATCAAGAGCAACAAGCCCTATATGTACCCCAGTGTTGGTGTTATTGATTGTTGAACTCCTTTGTCATGGCCTTAGCAATTATGTACCCTTCACTCAAGTCAAAATCTTTGATCAGGCATGTTAAGCTTTTTCTACCATATTACAAGGCTTGGATTAAGCTGTTTGATCAAAATTAGACAATGTTGACTAAAATCCCTATAGAATTGAAGTAGAGGCAAAGGCTAGACAAGAGAAGAGGAATCTAGATTGTAGATGGTTGATGCTGGAATAGCTAATCATTGATGTACAATGGATGCCGTATCTATCTTGATTTATGTAAAAATATGCATGTTTTCATGTCTTCTACAACTAATTTGGTATTTTGGATGGTTTTTTTAATATAAATGAAATATATATATATCTATATATATAGTAGACGCTTCCGAGACGCTTCGCTTCCTAAATTTTTGGAAAATGACGCTTCCGCATCCAAAAAACGTCCCCGTTTCGTCCCCATTTCGTGCAACATTGCATTAGAGTGAATTAAGTGTTCTAGAATTTACATCACAAGAATTAATTAGTGGCTGTAAGATGCTTTGTATAGCTGCTAACAGCCCTAAACAAGTGAATTTAACAATATAAATTATTGCACCCTAAGACTCCATAGCCCAAATAACCTTGGCACTGAACTTCACTTCCAACCTCATACTTTAAAACTCCTCTCTTGGCTTTAATTTAGATATGGAAAATAGAGATAGAAAATCTTAATTTCCAGTTAAATAATTTTGAGCCATCTCATTGTCACTTGTTTGCTGTATGAGATCTAAGTTTTAAACCATTGAAGCATTCACATTCAGATATCTTACTTTAGGTTTGATGACCTCTTCTTTAGCCTCCTAAATTCTGTAGTCCATAACCTATTATTGGCAAGAGTAAACTTGTTTAAATTGGGAGACTTCGTTCACTTTTGCATGCTTATCTAAATGGCTGTGAAATATACAAGAGATGGTAGGTGACCCAACTTCTACATTCATTTTCGAGCTTCATATAGAACCCATTAAACAAGCCATTTTTGCACTCATAGTTTGTTTCAACTCACTTCAAATTTGGAAAATAAAACTGCATCTTTAGAGCAAACCAGATTTACTTGAAGTCCTCATATGCATCTAACATCTTAACCTCGTTTGAGACAGTTATTTAGGAAGCCCCCATTTCTTGGTGATTATCCCAACTCAAAGTGTGGGACTTCGGCATCTTTGGAGTGGGTTGAATGGTAGTAATGTTTATTGCATGGCCATTATGTGTATGGCTTTAGTTGGTATTTGAAGTGAACTTTGGTTTCATGTTTTTTTTTTTCTTTATTCTTTTGTTCCCTTGTTAATAAGATGGTCTGAACTTTAAACATTTAAATTATTGTAAAGGTAATATATTATACACATTCGATTGATTGTCATATAACAAAACAGAGAGATTGCTTTGATATCTTGTTTGATTAATAGTAGACGTGTTATATTTGTTAGAGTATCTATTGACATTGATTCGTGTAGGCTTATTATTACTTGAATCAATATTGTTTTGTATAGTGTTTTGCTAAAGGCCTCTTACATGTGTATGAATGTTACAGATTCTGAATCATGTAAATGGAGGTTGTGTTATAAGTTTCAAGATGGACCAGTGGCGGCATTGGATATTCAATTTGGTAATTGTGTGTTGGGATTGAAATTGGTAAGGGTAGACACATGCTTGCATTTTTAAAATTTAGCCATTAATTTTAGATGCCAGCAAATTTTTTACTCTTTCCTAGTTTAGTAAGTACTTAATGTTGACTAATTGTTTATCTAAAAGTTGAATGTGCCACTTTAAAGGAGCCTTGTCAAGTACTTTACATTGTTTTTAAATATTAATATATGAATTACTCTTGTGAAAGGGGTGGTATCTCTCTCTTCGGTTGTGATATGAACTTTTTGAGTTTAATATTTCATTTTCAATATCTAATGTTTAAGCAATTCAAGAATAAGATTTTATTTTTGGGTAAAAACATCAAAATAAATGATGTGATGCATTCTTTCTTATGATACTACCATATTTGATAGTTTTTTTTATTAAAAGAAATGGGTGGCAAAATGACGTGATGCACTCTTTCTTATGATAGCACCATATCTAATTGTATTAGGAAAAATGGTGGTGACATAAGTCATATTGCCAAGAGTTACATCAATATTATGTTTTCCGATCCGATATACTCTTGAGGGCTACAAAGTTTGAGATATACAAAAACTAGGTTTTTCTTGCTACTATATGAAGCCATGTTGTTTGAATAACTATCTTGCTAGTAATATATATCTGTTATGAATATATATATATATATATATATATATATATATGTAATGTAAAAAAATCGTAATAAACAAATGATTAATTAGTGATTAGTATAGAAGAGGCATGTCTCTAAGAACATGACCATTCGTGAAAGGGCACTTGCCTAGGTATATATGCGGGCCCTCATTTGTAATATTCTCATCATATCATATTCTTTTTCATACATTTTAATATATATTCTTGTATCTTCAATGGAGAGCTTCATATTCAAAGTCTTTTGGAATATTTAACTTTTGAGTATACGAACTTTGTTTGGTACATTGGTATCAGAGCATTCCTCTGAGTCTACGAACCTTGTTCGTTACATTGGTACAGAGCATTCCTTTGAGTATACGAAATTTGTTTGTTACATTAGTATCAAAATTCTTCGATCCTTTGGCTGTTCATCCACTGCACAGAGCCAGTTTGATCCGGCCTTTGGCCATCAACCTTACGTCAAATTTGTTGTTGTGAAATTGAAGCGTTCCTCTATAGAAGAGTTTGGAGTTTCTCCATTTTGCCAATTTCACCATCGGGCCTTTGGCCTTGGGAAAAAAAAGAAAAAGGAAGTCGTTAGCCATTAAACGGAAAAAAAAATAAAGAAATTAAAAAAAAGGAGTTGAAGAAAAAAAGAAAGAATAATATATACATATATATTAAAAGAAAATTATAGAAAAAAATAAAAAGGAGAAATTATTTAAAACTATATATTATATTAAAACAGTGAAATAGAATAGAAAAAAATAAAAGAGTTAAAAATAAAATAAAAAAATAAAATAAACACTGTAGCCGTTGGCACCCAAAGTAGTCCGACACATAGACTGGACTTGATGTCAGTAGCCGCCGACATTCCAAAACAACATTAGCCACTCCGCTGCAAATTCTATCCCGCCCTACCGCACAGATGTTAACCCGTTAGAACCTCTGGAAGGTGCCACGAGTCAAAGGATCACTGGCTCTGCATGTTGGTGCTGTCGAGACCCAGCCGTCGTCCAACATCAAGCCGTATTCCGCCACTGACCAACAATCGTGACAACAATGACCACGCCTAGCCATCACTGACGACAACCACAACATCACTGCACTATCAAACTGCACAACAAATCCGATCAATTGTTTACAAATTCTTGTGTCGTATGATTGTGAATCACTGCATCCAATACAATCACCATTTGGTCCGTAAGAACTTCATTCACCATTTTTAGTTCATGTATGAATCGATCATACCTTTTCGTACAGTTGTTAATTTTTCTACCCTTTAAAAAATCACTATAATTCAGTTTCATCCGTATGAATTGCTGAAACCATCTATACAATTTCCACCATTGCCTTGTGGAAGTCAAAAGCCGTGTCAAAAGCTGTGACTCATATACGTACAAGGTGTGACTTTTCATGAAAACACAATTTCATATAATTAAAGGGTTAAGAGCCATATATGAAAAGTTAAGAGGGATATAATTAAAGAGTTAAGTTACAATAAATAAAAATATATATAAAAAGTTTCAGAAGTTCTAATATATATATAGGACATTCAAGTATTAAAAATAAATAGAAAGGGATATTTAATAAAAAAGAAAAAAAAAGTTTTAAGTACAAAAAGAATTATAAAAATATATATATATATATATTAAAAAGGCCAGTTATCGTTGACATAAAAATATCGAGAAAGCAAAATGGGGTTTTTTGGAAATGAAAGAAGGAAAGATGAGTCTTGTAAACAAGTCAACATTTTGGACTAAATGTCCATTTTGTTTAATAAAAATTGGGTATATATATATTCAAAAAAATTGCAAATTATGTTGTCCAACATGTGGTAGATTATTTAGTACTGAAGAACATCAGGTAATACACATATACAAATAAAAATATTAGAGGAAGAACTCACAAAACTTGAACAAAAAAATGTATTGGAAAAGAAATATAAAGATCTCGAAGACATGTTTTACAAGAAATCAAAAGAAAAGGACGAAGAAATTTCTCGCTTCAAGGACCACGTTGAAAAATTGCTTGCGCAAGTCAAGAAGACTGAGGTCACAAAGAAGGAACTCAAGAAGCACTAATCAGGACAAGAAGAGGAAAATTTACGTTTAAAGAACTTTAATAAAAATTTATTAGAACAAATCAAAAATTTAAAAGAAGAAGAGAATGACACTAAAAATAAAGTCAACAATCCAGAAAGTGAAGAACTTTCACGTCTAAGAAATCATAATCAAAACCTTCTTATGCAAATAAAGAAGCTCAGAAGTGACAAGAAGTCATTAAAAGACAAGTTAGAACAACTTACTCAAGAAGCAGTATTGAAGTTTTCAGTTGGAATAGTCCAAGTTGAAGATAAAGGAACGAATACTGATCCAGTCAATATCACAACTCAAGAAGAGGATAAACCAGTTGAAGTGAAGACATATTTAGAAGTTGCAATTCAAGCAACAAAAATTTCAAGTGAAGATTTCGCAATTAATCAAGCAACCTCTGTACCTGAAAGAAATCAAATACCTTCAATAAACCAAGAAATCACCACAAACAGATTAAGGGGAGATCAAACCACAAGAAATCCTTATCATCATCTAAATTATAAAAGCAAACATCTTAACCAGTCTGTATACCCAAACTAGAAACAAGTGACTTATCTTCCCAAGAACGTCGATGTCACCATAATTCAGTTTTGTGATAAAAATACATCTCAAGTTTCTGGTAACTGCAAGGGTCCACAAAATATTGATTTAGGATGGTCAGATCCCTGCTCAGTTCGACTATTTTGTTTAGCACTAAGAGGATCATATCAACTTGTATCAACAAAGATGGCAACTCAAAGAATTTGGAAAGGTGCGACTAAAAACAAATAACACGCCCTGTCGGCAATAAGCTTTGAGGACAAAGCTTTCTAAAGAGGAAGGTAATGTTATGAATATAATATATATATATAAATAATGTAAAAATAAATCATAATAAACAAATGATTAATTAATGATTAGTATAGAAGAGGCATGTCTCTAAGGACATGACCATTCGTGAAAGGGCACCTGCCTAGGTATATATGCGGGTCCTCATTTGTAACATTCTCATCATATCATATTCTTATTCACAGATTTTAATATATATTCTTGTATCTTCAATGGAGATCTTCATATTCGAAGTCTTCTGGAATATTTAATTTTTGAGTATATGCACTTTGTTTGTTACATTGGTATTAGAGCATTCCTTTGAGTATACAGACCTTGTTCGTTAGATTGGTATCAATGCATTCCTCTGTGCAACGAATGAGCGGCCAGAGGATCGAACAACTTTGATATCAATGTAACGAACGAAGTTTATATACTTGAGGAATGCTCTGATACCAATGTAAATAACAAGTTCGTATACTCAGAGGAATGCTTTGATACCAATGTAACGAACAAAGTTCGTATACTCTAAAGTTAAATATTCTAGAAGACTTCAAATATGAAGATATCCATTGAAGATACAAGAATATATATTAAAATGTATGAATAAGAATATGATGATATGATGAGATAACAATATCTATAGTTCGTAAAGCTAAAAATTCAAATAAAACTATGCCCACTGTGGGCACTATTGGCAGATTCCACGCGAACTAAAAAACTCATGGGTGCACTTGCTTCCTCATTCACCTATGTGGAAGGGAGGGCTTGGGTCAATGCCCTTTCCACCAAGAGATGAAAACAATAGATAGGTGGTGTTGTCGCACAAAGTGTCCATGCACCACGACAACACTCAAAGAAAGGGCCGTCACTCTAATTTTTACTCACTCCATTTAGACTTTCTCCTAGACGAGTCAAGGGGGGTAGTCTCTAGGGGTAAATGGATGAGGAAAACCTGTGTAACACAGGCTCTAGGAGACTTAAGGTTGAATAACTTAATGAAAATGAGATAAGTTATGATTAACTGAGTTATTGATATATATCAATTGAGATGAATAAGACACCTACGAGATAGAAATGATTTTTAGACTAGTGCCTTAGATGCTCAATTAACCATGAACCAACTTGAAGAAACAAAATCAAGCTATTCAGAAGAAAATTAGAGATGTGATAGAAAAGATGACCATGAACAATTAGATCAAAACCTTAGCATGCAAAATATTCTAGCAATTAAATTTCGAAAAATTTAAATACCATGAAGAACCATGAAATTCAAATGCTAAGCAATTCACAATCCTAGAATTAAAATGATTTTTCTTTAATGACCCAGATCTAGAAAATTTGTTAATTTTCCTATAGTCAATCTTTAGATATGATTTTAAGCGTGTTTGACAATAGAGAAATTAATACCACAAAATTTTCCTTTTAAATTTTTAAAGTCCAAAACCCTTAACACAAATAAAAACCCAAGAATGAACTTTAGATTAAAAATTTGATTATTCCTTAGGCAATTTTTAATGTGCTAAGTTTTATGAGAAAGTTTAATGTGGTAAATGATCAATTAAATTTTTCAATGTGACAAAAGTAAAAAAAATCAAAAGGGTTAATAAATTAAATTTTTAATGGGCCATAGGCCACATAAAAATTTTAATTTTTTTTAATGTGAAAGCGTAAGTCCTCTTTTGATTTAATTTTTTTTGAAGTTTCAAAGTCACATAAAATTATTATTTTTTATATTTAAAAAAAGTCATAAAGAAATCAAAACCAAAAGGAAAGGTAAAATAAAAATAAAAATTGAAATAAAAAATCAAAAGTTAAAAAAAATTAAAATCAAAACAAAAACAATTTTTTTTAGATTTCCTTTTAAATAAAAAAAGATCAAATCAAAAATAAAATAAAAAGATGAAAACAAAAGTTAAAATCTAAATCGAATCATGAAAACCCTAAGAAACTAAAACATAAGTAAAATAAATGAAACAAGGAAATCGAATGTTTATTGTTTTTGCACGTAGGCTCGACGGTGGCGACAAGAGTGAGGGTTTAATGCATGTAGCAAGGAAGAGAAGATGTTAGTGAGCAACGAGGGGGGATAACGCAGAGGGACAAGGGAGCTCGGGCAGCACGCACGAGAGAGCAAAGGAGATGGCGGCGCGCGGATAAGGAGAATGCGGAGGGGAAGAAGGCGGATGCGAGGTGGAGGTAGAGAAACTCACGAGGAAGAAATGGCAACATAGAGGGTCGCGTTTTAGCAACAGTCGAAAAGTGGTTAGGAAAAACGCAGTCAAGAAGAAGACTGCGATTTGGCAGAGAGAGTGAAATCAAAATTTGTAGTGAGAGTGTTAAAATTGGCAACCAGGGCAAAACTTCATGTGGGTCATCTTATTCATGGCTAATAATATTTTTATTAGATTCCTCTCGTCGAGAGGTGTAGGATTGATATAAAGATCATCCAATTCTGATAAGTATTCATGAAGATATGAATTTATTTTGATTATGGAATTATTATCAAGCCGACCTACAACTCATGTAGGCTTAGAAGCCCAACAGTCGCATCTATTCACCCACCAACGTTGTGTATAAATATAAGTGGACTTTTCCTCATTTGGACTCACTCATCTCATCACATCTCTCTCTCTACTGTGCAGATATGAGTCTCTTCTCTACTGCGCTGAAATGGGTCTCTCTCTCTCACACATGTGAAGCCGGAAGTTGTTGAATTTGAAGCTGCAACTGCAGAAGTAAAGATTGACTTGCGTGGCCTAGAAGATCTCCTCTTTGGAACTACGCTGTAGGTTCATCTGAACCTCCTTTGAAAGCCGCAACTTTTGGTGGTGGAATGAAGTCAATCCGACGAACGGTTTGCAAGATATCGACTGCCCTAGTTTGAAGCCGGAAACTGCTGAAACTGAAGCTGCAACTGCAGAAGTAAAGATTGACTTGCGTGGCCTAGAAGATCTCCTCATCTGAACTGCGCTGTAGATTCATCTGAACCTCCTCTGGAAGCCGCAACTTTTGGTGGTGGAATGAAGTCAATCCGACGAACGGTTTGCAAGATATCGACTGCCCTAGTTTGAAGCCGGAAATTGCTGAAACTGAAGCTGCAACTGCAGAAGTAAAGATTGAATTGCGTGGCCTAGAAGATCTCCTCATCTGAACTGCGATGTAGGTTCATCTGAACCTCCTCTGGAAGCCAAAACTTTTGGTGGTGGAATGAAGTCAATCCGACTGTCGGTTTGTGAGATATGGTCTGCCCTATTTTGATAATGAAGCCGCTAATGCTGATGCTACTGATCTAGGGTTTGCTACTGCTGATATGAATCAGATTTATTGTACTATTTCTCTCTGCTGAATTATTGAAGATAAAAGAAGATTTGATCAAAGGGTTTCCCCACACATTGTGGGGTTTGTCCTTGGCTAGCCTGTTGGACACCTAATCCTAAATGGTTAGTGTGGAAGCCGAAAAGACAAAGCAGTCCAAGAGACCTTGGGATCTGAAACCCAAAAGTCACATAATATACTATAAATGTATATCTTCTGTTAATAAAAAATTGAATTGCATGTTTTATCTTTCATATCTTTCTGGCTGCCCATGTGTGTTTGACATGGTATCAGAGCCAAGTTAGGCTTAGGCATTTTCAGATATTGTCAGCGCTGCATTCTTTCCAAGATTTGTTTGCTTCTTTATTTGGCCAGTCAGCTATAGAAATAAAGTTACTCTATGTTTATAATGTTACTCAGCGCAATTCTGTGGCTTTTCTCTACTGTCGGTCATGCCTCCCTGAGCGCTCTGCCAGCACTACCTGTCTAGTTGCACTAAACATTATCGCTTCTCTCTCTCACTGAAATCGGGTCTGACACTATTCCTAACGTCTCTGTCACCTACCTACCCTAGCTGTAACACCTCGGCATCTTTGTTTGTCTCTTCAGACTTATCAAGCCTGGACCCTATCTGTTACAATTGTTACCAAGCGCTCAACTCACTCGAATTTGAATACTACAAGTTCGAATAGGATACACATTCGATATTATATTTTACTTAGACATTGTTTCATTCTCTCCTTAAGAGCAGAAACTTTTGTCTCGACCTGCAAATTCGAACGTCTTCTCTTTGTCGAAAGTAGAGGTTTCATTGATACGCTGATAGTCTGTCTACACCTGCCTTAACATTCTATCAATGCAACACCATTTTTGCAATCCCTACCATAATGTATACACCTGAATTTACCATATTGTCTACATGGTAGTCTGTTGTCGTAACGTTGCCTTGAGTACTATATGTACGTTGCTCTTTGCATTGAAATACCTGGTGTCGCACACACTAAATGGCTTATAGACACGAACGCTATATTGTTGAACGCTAGTCAAAACTCCAGTAACTCTGCTGAGAATCGTGGTAAACGCTGCCTAAATTAAACATTGAAGACAGAGCATGACTGTGTGTGATTAAATGTTGCGGTCCACGTGGTGGCGGTTATGAATTGAAAACAGAGCATGACCGTGTGTTTAACATATATATTGCATAGAATACGTTACATTCCAACGTTGAAACGTAACATTTTTCAAGGATTTTGTGTTGGTGATTAGGTTACAATTCAATGCGCAGCTCTTGTGTAACGCCAAGAATCTTAATTCTGACAGACATCGAGGAACCTGCCAAACGGGGAGATTGAAGAAGGGCCGTTAAGGTTAGACAAGGTGACGGGAAAATCCAAGGGTTTTGCCTTTTTTATTTACAAGTCGGAGAAATCCGCCAAGAATACGCTCGAGGAACCCACGAAGACGTTTGATGGGGCCACGCTTACTTGCAAGGCCGCCCCGCGCAGGAACAATAACAATAATGGACCTCTGTTTAATGTAACTCCCTCCTCACCTGACGGCGAATTTGACGGGTATGAAGGCAGAATGGTATCCAACTCTGGCGGTTTCCATAGAATAAATTATGGAAGTGAATCGTCAGTGTCAGCAAATCAGCCGTTCGACCAACCTTATGGGTCTCCACTTTTCCAGCCAGCATTTTCAAATCGAAAAAGGCACTGAAGCTGAGCAGCTACATTTTAAAGGAAGGTGCTATCTGCAATGCTGAAGCTATTTGATAAATCTGCTTCTCGTATTCGTTGTTTGATGAAGCGTCTTCTTCACATTCTCAGGCTTTGGTGATCTGTTTCGGTGGAGAGCATTCAATTCTTCCATGGGAATATTTAACTTATAAGCACAGCCTGTGATGCATGCATTGTAATATTCCGCAGAGTTATCATCCTGCCCTGGAGAACGATCAATATAAGCACTCCATGGATGGTCCTTTATAACAGGATCCTTGTAGCAGATCTCATTGCAATCTTCTACACATGGAATTTGAGTAAGAGCGGCGTATTTATGGGTGGAGCTGTTCCCGCAGGGCGACGTCCACTGCTGTGAAATCATCGGCATTCTGAACTGTGGTGTTCACAACTACAGATGTAGCAATCACATTATCGGAAAACACACAAAAGTGATATAATTTATTATCTGCGAGTTTAGGTGAATGATTCTGCTGATCCATGTATTTTTGTAGTTTATGATTTTTGGACCATTCCTTTGTGCCAAAACAGTAAAGACCCTTGGGCACAGCTTCTGCAGCCGATTGTCCAAATGTTGTACTTTGTATAGTTGCAGCATTTGCACGATCTTCCAGCGCTTGTATCTGAACCTTCAATTTCATGATCATAGTAGCACTGTCATAGTGAAGCTCCTTAGCTTGAAAAATCAACAATGATAACTGTCGAATTATGGGTTCTGCTTCCTCCATGATTGTACTTTTGCAACGCCTGGCACTCGGCGCAGATATTGTCTTTGCTGTCCATGTCTTGTTTTTTGACAAGTTACTCGCTCTCTGATATGGCACAATCATAGTATATCGTTGTTGCAGCAGTTTAATGGATGGTTCAGTTATATTTTTTGAAACATAATCAATGCAGTTGTGAGATTGCGGAGAGCCTCTGAGAGATTCGTCGTTGCTGCATTCTTAATAATTTGTATCTTCTGAAAGACGACTAAGAAGTTCCCCAGTTCATGTGACATCAAAGAATGCGATCTCTTGGTTAAAAAGATGTCGAAATAAATCTTTTCTCAATCGAGCAACAACACGTTCACTTGATGATGCAAACCACCATCCAAGCAGTGCAGTAGCAAATGAACCAATTAAGATTATAAGAAGAATTTCCACAAGAGTGTTTTTGATGGTATTAAAAGCATCTGCTTTCTCTTCTTCCGTTCTCAAATCTCTGTTGACAATATCAATAATCCTGCCGCCATATTTTGGAACTAAAATATTTGTTGTGGATGCAATAAAAAGTGCCACAGTTGCAATAGTCTGCGCATTAAGCCTCTAGCGCTTGCCCTGCGTTTTTTCTTTAATCTGCAGCATTTTCTTTGTGTAGCTTGAAGATGTTTAGCAGCTGATAGTTTTTGCAGCCGTCAAGGGATTTCTTCAAAATATTAGAGGATTTTGGGTAATTGTTGGCTAAATATAGAAGGAGTCTGTGATATTTGTATAATTTTCATAGTTTCAAGATATCTCTGGTTGGTTTTTCCCTTTAAGCTACAGGGCTTTCTTGTGTAACTTGAAGATATTTAGCAGCTGACATTTTTCTGTGGGATTTTGGAGGATTTTTAAGGTGTAGAAAAATGGCTAAGCTTGAAAGAATATTAGAGTTATTGAGAACTCTAATCATGTCCACTGCTAACAGCACAGTCAAAATTAACAAAGCCTCTCTTTCAGACATTCAAACATGTCTGCAATATGCACAAGAAAAGATAGAGTTTTTGCAGCTTGAATCACAACTGCAGCAGGAAGAATTACAACAGTGGAGTCATCATTCTGAACCTGTTTCTGTTCAGAACAATGAAACAGACTCCCATAAACAGCAAGTCAATAATGTTACAGTTCATTCAGATAAAGCAGCAAGGTTACATGCAGAGGCAGAAGTTCAGTCTGCACTTCCCAAGCCCATCATCAGACCTTGGGAACAGCTTGTCCACAACAAGCACATAACTGGTCTTGGATATGACAAGGACTTGTCCTTTCATATTCCAGACTACACCAAGCCCATTCAGTTTCAGAGTGCTGGATTCATTTATGACAGTTCACCTGCTCCTCATGACAGTTCAGCTCCAACTGTTCCAGATTCTGCCCCTCTTCCACAACAACAACAACAACAACAACAACAACGGATTGAGAAATGCCAACACTGTGATCGAGTTGGCCATCTGAAAGATGACTGTTTTGATCTTCATCCATGTGAGCACTGTCATAAAACCAGCCATTCTTCACACAGATGCTTCAGAAACAAACGTCCTGCAAGAACAAAAATTCATCTTGGATGGATCGCTTCTTGGCAATGGGCATCAACAGCCAAGAAGATATTCCAAACACATGTTAGAACTTGTTCTAGAGTATTGAACAGTCTTGCAGTTGAGTTTTCTCCATCATCTCACCTTGTATCTGACAGGGGGGGAAATGATGGTCATCTACAAGCTTCAAAGTCACATCAAGCGAGCCTGAGCCACAACCTGCCACACCAGTTTCAGAGTTGTAGCCAGAGACAAAGATGCCTGAACATGCCTTCAGTTGGCAATCTGGGACACTTCCTCTAGCAGAAGACTTCAGCTTCTTGCCAGTTTTGGAAGAGTTCCAGGAATCGCAGAGTTGTTGGTCATCCTTAAACCATCACAGATTAAGAACACTTCCTCTAGCAGAAGACTCCAGCTTCTTGCCAGTTTTGGAAGAGTTCCAGGAATTGCATTAAGCATTCCAGAGTTGTTGGTCATCCTTAAACCATCACAGGTTGAGACTTCCCTTTTCAGGTTGAAGTTTTACCTTTTATGCGGGGTGAGACCTCCCTTTTATGGTTGAAGGTTTCCCTCTTTAAAACAATAGGATCACTTCCTCTAGCAGAAAACTTCAGTTTCTTGCCAGTTTTGGAAGAGTTCCGGGAACTACACTAAGCGTTCCAGTGTTGGTGGTCATCCTTAAACCACTGCCCTTTATACCAACATTTCATAGAGCACATTCAGCCTAGTGCTGCCATGCATTTTTTGCACATTTTGTATTACAGTGCTCTTCTTGGACTCATACATAACCCTTCGGATTAAGGGGGGGAATGTTGGACACCTAATCCTAAATGGTTAGTGTGGAAGCCGAAAAGACAAAGCAGTCCAAGAGACCTTGGGATCTGAAACCCAAGAGTCACATAATGTACTATAAATGTATATCTTCTGTTAATAAAAAATTGAATTGCATGTTTTATCTTTCATATCTTTCTGGCTGCCCATGTGTGTTTGACATAGCCGCCACATCTTGTGTCTCTTGTCTTGGCTTGTTTTCTGTTGATCGTTTAATGTTCTATCTGCACTTTACTTTATGTACATGTGATTGCTAATCGGTGGAATATAATACGAAAAAGAAGTAAACTGTTATAAGCATAGAACATACCATAACTTAACAGAGAGGGAAGTAAAAACGCAGCAGAGAAGAGGGTTCAACAAGGCAGCAAACATAAAAAATATGGTAGTAGCCCAAGAAACTCTTAAAAAATTTCCAGAAATTTATGTTAAACTAGTATACTTTAGCTTTAAAATATGTTCTGAGAAAAACTCATGAAATCGCCAGATATAAATTTTGAAACCCTCAAACTGGAAAAAAAATTGGAATAATGCCCATGCAAAATGATTTTGAGGCCAGATTTTACCTTCCAGGCCCTAGATATGGCTCGAAATAAAAATTCTCCTTCAGAGCTGCACCTACAATAACGAAAATAAAACACCCAGACAATATATATAATGATAAATTTGAAAACCCCAAAGACCCACGTTAAATAAATACAATATTTACAAACTGAAAGCTCGAAGTAGTCACATCTACCATTTTGCTACAAATAAATTGTTTTTTTCAATTTTTAAAAGGAGTTGTTAGCTCGAAACCCTCATGCATCACAAAACGAAAATCTTATGATAAGCCTGGAGCTTATTTAGCTGGGCTCTTCAGGAAATACAGATCGGGAGTTGGCTGGTCAACTAAAGACTATCCTCTAACGCCCGATAATCTATCTCAAGATTTCCTTGCAAAACTCGATCCAACCATAAAAAATAGAGAGAAAATAATAATTAAATTTAGACAAATAGAGATACCTGCTATTACGTTCAAAATTAAAATTATTATTCAAACTCCAACAAATTAAGCAAGATACTTGTGCTCATATCACTCTTTAGAAGCTATCATCAATTAATGGCAGAAGTGTCATTAGACACGTAATTTTATTAATCAGAAAAAAATAATTACGTATTTGATTTTGCAAGAGTTTACATCCGAACATCCAAACACTCTTGCAATGAGCTATTTTTAAGCTCCATGTTCTAACTACCTCTAATTATGGATCACTTATTAAATAACAAGTGTCCACTTACAATAAATGCTATTCAAAACAACTAGCTAACAGATCTCCTAAAATAGAGCCTAAGATACGACACTTTTGGAGAGTCATATCTTGTTACAACAATATACTAATTCTAAATGTCTCCATTAAATAATTAAACATTCTAGAATAATAATTATTAATTTAATATCTTAAATTAATAATCATTTTATTCTAATTTTATAACCTATGATAAGTTTGTATTTTTGGATCATTTAACATTCCCCCCTATGATCCAAAGATACATTACAACAGATACCAAGTTCATCCCTGAACTTAGTAAATTTTATTCTGCCAAGCGGTTTTGTGAAAATGTCGGAGATCTGATCTTCGGAAGGACAATAAACTGGCTTGAGGACATCTTTGGCAATGAGAGATCTGATATGATGATACTTGGTGTCCACATGCTTTGTCTTTGAATGAAAAATTGGGTTCTTGGCAAGTTTGATGGCTGACTGGCTGTCAATGAATAATGATGTAGCTTCTGTCTGAGAAATGCCCAAGTCCTACAAAATTCTGCGCAACCAAACAATTTCACATGCTGCTTCCCATGCTGAAATGTACTATGCTTTTGCTGAAGAAGTGGCCACTGTAGCTTGTTTCTTACAACTCCAAGATACTGCAGCTGACCCCATGTTCATTAAATAACCTGATGTTGATGCTCAATCATCAATACTTCCAGCAAAGTCGGCATCAGAATAGCCACCAAGTACAAAATTTTTAGTCTTTGTGTAAAGAAGAGCAAAATCTTTTGTTCCTTGGATATATCGAAGAACTCTTTTGGCTGCATTCCAGTGGCTGTCTCTTGGTTCATGCATAAAACGTGAAAGAATACTGACTGCATAAGATAGATTAGGGCGACTATTTTTCAAATAAATCAAGCTGCCAATCAACTGTCTGTAAGTAGTACTGTCCACCTTTTCCCTCCTTTCAAATTTTTCAAAGTTTCAAGTTTTGCTCCATGGGGGTGAGAACGGGCTTGCAATCCTGCATGCCAAATCGTTGAAGAACCTCTGCTGCATACTTACTCTGAGAAATGAAAATACGATGTGGACGTTGGAAGACTTCAACTCCAAGATAGTAGTGAAGTAATCCCAAATCTGTCATCTTAAAACCTGCATGTAACTCCTTTTCACCTGTGCAATATGATCATCATGGTTGCTAGTAATGATCAAATCATCTACATACATAACAAGAATTACCAGATATTTTCCTTCTTGTCGCACATACAAAGTATCATCAGATTCACTTCGTTGAAAACCAACTTTCTTAAGGTATTCATCCATCTTTGCATACCAAGCTCGGGGAGTTTGTTTTAATCCATATAAAGCCTTGACCAATTTGCAGACTTTATGTTCTTGTCTTTCAATTTCAAAACCTGGCGGTTGGGTCATATACACTTCTTCCTGTAAATCCCCGTTGAGAAAAGCACTTTTCACATCCATTTGATGAACTTTCCATCCTTTCTGAGCAGCCAATGCAAGGGTTAATCGGATGGTGTTCCATTTAGCTGTAGGAGCAAATGTTTCCTCGTAATCAATGTCTTCCTGCTATGCAAAACCTTTTGCGACAAGTCATGCTTTATACTTTTCAAGTTCTCCCTTTTGATTATACTTAATTCTGTAAACCCATTTGCATCCTATGGGTTTAACATTTGATGGACAATCAACAAGTTTCCAAGTGTTGTTGTCAATTACTGCTTGATATTCTTCAACCATAGCCTATTGCCATTCTTTATGTTTCACTGCTTCTTTGTATGTGGAAGGTTTAGTAAAATCATTTGCTATCAAGGCAAAATTGTCTTCACTTTTATGTGCCCTTCTGGTGCCTGTTTTATTTTGCTCATCAGGCTTTACATCTTTCAAAAGTTGAACTGCCCATTCGGTAGTTGGTGCTCACTTGTTTGCGCTTCTGAAAAATCTCCATCATTGTAAAGAGGATTAATCTAAACTGATGTTCTTTGTTCAGGTGGAGTGTAGAGAATCACTGTCAGAAGAACTGCTGCTGCTTGGAGATGCAGATGAACTGCTACAAGACCCAGATGATGTTGTTGATGTAGATGGATTGGATGATTCATCTTCAGAGGAAGGAAAATCAAGTTCATACCAATTTGGTGAAGTTGGTTGACTTTGCATTTTTCCATTTCTTTTACTTCCCTTAGTTTCTAACTTGTGAAGAAGATTTTTGATTTCTTCAACACTCTTACTCTCAGTTTCATAAAAAATGACATCCCTGCTCACAATAAATTTTCCATTGGTCAAAAGACGATACCCTTTCTTCTCATCAGAATAGCCAATCATTGTGCATTTTAAACTTCTTGAGTCAAGCTTAGTTCGTTTTTCTTTCGGAACTAAGGCATAACATACTGATCCAAAAACTCTAAGATGTTTAACTTGAGGTTTGAAACCAAACCAAGCTTCATAAGGTGTGATTCCATCTAAAGAAGTAGTTGGAGATCTGTTTCTTAAGTAGACAGCTGTATGTATTGCTTCTGCCCAATATGTTGGACTTAACCTCTTGAAAGTTAACATGGATCTCGCCATTCCTAACAAGGTGCGATTCATTCTTTCAACTACTCCATTTTGCTGTGGAGTGTAAACATTAGTAAGATGTTGTCTTATGCCATTTTCACCGCAATAAGTTTTGAATTCATTTGAAGTGAATTCTCCCCCATTATCTGTCCTGAGACTACCTATCTTTTCTTTGACTTCATTTTCAACAAGTTGGCGAAAAATTTTAAACTTATCAAATGCTTCTGACTTGTTTTTCAAGAAGTAAACCCAAGTCATTCTGCTGAAATCATCAATGAATAGTAAGAAATATTTGCAACCACCAAAGGAAGTTTGTAGTGGTCCACAAACATCACTGTGAACTAGTTGTAGCCGCCTGTTTGCACGCCATGAACTTGTTGGAAAACTTTCTCGACTTTGTTTGCCATAAATGCAAGCTTCACATTTTGCATTTTCCCTTTTGAAAGTGGGAAGTCCTTTAACCATTCCTTGTTTCTGCAATTGAGAAAGACTCCCAAAATTTAAATGTCCATATCTTACATGCCATAGTCTTACAGGTGAAATACCTGTAGTTACTGCCCCTGCAAAATCAGAATGCCTTGGAATAACTGTCCCTTTCATCCGTAACAGTTTTCCATCTTCATAACTTGTCATCCCTGTTTTCAAGCTCTATTTGACTGAATTAATCTTGACTAAACCATCTTCCATAATCACCTGATGTCCTGCTTGTCGAATCGTGACTAAAGAGAGCAAATTTTTCTTAAAAGTTGGTACATACTATACATTGGAAATCATTTTTTCTCCAATGCCAGGGAGAAAAACTTTAACTGCTCCTTTTCCATCAGGAGTATGTTTTGTATCATCAACGAGAAAAATGGAATTAAGTTGGCAATCTTGAAAATTCCAAAAAAAATCACGTCGACAAGTCATGTGCTAAGTTGCCCTGGAATCCAAGATCCAGGCATCTTCATAATCACTTCTAAGATGGGATGAAAGTTGTGATGCGGGTGAGGAAGTAAAAACATATTCTGAGTTATCATCATCTTGATCATTTGCAAATTGTGCTGAGTGCTGCTGAAACTTGGGAATTTTGTTAAGAGAAGTGCGACAATCTTTAGCATAATGTCCAACTTTATTACATCTTCGACACACAATTTGATTAAGTCTCTTCCTTTTCCTGAAGATTGTCCTCTGCCTCTGCTTTGACTTCTATGTTGAGATTGTCCTCTACCTTGATTATTATTTCCTTGTCCTTGAAAATTGCTTCTTCCTTGGTCGTTTCCTCTACCTTGAAAATTACTCTTTCCTGAACTGTTGCCTCTATTAAAGTTATTTCCTCTGCTTTGGCTTCGACCTCAACTTTGTACATTATGTGCAGCTTGATTCTGATTCCCTCTGCCTCTGCCTCGAGAATTGTCTGCTGATGGTTTACTAGTGCTGGCCTCTGTGAAAAAAACATCTTCACCAACTTTCTTCTTCTTCCCAAAGGTTTTATCATGTTGGGTCAACATTTCACAGAGCTCATCAAACTTTAATTTCTCTAATTTCCCAGTTAATTGTAAAGTCTCCAAAAATGCGTGTAGGAAGAAGGAAGTCCAATAATTACAATTGTTACCATAAAACTATCATCTATTGCTAGAAAACCAGCGTTAATGATTTCCTGCCTAATATTCTTAAGTCTTGAGATATATTCAAGAACATCACCTCCTTCAGTCAATTTTTGTTGTAACAATTTTAATTGTAGATCAACTTTCTTTGATTCAGGCTGAGTATCAAAGAGGTCTTTAAAAGTTTTCAAAGCAGACCATGCATCTGTAGCATTTTCTATATGGACATACATTTCATCATTCACAGAAGATTTAATAAGAGCTAAGGCTTTGGCATTCTTAACTTCCCATTTTGCTAGTGCAGCTGCATCTGTGGGTTTATTTGGCTTAATATCTCCATCACATATACCCTGCCATAATTCATTGTAAATGAGAGTGCTTTCGATGAGATGGTGCCATGTTTTATAAGATTTTGTGCCTTCAAGTTTGTCGGTATCAGAAAACAAATTAATCAACTTAGACATTGTAGCGTTGAAGCTTCGCACCAAGAATCAGAACAAAAATGTCAAGATGGGCAACACAACACACCACGCAAAAAAACACGATCTATCGGGGCTTGGCCTTGACCCTTGTATAGTCATTGAAGCAGGAGAAAAATGACTGAGCTTTGCACTTGGCTCTAGTCAATTTCTCAAAATTTACAAGGTAACTTTCAAAAGTTGACTTTTACAATGATGCTCTTGCAAAACTTGGTTAAAAGAAAAGTTACCCCCCCCTCAAAGTAAAATTACTTTGAGTTACAATGTCACACATATCCCGCCAATTAAAAAAATTACAAATAAAATCTCCTTATTACTTCAAAAATTTACAAATGACCTTATTACTCCACAAACAATAAATTTACAAAATTCAAAAAACTCACCATATTTCTTCAAAATACAATATTCCTTATCCCTCCAAAAAAAATTACAAAATTAAAAAATATTCCTTATCTCTCCGCTTCTTCACTCTCATCATAAATTAAAAACTACCATGCTTCATTACAAACCATGAGAATTTTCACTCTTTTTTTTATTGTGATTTGTAAACTAATGCGTTGAAAATTTAATGAACCAACGAAAAAATGAATAAATGATGATCTCAGGGTGGAGTATTTGACCAGAAGTTCAAAAGCTGATTTCTTTGCCACCGCAAAGGAAATTGATGTCATGAAGGCTTCGTTTCAGGCTACCATTTAAATTACCGCTTGCCATTTATACTTCGTCAGCCTTGTTTAATGGATCACTTTCTACTAAAATGTAATGGACCACATCTCCTGTAATTTCATGTACAAATACGGTGACTTCCTCCTTGGTGCAAATTTATTTTCTTTTGTATGCAATTTCAGGTATTAGAGATGCATTTTTCGCTAGAACTGACTCGCCTCCTTTGTATGCCCTTGTTGATTTGCAGACCTCTGGATTCTCACTTAAGTCCTAAATATGCAGAAAAATAAATTATAGAAATTGAACACTGCAATTAGGCATACTTTTCTCTATTTGAAAATACGCAATTTACCGGTGAGAAGTCAAGGAAACTGTTAATGCGCTCTTCTCATGTTACGATGATCCTTAGAGTCAACTTGCATTACCCACATTAAATCAATACCCAGAACTGAATATACACGTGTGCAGTGCTCAATACAATGCTAGAAATTTTGTATATCCAGATAGCCAGCAACAATGCAACGTTTAGCCTTCCAGCTTGTACGTCTGCAAGGTCACACAAACAAATAAAAAGAAAGTGTATGCACTGTGGGAAAAAACACATATACACCAAGAGAAAACATGTATGCAGGTCTCTCTCCAGAAGACAGCAGCGTATCCACTTTGATGCAACGTTCCCACCATACGCCTAATTTTCAGCCTTCAAAGGGAGCACCAATGCGTTCAAGTCTTTCAGACGGATCACTTGAAACCATGGTAAGACGGCCAGGCAATTAAGTGTGAGAAAACAGGAATCAAAGAAGTCTGAAGAATCCGTAGGGCGCAAGAGTCTTTGTCAAAGTCTGAATGCAGACGCTGGCACCGTCACTCAATAGATGCAAATCCACATCGTTGCATCACAATAGCCATACAGATTTTGCAGAAAAGTCACACCGATTTGCATATTTTTTATTTTACAATAAAAAAAAGATTCTAGAATTTACAAATCTAAAATCAATAATAAAATTTTTGTTACTTTTAAACAAAAAACTGGACAAATTCCATACCAATCATATGCTGATCAATTCAATGGAGTTTTCCAAAAACTTGTAGAGATGGAATCTTCTCCTCACATCCACTGCAGCATTACTGGAGCTTCGATACCACAATAATGGCAGAATTGTCCCAAGACACGTAATTTTATTAATCAGAAAAAAATAATTACATATTTGATTTTGCAAGAGTTTACACTTGAACATCCAAACACTCTTACAATGAGCTATTTATAAGCTCCATGTCCTAACTACCTCTAATTATGGATCACTTATTAAATAACAAGTGTCCATTTACAATAAATGCTATTCAAAACAACTAGCTAACAAATCTCCTAAAATAGAGCCTAAGATACGACACTTTTGGAGAGTCATATCTTGTTACAACAATATACTAATTCTAAATGTCTCCATTAAATAATTAAACATTCTAGAATAATAATTATTAATTTAATATCTTAAATTAAATAATTATTTCATTCTAATTTTATAACCTATGATAAGATTGTATTTTTGGATCATCTAACATCAATGGCTTTAAAAAAAATTATACATGAAATATAACATCTTACAGCATTTCCATGAAGAGTAACACCAGCAGAATTTAACCCCAAAGTCTTTCTTTATTATCCAGAAAAGATTATATCAGAGCTTCTTGCTAAGCACACGACTCAGAGATCGGATAGATCGACTCACAAATGACCTCCTATTTAAAGATAAATCCTCCAATGGCTAGTTCGAGTGATTCTTGTCAAAGTAATCTTGACCGTTGATAAAGATTAAAATATCTTTTAATCTCATCCGTCGAAATATTTTATTTTTGAGGAAATTCGAATTTTTCATTTAAATGCATTTTAATTAACTCAAAAATAGAATTTTTGAGTTAATTTCCCCAAAAATTTGACTTTGACTTAATCCGCAGGGATAAGAGGTTTAAAATTTATCAAAAAAATTTAATTTACCCTTAATCTCGGGACCTCTTAAAATTTAATTTTTTAGGACCGACGAATTTTGCCTTTGGAGAATTTAAATTTACCTAAGAATTAGAATTAATTAAATTTTTGGCTTAGAATTTTAATTAATTTTGGGCTAGAAAATTTAATTAATTAACCTATGAGGGGATAAATTATTTTTCCAACCCTCAAATGTTTAGCCATGGTTTTCTAATTATGAGGGACCATGCACTAGACATTTTACATCAAGATTTACACATTTTTACATCATAAAGGGGGAAAACCCATTTGTTACAGAGCCTCACAGACTACCCATTTCTACGACACAAGTATAATCCATTTATTGAATTGAGGCTTCTGTGATCCATATCAGGTTTACGAGAGATTTTTCGGCGTAAATCACAAGATCTATCATTTGTCGACGCGTTTCGAACCAACTAGTGTGTTTCATCGTCAGGACAAACTTGTCCTGACGATGAAACACACTAGTTGGTTCGAAACGCGTCGACAAATGATAGATCTTGTGATTTACGCCGAAAAATCTCTCGTAAAAAGTATAATCCAACAGACCAAACAATTTGTAATAAAATAATCTAACTAAATAGTTAGGATTATTCCCAAATTGCTTTTATATAGATTCGATCTAGAACACTAGGACTTGCATAAGATCCTAACAACAAAATCCATTCCAAATTTGGGGTAAGATTGGAGGAAAAACTCTTCTAATCATCCGAAAATGAATCGGTGAGACGAAAAACCTCCTAAAATGGAGATCGTCACTAGATAGGTAGGTTTACCTAGGCTGTTACATACATGACACAGGTCTGCTGAGATTATTTATATTATACACATGCATAATGGGTTTACATAACATCTTGGAAGTTACGCTGGTGATGATAGCTAGAGGACACAGACACATCGATTAGGCACTATCCCTTTTGCAAAAAAAGGGGGTGTACTGCTATGGGTCGTTGACATGTCGTGGTCAACAGGTGGATGATAGCTACTTTGACAATGGTTCTAGTTCTACATTTTTGGCCATAAGGCTAGTTAAGGCTACTTGTGTCTTTTCCTTACATTATAGTAGGTTCTAGTTTGAATTTACTTGTTCTAGAGAGCTAGGGAGGCTCCATTATTGTTGCTTTCTTGCAAGGAATTGTGGGAGGCTTTATTGCCTTGTGCCAAAAATCTTACAATATTGATTGTGGTGGTAGCTTGGTTGCTGTGCATATGCACTATTGGAGTGCCTAAAGGAGGTGAGGCATTTTATCTTTGCATGCAAACAACAGTAGGAGCAATAGCATACCATGCACTAAGTGGGGCGGATTGAAGGGTCTTGTTATTACAAAATCTAGCACCCTAGTGTTAGGTTGCACTAGATCCTCAACAACAATATGATACACGACCACTGTCACCTTAGTAGTGAATTCCTTTGTTTGTGGGCAGATGCTATAATCAGAGGGGAGGCTTCTTCGGCAAGACTTAGAGGTTAGATGACTAAGGGATCCTAAGCCAAATGGCTCTCTAAGGAGCTTGCAAATTTTACACCCTAAAATAGTCTTCAATAAACTATGGCTCTTCTTGAAATGAAGTAGTGCGGTCTGTTGTACCCATTTTATCACAAATCCAGGGAAGCAATGTACAATTTTTCTCAAAGTTTAGAATCATTAGCTACCAAATTGTTGTATCATTGTAACCCAAATTCTGCAAGTTGTAATGTAAATGACTAGTATGATCGTTTAGTTTTGTAACAACACCTAGGTAAGCCTCCGATTTTGGCGACGAATTTAATCCTAGGAATTTTTTTAACCTCATTGAATTATTTGTGTTTCTAAACACGGATAAGCGACAAAGTTTTTCCTCCAGCTTAAACCCCAGAGCTAGGGTCGGATTCATTGATAAAGTCTTAGGTGAGTCCTAGTGTTATATCGAGTCTTTGTAAAAGTGGTTTGGGAATAATTTAAGTTATTCAACAAAATTATTTTATTACAGATTACTTGGTCTATACTAGATCATATTGTGCCGCGGAATTGGGTAATGTCATGAGGGTCTACAACAAATGTGTACACCCCCCTTGAGGGTTGAATTATTTGCAATATTTGATGTAAAAAATATTTTAGTGCATGGTCCCTCATATTTAGACACCATGGCTAAAGTATTTGAGGGTGGAAAAAATATTAATCTCCTCGTGTCAATTAATTTATTTTTCTGACAAAAACGAAATTAAATCCTAAGCCAAAAAAATAATTAATTTACAATCAAAATTAATTCTAGAGAAATTAAATCTTCTCAAGGTTGAAAATTCGTGGATCATAGAAAAGTCAAATTTTGAAGGTTCCCCACGAAGGGAAAAATTGGATATTTTAAGAAAAATTAAACCCTTGGACCTTGGTGGTTGAGTCAAAGTCAAATTTTTGAGGAAATTAAACCAAAATATTAAATTTTGGATTAATTAAGAGTGGTTTTAAAGGAAAATTCGAATTTTCCTCGAAATAAAAATATTCGACGGTCGAGATTAAAAGATGATCGAGTATTTATCAACGGTCGAGATTATTTTGACGAAGATCAAGCCAACTAGCCATTATTTTCCTCTTGGAGGGATTTCTCTATAAATAGAAGCCATTTTCGCTTCTCAAGTATGATGAAAATTTTGGTCTAAGCTATCAATGGATGATGTAAATTTGTAACGTTGGTATTGAGCCATTGCTCTGCTCGGAACATTTTAATATCATAATAAAAAGACTTTGGGGTTCAGTTCATGGTGTTCTTGTTCCATTGATTTGTGGTACGTGCTAGTTATTTGCTAATCTTATATTGTACTTCATGGTTATATAAATTGTTATTTCATTTGTCGATGATAGGAACATTCTACTGGTAATATTTGGTATTATCTTAGGTGATCCGATTCATCATATGATGTAACGATTTGGTTTGAGAAAATCTATAGAGATTTGCAGGTACACTAGCCCTTGGGCTCCAAGTTGACCGACTGTGGAGAAGGGCTGACCTTGTTTGGGCTCTAAGAATTTTTACATGGTGTTTTAACTTCACTAAAGGGTGTGGCCAATATTCTAACTTTCTGAAAAATACATTAATCCATTGCCATTATTCATAATTTTATTTTCTGAAAAATTCTATTTTACAAGCCTTGTATATTTATGAATATTTTGTATATAATTTTTGTAAAATAATTTTGTAAACTATTTCTAACCCTTGTTTTGCAGCTTTCAAGGTTTATTTTGAATTCTGTATATATTGGGGTTTTTTGGGAAATTTTATTTTCACTTGTGCAGGTGAGTTCACAAGCTATATTGATTGTGCGAGGGTTTCTAGCCTCCTTGAAGAAAATCGTTGGGGTTGTGAGGTGGATCTAGGCCTAGGAAGGCAAGATCCACCCTCTAGCTCTCCTACAAGCTCAACGCCCAAGCAGAGAAGGAAGCTGCTAGCCCTTCAAAGTAAATTTTGTGGCATCTTGTGGTGAAATTTTGAAGTTTGGGTCAAAATTTGTGATTTTGTAGGGGTCTAAAATTTTTTAGGCCTCCAAGGCCTAGCGTGGCCCTCTCCCGCCCTAGCTGCAGCCTTTGTCTTCTTTCTTGACGAGTCACTAGCCTTTTCTGGCCTCCAAACCCTAGCGACAACCCTCTTTACCCCTGCCATTAACCCTTTAGGGCTGTTGCCCTTGGCTTCAAGCCTTCTCTTCCCCTCCGCGAGCTGTCTTCCTTCTCTTATCCCCTCTGCTAGCCTTCTTTCCCTTTGCCGCAGTCCTAAAGGCCTCTCCTCCCTCCTCGACTCCCTCTTTTTCCCTTGTGACAACCTTTAGGAGGCTTTCCCTAGGTGCCACAGGTTTCTAGGGCCTCTCCTTGCCTTAGCGTGGACCTATTAGGCCTTGATGCCCCCTCTCTAGACCTAACGCTAGCCTCTCTAGGCCTAGCGTTGCCCTCTCCTTCCCTCTTTACCTCATTTTCGTCATTGATTGGGTTATCCTTGATTTTTGCCTCCAACACTTTGTGGTTGCAGTAGATTTTGAGCTAATAATTGTGATTTCAGGTGGTCTAGTCATTGGGAGAAGTTTTGGGCAAGAAGACTAGTCACTTCCAAGTAAAGGCCTCTTGGTTTGCTTTCTCAAACTGTCTCTTTCATCATTGTTTTACTTGTAACCTCTAATCAATTTGTTGGCAGTGGTAAAATTTCATCTATGTGGCATATCATTGATAGGTCACCTAACATATTAATAAGTCACTTGCATTCATAGACATATCGTCATTTGCATTTTAAGTTTACACGGAGGAAGTGTTGGGTTGATTTGACACATTTGGCATAAGTTTAACTCACTTCTATCATAATTAACTAATTGCTGTCATAAAAGCTTGCTATTGCTTATGTGATGTCATTTAAACATAAAGTGCATAAGTTTTCTTGTTACTGCTTAATGCTCTATTGTGGAGAGGATTGCTAGCATTGATAACATTGTATTTTGGTTTAGTTGTTAGATTGCTCTCTATCGAGATCTAACACTTCGTTTTTTTGTGAGTTTCATAATCTAAGAGATCTAAATTTTGCACTAAATAATTCACTCATAAAAGCACCTAATATCAGGATCTATAATCTCCTTGTATGGTTAATATTGTTTAATTGGTCATTGGCATCTCTTTTTCTCTCACGATAACATTGAAGATCTAATTGTTCTACATTAATTTGGCATTGTGATAGAGTTTGTCATAAATTGAAGAAGTGCTAATCGTGTTTAAAGAATTGTTATCATCTAAATTGTCAATTGGCATCATTTTCATTTTTGCATTGTCTCTAAAGAACCTTGGTTAATTGTTCTAAGTGATATCATGGATAAGTCCTCTAAGTTTTCTTGTTGCCATTGATTTATTGTTCATGGTTAAATTGAATATCTATAGTGAATGATAATTTCTCTTTGGCATATTGGTAAATTGTTGTAATTTTACAAGAGCATCTATCTTGTTTCATTTTAGTACTTGAGAAATTATCTATTGGTTACGTTGGATACATCTTTTGAGCACTATTGAAGTGAGCACTTTTATCTTGTGGTTAAGATTTTCTCTTATTTGTCAATTAAGTACTTTTTTGTCATAATTAAAGATCAATTATAACTAAGTACTTAAAATTATAAGTAATCTTAACTCGAGAGCACTCAAATCACCTTGCATTCACATTCTAGGTCTAGTCTTGCATTAATTAATTAACCTCCAAGCATAAGCTTTGTTGATAGAAAGATAGGAACACCCTTCATCTTGTAGCTTGCAAATGATAGACCCTCTCTAGTAGTTAACACAGTGACCTTGCAGTCGTTAGAGCCACAGTCTTTGCAGTGCTGAAGGCACCTGGTGGTTAGATTTCAAGGAGAGATATCGTGTCCCACAGGAGAGCGAATCATCTTGTTCACAGGGGAGCGAATCATCTTGTCCACAGGAGAGTGAATCATCCTGTCCAGGGCGCACCACCAAGGGAGGGTGAGTCACCATGTGGTCGTATGTTTCTCCAGTAAGAACCGCAAGTCCCCAGAGCTCCCAGAGCTCAATGTATACAACATGCAGGACCCTTTTACAAGGGTCTCTCGACGACTCCAAGTCATTCGGGAAAATTACAAATTTTATCTTTCCCCGGGGCTTTGACAAATTGTAGCGACCTGTACATCATCTCAGTGTGATGGAGCCTCCTTGCTCATCGACTTACCATATCCCAGATATGTCAGTATCTGATGTCTATCTGTTGGAGTAATCATCGAATATGGGATTCCTCAATAATTGTATCCCACCTCTGGTTGTCACAGAGAATCACAATGGTATTCATCATGTGTACTCACTGAAGAGTTTCCGCAACCAGGCAACTTTATATTAGATCATACTCATAGCTATGTCTTCGGTCTCGACTTCTGCTTCCTGCTTGTCCATGATATCGAAGCAAAATCCAAAAAGAACCAACATTGTGAAGTGCTCTAGGTTTCTTCCACACTGCCTGCCTAGCCAGCATTCAAATAATTATGCAGTTTCGTATTTCCGGCAGTGTATCTCAATTTATGGGAGATTGTACCCCGAAGATATCTCAAAGGACTCTTGGCATCAATCCAGTGAGGCTCAACATATGTCTGGACGAAAGTTTAGCAAGAACATCAACGCAAATGAGTTTATGAAACTCAGAGGCATTTCCCAAATCTAGTCCGACATCACTATCATGTAACTTTTGAAAATTAAGATCCTCGAGGTAGTCACAGGCTGGCAGTTCACCATTCCACATTTGGAATCCAACTCCCTCTTACTTCTGTAAGTGAGAGGGTCGGCATCTTTAGAAATAGGTCGTCCTCATAAGGTGTTGGTATGAGAGGTCTATCATCCACAACCTTCGGATGGTTTGGATCTGTTTCACTCCTAGTGAATCTTAGCTTTATCAGCCAGCTATCGATCCTCTCATACTATGCCCGGGGTGTAGAGGGCTTTCTTCCACCTGCATATGGGAGATTCCTGAAAATCAATCTCAAACCCCTCGAGTTGTTCCATACCTGTGGACCTGCTACATGAGGGGAATGGTCCCCTTGTAACATTTTCCTTCGGTACATCTTAGACATGTACCATCTGACTCACATACCTCCGGTGCTATGTGTCAATGGACATGGTCCCCAAAGGACTTCCTACAACTTGATACACCCCTGAACTCAAAAACATCTTGAAAATTCTATTTCAAACACATACCTTTCCATCGACAAGTGCCACCTTGAAACCTTCGACTTCCATTGCTGAAATGGACACCAAGTTCTTCTTGCGATCAGGTACATAAAAGAGATTTTGTAAATGAATCGAGTTACCCTCATTCAATTGAGAGGTAACATTCCCTGCACCCTTTTTCGGAATAGGTGGCATCGGTTCCAAGTATAATCCTGGGGTTCCTTGCTTTCTTTGAAGAGTCGGCCATTTCCTAGATGACTTGCATTACGTGTCATTCCTTTGATCATGAAGATGTCCCTGTTGTTATCATCTTCAAGTGATGTGTCCCTTCCATTCGGACACTCCTTCGCATATTATGGTTGAACAAGTTATCTGCCTTTCCTTCCACCCTGAGATCCGGTCTTCCAATGAAGTGATCTTTAGGTAGGCCATATTTCACTACATCATTGTGATAATATTCTCTGCTTCGACTTCACCCTTAGTGAATGAGAAGAGGGATGATGATCGAATTGATCATTTTGTCCTGTTCCAACTGTCTTTGGTGATTGCTCTTTCACTCTTGCTTGGGCATTGTCTTCACCTCAGCTTTGATACCATGTTAATTTTAGGTATGTTCTATGCTAGAGCAATTTATTTAATTTTCACGGTATCTTTTCCCGATTAGCAATCTCATCAGTATTAAAGTAAATTGCAGATAGAACATAAATATAATTCGCAGAAGACAAGAGGACACAAGATGTGGTGCTAGCCAGGGACAAACCCCAATGTGGGGAAACCCTTGATCAATTCTTCTTTTATGTTCTTGAAAGTTCAGCAGAGAAAGTGAGAGAGATAGTACAGGTACAATAGAAGTCAACACTTTAACTTTTGATATCGGCATGAGATCAGTTGAAGACATATTGTTTCAACTGATTCTCTAAGGTGACATGTTCACCTATCATAGTGCTGCATCTCATCTATTTGCTGCACCTTATCATGTAGCATCATGCAGTACCTTGCACTTTATGTTGCTTCTCCTGTCACTGAGCTGCTCTAGTTATTGAGCTGCTCTTTGTCATGGATCTGCACCCAAGATTGCTGATCTGCACCCAATGACTGTTATGCTGTACTCATCCTACAACATCCATCATCACTGCTGTATTACTGCATCACTGATATCTTCAGTACTACTACCATCATTGATAACATCGTTGCTGCACCATGACTGTCTCTTGAAATTACCACAAAGGTAATCTCTGCATCTTCAACGAGATCATGATTTTACATGAACTAGATCATGACTTTGTCACTGATAATTCTTGACACAGCTTCTTCCATTATGCTGAGAATGTAACTATCATTGTCATTACTACAACAACATTGACATTGCTTGAAACCTTCGTCACTACTTCTCATTGTGCCCAGACTTCCAGCAATTTCCAAAATATATATATCGAGACTAAGGTTGTACCTTAAGGATCATTGTGATCTCCATTAATCCGAGACAAGGAGAACAGTAAGGGTTCTAAGTTCAATGTATCACATATACATTGATTGCTTATGAAGTAGATCCAACGTGTGATCTTATCTTCCATCTAGGCCGAGACTGTTCATCATTGATACTGCGTCTCACCATTATGCCAAGTCTATGCTTGACTGTAGTTATGACTGCGTATACAGCGAATAAAGGTATCACATGAACATCGTATTAACTGTCACCATGATTGCATATGAAATTAGCTACTACGACTATGTCTTCCTCACTGCGGCTACTACGGCTATGTCTTCCTCACTACGGCTGCTGCGGCCACTGCAGCTAGGGCATCATTGCGGCCTTTACAACTTATTACATCTCCATTACCATGCTGCACTGCGGTTATGACTGAAGCAGATTAGGGCATCACGTTATGTCTTCATGAACTGCGTGAGAAGTGTTTTCATGACAGCGTATATATTGCTGCGTATATGACTGCGTGGTAAGGTTTCGATGTTGTGCATGACAACATATATATATTGCTGCGTATATACAAGTATTTCCATCCATGCTGTGTTCCTTCCCTTACTGCGGCTAGGTGTCTCCATTACAGTGTATAAGCTAGGGCATCATCCACAGGGCCCAACGTATCTTTTTGTGTGTCTCTCCTTCACTAAAAACCCAAGACGTGGTGAGGAGGAGATCACATGAAGAGTGTTTCAAAATGACTCCAAGTCCTCTTCTATTTATACTAAAATGTAGGTGATGAATAGACGTGACTATTGGGCTTCTGAGCCTACATAAGATGCTGGCCGACTTGACAATATGTCTTATAACACAAATAAATTCATAACTCCATGAATACTTATCGGAATCGGATGATCTTTAGATCAATCCTACACCTCTCAATGAGAGGGATCCAATAAAAATATTAGCTGCCATAAATAAGATAACCCACATGGAGTTTGGCCCTAGTTGCCAATTTTAACAACTTTCCTTGCTAAGAGGGAGTGTTAGTTTTTGGTAGCATCAGAAGTGCTCTAGCCTTGAAAATTTGTGGAGAGACTAAGGCACATGAGTTCTAAAGAACCCAGAAACCGTTTGGTGAAATTCCACCTGGATTGTATTTTATTAAAATAATTAATATTTTTAATGGGGTTCCTGAGTCTAAACTTAGGGAAATTTAAATATTAATGGGTATTAATCAAAATATGGGTGAGAATGATTTAGAAGGCGGATCAAGTCATGTTTTAATCTTAGCCGTTGATTAGAGACTTAATCTCAGCTGTTGAAGACTCAACAGGGAAAGTATAAAATGGAGGCTTGGGGTTCATTTGGAAACGCACACACAAATTGAGGAAATCGATTTTCTGAGGTGAGAAGTTTTCAGGAGGAAAATCGATTGGGGAGATCTTGCAGCAGAGGGGCAGTGAGAATTCAGAAGGACTTTCCAGAGAACACTGACAGAGAGAGCTTGCAGAGAGGCAACGCATAAGCCGAGAGAGCTAACACAGAAAATTTTCCTGTCATGCATAATCCAGCAGTGTTGGGAGCAGCCAGAACAACTGGGAGAGCTGATGCAGAGGCAACACAGTAGCCGGGAGAGCTGACGCAGAAACGCTGCCTGTCATGCAGAATTCAAAACTGCGAGAATAGCTGAAACTGCCGGGAACTGCTGGAATAGACGGTAGAGCTGACGCAAAGGCAACGTAGTAGCCAGGAGAGCTGACGCAGAAAACTTGCTTGTCATGTAGAATGTAGAACTGCGGGAACAACCAAAATTGCCAGGAATTGCTAGAACTGCTGGGAACTGTCGGAACAACTAGGAACTGCCAGAACAACCGGGAGAGCTGACGCAGAGAGCTTGGAAGGTGACGTAGGGTTGACACAGAGCCAACGCAGAAATAACCGGGGTTAGCCAGTCTTGTGCTGGATCAGTCGGAATTCCGCTGGGTGAAGTGAGGTAAAACTCACTCAGATTTTCCACTAGTATTTTCTTTGTAAAGGATTGTTAGATGAACATCCTAGATTTGTATTCAAATATTTCTCCCGCATAATAATAAACCCTCAGAGTTGCTGCACCGGTTTTCTCGCATTGGGTTTTTCTGGGAATTATTGTGTCCAAAAATAAGTTTGTTCTATGTATCCTATTCTTTGCTCTGTTTTCTGCTTCATGAAATCAAATATTTAATTAGTGTAGGCTGCGGAAGTAATTTGCTTCAGTATTCAGAGAATAACTTGATAATGTATATTAAAATCAAGTAGCTGAAGTAGATTCAGATTTGTTGTAGTAGGGGTTCCTTTAGAGTGTAGGAATTTTCACAGTCAATAGAAAATTACTCTGCCCAAAGATATCAAATATAATCTCAATAGCTTTTTCATATGGAGAAAACTCCTCCAAGTGGAAAATAACGGCTAGTTGGCTTGATCCTCGTCAAAATAATCTCGATCGTCGAAAATAACTTGATCATCTTTCAATATCCATTGTCAAATTTTTAATTTTGAAAAAAAAATTGAATTTTTCTTAAAACCTACTTTTAATTAATCCAAAAATTAATATTTTGTATTAATTTCCTCAAAAATTTGTCTTTGACTTAACCACCAAAGTCCAAGGGCTCAAATTTTCTTAGAATATTCATTTTTTCCTTGGTGGAGTTTTACGAATATAAATTATATAAAAAAAATGTAAATATTAAATAATGAAATATTGATTATGTTAAATAGTCATTAAGTTAAATGAAAAGACATGTCTAGTCTTGAAAGGACACTTGCCTAAGTATAAATGCGGGTCCTCATTGTAACATTCAACATCAATTATACATTTTTATATATAATAAATTATTATTACAAAAACCTCTTGTGTATTTTTACATTCAAGCAAACAAGCCTGCAATTTTGTTGCTTCAGTGGTATCAGAGCCACGGTGCACAATATAATCATGGATTCATGCGGGTCTTTGAATGTTGTTCGCCGCACAATATTCCGTTACGTTCACGTCCTGAATTTATGGAGCAATTTAGTAAAATTCAAGAAGCATTTCCGCGTTTAGAAAAATCATATGCAGAAGTTAAAGCATGTCAAAAGGAAGATGATTGCGACAGTGAAGAAACGAAACAAGGTTAAGCAGGAGAAGAAGATTGTGATCAGAATGATGATAATGAAAATGAAGATGATGTGGATTATGAAGATGAACAATATCATAACAATGAGGGAGATGCTGAAGAAGACATTGATGAAGAGAAAAATGTAGAAGAAGAAAAAGAAGAAGATATCAAAATTGTTGATTTGGAGGGAAACATAGAATCTGTGAATATAAATGATATGGACATTGATAATGAGACTAGAAAGCATTTGAGTTTATGTTGTATCATATTGGAACAGACATTGCATCAGGACCTCTATGGATGGAGTACATTTCATTTCTAAAATCATTATTGGCCACAACAACGCAGGAGGAATCTCAACGCATGACTAATGTGTGCAAAGATTATCGAAAAGCCATACTTATCCCAACACATCATATAGAACAACTTTGGAAGGACTATGAGAATTTTGAAAATTCCATCAGCCGTGCTCTGGCAAAGGGTCTTCTGGTTCAATATCAACCGAAGTACATCAGTGCAAGGGTTGTCTATAGGGAGCGTAAGAAACTTTGTGACGAAATTGATGGCAACAAGCTAGATGTGCCTTTTACAACCTCTCTCAGAGAGGAGCAATAGTGCAGTGCATGGAGGCGATTGCTTGCTTTTAAAAAGAGAAATCCTCAAAGGATAAATAGTGCATGTTCGGGCAAACAAGTTGCATTCATAGATGAGCAGTGCCTTACGTATTTGTATCACTATCCAGATATTTGGTATGCCTATGCGACATGGCATGAACGAAATGGATCAGTGGATTTTGCTATTACAGTTTTTCAGAGAGCTTTGAAAGCTTTGCTAGATTCAGAAGTGTTACGATATGCTTATGCTGAACTGGAACAGTGTCGTGGAGGAATTCAGGGATCTAAGAAAATATATGAGAGTTTGTTAAGAAATAGTAGCACCGCAACAACTTTAGGTTATATTCAGTTCCTTCGATTCATAAGGAGGACTGAAGGAGTTGAAGCAACCCGTAAGTTCTTTTATGAGGCACGAAAATCTCCAAACTGCACGTACCAAGTCTTTGTTTCTTATGCCATGATGGCATTTTGTCTAGACAAGGATCCCAAGGTTGCACACAATGTTTTTGAAGCAGGGCTTAAGAGATTCATGCACAAGCCGACATACATACTTGAATATGTAGACTTCCCTTGCCGCCTGAATGATGATAGAAATGTTTGTGCATTAGTTGAGCGAGCTCTTAGCCTTCTTCCACCAGAGGAGTCAACTGAGGTATGGAATCGTTTCATTAAATTTGAACAAACATATGGTGATCTAACAAGCATCCTGTCTAATCCGCGTACACACTGCTGTTGTGTTCGTCCACTAGGAGATCACAACACGCTGGTCGTGTCGACGTTAACTTCGTTTCCCTGTGCCACCGTTTCGCTGTCCCCTCTGTAGTGTATCCCTTTCGCCATCGTGCTCCAGTTGACATCCCTGTCTCTGTCCCTCAATCCCAGCAGTGTTCGTTCTCCAAAAATCGCCCGTTCTCTATCTTGACACTTTCGGCTCCTTTCAGGAAGCACGTTGTCGTTGTATGCGTCACTGCCGACACATTGTCACTGTTTGCATCCCTCTGTTACATATATCACTTCACACCATAACATGCCCGCTGTTAAACAACTCCGGTCAACCCTCGCCATCAAACATTGTGACCTAGTCAAAAAGGTGTAACATCGAACAACATATTAATCGTACTATATAGTTGCAACATATGATTCAATTATATAGTGACGACATTATAAATCGATTACATAATTGAATTATTCATAATTAAATTAATATAATTTAAGTAATTTAATTATTTAAAAAAAATTATTATATATATATATATATATAAAAAAAAATTAGAGTTAAACAAAAAACCTAGTTTCAAGACAACATTACTGGAGAATTCTACATGCTAAGGTACCAGTAATGAATTACTTATGCCAAGATGAAAAACACAAGGTGAAGAAAATTGTCGGAAATTAAGCTTTGAGGACAAAGCTTTTCGAAGAGGAAGGCAATGTTACGAATATAAATTATATAAAATAAAATAAAAATAAAAATGTAAATATTAAATAATCAAATATTGATTATGTTAAATAGTCATTAAGTTAAATGAAAAGACATATCTAAAAGACATGTCTAGTCTTGAAAGGACACCTACCTAGGTATAAATGCGGGTCCTCATTGTAACATTCAGCATCACTTGTACATTTTTATATATAATAAATTATTATTACAAAATACCTATTGTGTATTTTTACATTTAAGCACACAAGCCTACAGTTTTGTTGTCTCTTGGAGGACCTCCAAAATTTGACTTTTCTTTGAGCCACGAATTTTTGATTATCACTTGGAGAGAAATTAATTTCTCTATAAAATTTCTTGACTCAAAATTAATTAATTTTATGGCTTAAGATTTTAATTTAATTTAACCAGAAAAATCAATTAATTGACACTAGAGGGGATTTAATGGTTTTTCCACCCTCAAATATTTTTAGCCATGGTTTTTGATTGCGAGGGACCATGCACTAAAATATTTTTACATCAAATAATTACAAATTCAACCCTTAGAAGGTGAAATACACATTTAGGCTTATACCCTCAATAACTTAACCAATTCCGCAACACAATATGATCTAGTATGAAACCAAGTGTGCTTGTAATAAAATAATTTAGCCAATGTGCTAAAATTATTAGCAAACACACTTTTATGATAAACTCGATATTAACACTAGGACTCACATAAGACCTTGTAAATGAATTCCACCCTAGCTTTGGGGTTTAAGCTGGAAGAAAAATTCTGTTGATTATCCATGTTTAGAAACACACATTATTCGGTGAGGTTACAAATTTTCCTAGGATGAAATCCTTTGCCAAAATCAGAGGCTTACCTAGGTGTTGTTACATATTTAAATGGTCATAATAGCATATTTTACAATAAAATTTGCGGAAATTGGGTTTACAATGACATATTTATATTGGCTGATGACTTTGATCCTTGAAAAAAATTGTACAATTCTTCCTCGAATTGTTGACAAAATTGTTGATAATATCTAGCTTCCATACGGGGACAGATTTCTTCACTGAAGGAATGTGAGAATCTAGAATCTTGTATCCAAGGAAACAAAAGTCCATCAAATAGATATCTGCTCAAAATCGAAATCATCATGTATACATAAAAACATCTGCTGGAATAGAAATCGTATTCTAACATATGAAATATAAAGAAATAAAGCTTAACTACATCAAAAGGAATCTAACTAATGACATAAATGAAATCCTATGTAAGAGAATAAGGTTAGAGATACTATACAAAGATGCCCTATGGCATCAGATGTCTTCAACGTAGTGCATACTGAGCATCCGCCAACTCTCATGTAGGTCTGTGGGTTGCTTCTTGGATGTGCCATGCTGCATATTGAAAAGTCCTACGAGTCTGACTTATCTGAATATCAAGATGCTCTCGACCATCAGATGCATTAAACCTATTCCTTCTTCTTTTCTTCCTTTTACGTTTCTTTTAGGTAGGCTATGACGTTGATGATGTTGTGGTCGGTATACAACTTTCAACTTGATATGGAAAATGCTCATACGGAAAATATGGAACATGCAAGGCTTTTTTGACATGCTCCCCTTTATTTTCGTGAACCTGTTCTGTCAAAGATGATGGATCAATCTTGCAAGCATCAATCTGATTCCCATTAGTTTCCTTTGTGCTAGGGTTATCTTCATTTAGCCATTTCTCAATGGAATCAATGACCTCGTCATAATAAGATGAAGTTTGCTTCAACGAGCTGGGAGGCTTGTGTTCTGGATCCTCTGGTTTGAGCTGGAGTTCTTGAACCTGTGATTTTTCCATTATTTGCAGCTTATTCTTAAGAGTGATTTGTTCAATTCTCATGGCATTCATTTGATTAGAATGTTCATCCTTCATAGCGTTGATTTTCCCTGGCATGATTTTCCTCCATGGTATCCATCATGTTTAGAAAGGTGATCGTCTGATTATACTGAGTAACCTCTGTGAAAATTTGGATGCCCAAATTTCTATTGCAACAACTGTTTAAGTTTCTCCTACTCGTTAATTTCTGAGTCAAGTTACTTACAGTAAATATTGAAACTAATACACTGTAGTCTACGCCATTTAAACTATAAGCGGAAGTAGGAAACTGAACAAGAAAGAAATGCAACACACATTACACCGTTGTTTTTGGATAAATCATAAATGTCCTTGAAAAAACCCATTGTGGGAAAACCAGTGCAACATCTCTGATGGTTTTATTATTAAGCAATAGTAATTTATGAATACAATCTTTGGATGCCTTCTTGGAAATCTAGTTACGAAGAATACCACTGATAGCGAGATTTGTGAGATTACCTCACACTATCACTGGAAATCCTTGCTAATCCAACCCCTGAATGACTGCCCCTGGCTGGCTCTGCGCTGGCTCTGTGCAGTCTCTGCGTCAGCCCAGTGTCAAATGCTCTGGGGACAACGTCACTCCTCCAGCTGATCGATTTGTTTCCCAGGAACTTCAATTTTTGCCTCTTGGTCTCACACCTTGGCTCCCAACTTCTGCTATCGATTCCTTCAACAAATTTCGGACTTCCTCTCGGATACTAAGCTGCCTCTGCATGGCCCTGTGTGGCTCTGCATCAACCCCTCTGGCTCTGCGCTGCCACTACTGGATCTCCTTTTGCATTCTCTGCTGAGTATTCTCCATTTGGGAAATATTTCCCTTCAGATACTATCCCTGCCGCTCACTGCAAAAACTCACTTCGAATTTCTCATCGGCAACTACTCTGCTTCAGAAATTCGATCTTCTGAACTCTCTCTGGATGTGTCCCCATGTGCCCATCAAGCCTTCTCTTATAATCTTCTCGTTGATCAATCAACGACCCAGATTAGATTCTAATCAATGGCTAGGATCATATTGACTTGATCTCCGCCTTCTTCTAGAAGTTTCACCCACAGTTTAGATTAACACCCTTTAATTATTTTAATTTCCTAAGTTTAAAGTTAGAGTCCCATTAAAAATAATTAATTATTTTAATAAAACTTTCTCAGGGTGGAATTTCCCAAAACGATTTCTGGGTATTGGAGATTACATGTGTCTAAGCCTTCCTCAAAATTTGAGACTTAGAGCATATTCGATGCTACCAAAAATCAACACTCCCTCTTAGCGAGGAATGTGCTCTTGCAATGCAACTTGTTGAAGCATCACTCTGTTTTGTAACATCTCCTTCTGCACTGCTGATGTCTAACATCACTGCCCACCAACTACTGCGCAAACGCTGCACTCGTACTGTTGTTGACCCTGCCATTGTCAACACTGCATCTGTATTGCATCTCCCTCTTAATTCTGCATCTGTGTTGCTGCTGGTACTGCCACTGCCAACTGTATCTGCACTGCAACCTTCTGCCATTGCTACTGCTACTGCATCAACAACGGAAAAGCATCCCAAATTACTGAACTGGTGTTCAGTATGATACATCTCGCTGCTGGAGTCTGACTGCTGCTAGTCTCTGCGCTTACTCTTGTTGAAGAATCTAGGGCAATTAGCATTGGTAAGATTATTCTAGATTCGATAACAATTTGTGAAGTGCTTTTACAATTTATCTTAGCTTGATCTTCTTCTTATTATTAGTGTGTGTGTTTACTTCATTAAATTGCTACCAAAAACAAAGAGACAAGAACACAAGATGTTGGCATTCTTCCAGGGCCAAAACCTCTCCCTCTTGGAGAGGAAAACCCGCACGAAATTCTTCTTATGGAGATTCAATTGACGAACACCAAGACCATAACCCTTGACCTACTAGGCCACTCCAAGACCAAGTCACCAATCCTCTTCTTGTTGTTGAGGTCATCATCAACACTGCTGCTTCACTAAATTCTTCATTACTGCTGCACTATCAAGGTCATCGTTGAGATCACTAATGTTGCAACACTGCTGCATCTTCATAGAGATCATAACAAGATCTTATACTGAGACATGTACATATAAGAGTGTTGCATCTAGATGGTCTTCCATCAAGATCATGATTATATTTAGAAGTATGCCGAGACAGTAGATATCCTTATCACAAATATACCGAGACTTATGACAACATCTAGAAGTATGCCGAGAGAGTATCACTAAGATCCTCATCATAATAATTAAGCCAAGAATGTGATTGTGTTTTTCTTCCCTGCACTGAGATCCTTATTGTTACAGCTATGCCGAGACTGTCACCACCGAGAAGGTTACACTGTAATTACATACTGTAATCACCATCGAGATTTCAGAAGTATCTGAGATCCTGTACTCACTGTACCCACCGAAAATTACAGTGAATTCGAGTTCTTGCACCCTACTGTACCCATCCGAATTTTGTACCTCTGTACTCATCCGAAGTTGCAGAGATGTCCGAAATTTTTCCGTGTTTTGCAGATACCCTAGTTGGGTATATATAGTGGTTCGTCTTCCATATTAGCCGACGTGTCATTGTGAACCGTGGTGTCTATTTATTGAGCCGACATGTCATCTCTATATATTTTGAAGCTGACTTGACTATCTTTTACATCGTGTTGCTGGCCGTCTTCTTCTTTGGAGGATGGTGCTTGTCTTGGAGGGCTACTTGACACTAGGTTGGCCCATGTACATTACACAAATGCTCAAGAAGAGCTCTTTAACATAATTTTGACTCTTTGACTTTCCTAAGTTTATGGAATGAGCAAGAAACTTATTCATATAATTTATAAAAATAACATTTATTTTTCTTAACAAGTACAAAGATCAAAATTATATTGACAAATACTGAACCTAGTTACACTTTTCTTCAACAACCCTCTGAAGCCTTTGCGCTACTGCTGACCTTTGCTTTGTGCCATCTGCACTGCTGCCAACTCTACTCTGCGCTACTGCTGACCTCTGCTTTGTGCCATCTGCACTGCTGCCAACTCTGCTCTGCGCTGCTCAGTGTTTGGCGCTCTTAGCCATTGCAACTATCACTCCGGCACTCCTGTGCACCAACTGACACTATTCCATCCTGCTACTATTGATCTGGGCTCTTGTAGCAAGGAATTGATCCGAGAGGTGGGCTCCTCAAGGATCCTTCCCATCTGTAGCTCTTTCGAACTACAACTCTACATAAGCCCACCTCCCTCCTGGAGGTATCTCGACTGTCAAGGCAAACTTATCTTCCTCGATCTTCGTGGTTGCAACTTTCAGATCATGCTTCTCATCTTTGTCCTTCTTCTTGAGAGGACACCGTGTTGCGTAGTGACCGAATTCACCACACCTGAAGCATTTGATCTTCAAAACATCTTTCTTTTTCTTCTGTTGCTCCTGCTGCCCCTTGGATGCGAGGGTTGCATTCTCTTCCTCCTCCTTGGGCTTCGACCCACTATTGCTGCTTCTGTCAAGTTTACACTTGACCAAGTCCCTCCTCAACTCCTCTTGCTTAAGAGCTGCCCACATCTCATCCCAGTTTGGCAAAGTCGCCCTACCCAGGATGCTCTGGACAAAGACTTGCCACTCCTCAGATACTGAATTTAGGGCCAGTCTTACCATCTCAGAACCTTGAGGTGTTGACCCCACAACTGCTAATTCATCTCGGGTCTCCTAAAGCTTCGTGAGGAACAGATCAATGCGTTCCCCCTTCTGCATCTGCGTAGATCTCATCTTCTGCTCCAAGTACATCTTCCGCTGCTTGGAAGATCCTTGATACAACGTTGACAATGCATCCCACATCTCTTTGGCAGTATTTCTGCCAGCTATGTGACAGAATATATGATCCTTCACTCCGTCGAGGATCATTCTTTTTGTCTTCGCCATTTCTCCCTTGTACTTCTTGAGCTGATATGGATTTGTGGGCTCAACTACCATGCTATTGACATAGACTTTGAGAAAATGCTCATCTAGAAGGCATGACTCCCTTGCCTTCCAGATCACATAGTTGGATGCCCCATCCAACATATCATGATCTCTCAGTCCACTGGCTGCCATCTCTGCTAATCGAAAAGTCGAATAGTGTCCTCTCTCCTTTGCGTAGCATTGGATTGGCCTACGCACTCCGTTCTGGAGTGTGTAGATCTGCCCCTCTCCGCTATTGCTCAGCTAGTGAGAATTCAGACTCCTTGGCTGCAAGTCCTATGAGGAAGAATTCCCTCACCTATGTCTCTTTCTTCCATCTGACGTCTTTTTTCCCAGCAACTGCCTGCAAAAACTGCGTCCCACCAGAAATCCCTCTTCGCTAAATCTTTTGTTGCACTGCTCCCTCTGTTGCTGATAGATTTCGATCTAGAAATCATACCTCTCTGTCGACTCACTCAGAGAGAGATTTACCACAACAATCTAGCCCTCCTAACCTGAACTGCGCAAACCCTCTGGGGATTCGAATTGCTGCCTTTGCAGGAATTTCAAACTCCCTTCCTCCTTCAGCGCTGGGCTCTTTCGACACTGTTCTCTTGTTTCACCTACAGCTCTGATACCATGTAAAAATTTGGATGCCCAAATTTCTATTGCAACAACTGATTAAGTGTCTCCTACTTGTTAATTTCCGAATCAAGTTAGTTACTGTTTCCTACAGTAAATATAGAAACTAATACACTACAATCTACACCATTTAAATTATAAACGGAAGTAGGAAACTGAACAGGAAAGAAATACAACACGCATTACACCATTGTTTTTGGACAAATGTCCCCGAAAAAACCCAAGGTGGGAAAACCTATGCAACAACTCTGAGGGTTTTATTATTAAGCAGTAATAATTTCTGAATACAATCTATGGATGCCTTCCTGACAATCCAGTTACAGAGAATATCACTGACAGAGAGATCTGTGAGATTAACTCACACTATCACTAGAAATCCTGGTTGATCCAACCTTGAATGACCACCCTTGGTTGTCTCTGCGCTGCCTCTCTGCAGTCTCTGCGTCAGCGTAGCTTTCAACCCTCTGGGGACAGCGTTACTCCTCTAGCTGATCAATTCGCTGCCCAGGAACTTCGATTTCTACCTCCCGGTCTCATGCCCCGGCTCCCAACTTCTCCAATCGATTCCTTCAACAAATTTTGGACTTTTTGCTCGACTTCTGCATTGCCTCTGCGTGGCGATGCGTGGCTCTGTGTCAGCCCCTTTGGCTTTGCACTGCCACTACTGGATCTCCCTCTGCCTTCTCTGCTGAGTATTCTCTGACCGGGAAAGATTTCACTTAGGATACTATCCCTAACTCTCACTGCAAAAGCTCACTTCGAATTTCTCACCAGCAATTGCTCTGCTTTAGAAATTCGATCTTCTGAGCTCTCTCTGTATGTGTTCTCCAAGTGCCCATCAAGCCTTCTCTTATAATTCTCTCGTTGATCAATCAACGACCCAGATTAGATTCTAATCAATGGCTAGGATCATATTGACTTGATCTCCCCCTTCTTCTAGAGGTTTCGCCCACATTTTAGATTAATACCCCTTAATTATTTATTTCCTAAGTTTATACTTAGGGTCCCATTAAAAATAATTAATTATTTTAATAAAACTCTCTCCTGGTGGAATTTCCCAAAACGATTTCTGGGTATCTGAGAATACATGTGTGTAAGCCTCCTTGCAAAATTTGAGACTTAGAGCACATCAAATTCTACTAGAAATGAACAACCTCCATTGCCTATAATTTGTCTTCCATGGTACTCATCTCCTTAGCATGATCGATAACTAATTTTGCTTGATTAAGTTCCATGCTCTGAATTACTTGCACTTGATTCTTTATTACTTGTGTGTTTTCTGCTCTCATGATGGACTTCTGATTAGAATGATTAACTTCTATGACTTTAATCATTTGAGCTAACTCCTTGATAGGATGCTTATCACTTTCCTTTTCATCATCAAAATGATTAATTTGGTTACTAGTCCCTGCCTTTCCACTATCGAGGATTCTTCTTGCAATAGCACAAGTAGATTCATCATGAAAACTTTCACAAGGTCTGCAATACGACCATGATTGATCATTATTATTCTATAGTCATTCTCTTGAGACTTCTCCATACTAATTAGGCGATTCTTCATAGCAATGACTTGATTTCTATGCTCAACTTGCATACTTTTAATGATTTCTGTTAATTCTTTAACCTGATTAATTGTCTTTTCCTCAACTTCTCTCTCTGGAATCTTAGACTTCCAAGATGATTTTTTGTCCTTTTCTAAATCTTCAGCTAAGGTCTGAGTAGCTCTTACATTAGTAGGTTTCCTACCTTAACTCATAAGAAGTGTCAGCGTCAAATGCATCCATATAATGGGACAAAAGAGTCTTGTCTACAAGTTTATAATCCTGAGATAATCCTTTAATAGCATCATTAAATCTTTTATTGAATTCACGCACTGTCTCACTTTTATCCCTTTTTATATTGTAAATGGCACGAAGCAGATTTATTTGATCTATTTGATCCTCGTATATATTATTGAAGGTGATAACAATAGCTTGTAGAGAATCAAAGGAATTATCAAGAAAATCATGAAACCAATCCATAGCATCATCTTCCATAGAAAGGAGAAAGCGTTGCATCTTGATGTCTTCATGATTATAACCCCAATGTTATTAGAACCGAACCGGTGATTGAACTGAAAAATCTTGTGGACCGGGAACCGATAAAAAACTGGAAAAAAACTGGTTTACCAAAAACACATAAAATATTCATTTTAAAGAAAAACATGTATATTCATGTGCATCCATATGAATCCAAACCATTTATACATAAACATGAAAAAGTTCTCATTTACATAGCATGTAAGCGCACACATAACCAAAATAGCATCAATTGCAATGCATCTATGAACCGAAAATACATCAACAAATTGGCTCTAGATGGCCTCTAGCATTCGAAAAAAATCATGCTACAACAAATGCCTGCATATCATCAAAACCATTGCCTATATTGGGGTCTTTGTCATCAATATAACCATTTAGGCATTAAAATAAGATAGAAAAAACGTAGTATGTCATGTCAAGATTTTGTTTGAGTGATGGGTATATTTTTAGTAGAGTCACGATAGAGGAGTTCGACAACCAATGCCACTAACATCAAAGTACATAGAGGGCTTGGTGCTCTTTATTAAATACTAGTTCCATACCCTCGTACATGACAAAATCCAATGTAAACGTAGCAATCCCCGTAATCCTGAAATCTTGAAAAACTGTTAAGTCTGCTGGATTTTGAGAGAAATCTAAAATTCTACTTTCTCTGTATGAAATTCACTGAGGTTGGAACCATTCTCAAACATCCCGAGTCATTTCATGGTAATGTTAAAAATTTAAGTAAAAGGATGAAAATGTCATTTTTAATTTAAGAATTTAACATTTCCATTAATTGCATAGTAATACTAGGGCCATAGGATTGATTATTAGGCTGAGGGACATAGGTTTGAATATTAGGCTAGCTTAGGGGAGAGTAAGAAGTGGGCCAACCAACTAAAGAAAAAAAGGGAATTTTTTTCTGCACAGAACAGGTCTTGAACAGGCCAGTTCGGTGAAATAGGCCGGTTCGGTACCGAACCGACCGGTTCTGTTACATCATCAGCCAGTTTCGTTGCATAACTGGCTGATTCAGTACCAAACCAGCCTATTCCGGTTCAAAACAGTTTTGGGCCAAAAACAAGGACCGACCGATTCTGATAACATTGATTATAATGTGCAGAGATGCACCACTTATTCATACAAAGGCTAAACTTATTGATATGATCATTAGCAGTAATTGCATTGTTACCTTGAAACACAGGCAAATTATCAAAAGCCTTCTTTGGAAGGTCATGAGGATAACCTTGGATGTTAGTAAAACAACAAGGGGCGAACAAGTCATCCATGATGACTTACTCAAGGGCAAAAGGAGCCAATGGATGTCAGAGAGAGATCCTTGTTCAAGAAAAACAAAAAGTCTTCAAGATGGAAGCTTCTAGCAGAAATTCTGCAAAAAATGAAAGAAGTGGAGTCGCCACTTCAACATGAATCTAACTTTAAATTCCAAAGGAAAAAACCTGAAAAGTTAGTCAAGAACCAGGAAGAGAAAAAACTCTAACCCCGGGTTAGGGAAAAGCAAGTGGATATCAGGGAGGGCTTCATGTCTGAAAAAAATGAAGGCTTACTAGAATGTATTTTGTTTAACCCAGCGTTGAGAGCTCGGTTAGGTAAGCTACCAAGACTTCCTCTAGTATAAGCTTTTGTAAATGGAGGAATAAGTGGAGTTGCCACCCAAATAGGGACTAACCAAACTGTCCAGGTGCTAAAGGTGCAGATAGAAAGCAAAAGATGTTAGTGATGGTGGACAAGTTGACAAACTGATGAGAAGATTGATAAGATGTCGAAGCACTAGAAAATGTGTTGCTTGACAAATTAAATGAAAAGATGGAAAGATGGAGAAAATGTTGTTGAAGCGCCGAGAACAAGATGAACTTATCCCCGAGAACGACGCCATAAATGTTGTCGCTCAAATTGTATAGGCAGGGGGCGACAACTATCAAGTCGGGGGCTGTCACTCTGATCCTCGACCTCTTTGTTCTAACTGTCTCCCAACAACAGGCTGTGGGGGGTAGTCCCTATGAAATGTGAAGATGGAAAGGCCCATCGACAACTGACAAGTCTGGGAGACACAACTGAATGGCCTAGCAACTTGGTTCATTTAACAAGTTTAAGGATTAGATTAAATTATCTTGATAGACCAGTGCCTTAATGGAGTCAAATACTTGCTTTATATAAATTATTTACCAAGTAAACAGATGAACAGTTGTTGCCTGTTGGAATTTCTAAGCCTATCTGTTAGAAATCCTTCATGTACTTTTTGATTTATTTCTTCCTACTTGTTCTGTTAATTAACAAGTTATTTACCATGTAAATACTGAAAATAAATACAAGTACATGCTCAACACATACAGATCATCAACTGAAGGAAAAACAAGCACACAAGTGACACTGTTATTTTTGGACTAATGTCCCCTGAAAAACCCAATGCGGGAAAACCAATGCAGCTATTTAGAGGGTTTTATTATTATGCAATTTTTGAATACAACCTGGGTGCCAGAAATGGCTCACCCAACAGAGAATGCCCTCAGCAGTAGTACCTTTCAGTTGGAGACAAATATTCCGGCTAAAACACTAGATGAACGATCCCACAACAACAATGTAGCTTCTGCTGCTCTATGTCACTTTGATAGGGATTGCGTCACCCTATCCGCCTCTCAAGCTCTCAGTTTGTCCCACGAAATGCTCCCAGCGTTGCCTCTAGGCCCTGCGTAAGCCTCTCTGGCCCAGTGTTAGCCTCTCTGGGCTCTGCATCAGCTTCTGGAGCCTTTGTGTCAGCCCCGGATCCTTTGCGTCTCACACACTGGCCCTCTCTCGCTCTGCGCAGCTCCTGGCTGCCTCTGCGTGGCCTCTGGCTGGCTTTACGTCCCTCTCGCGACTCTGTGCTGATCCTCCTGGTACTAATTCTGCCTCTTTGCTATGTATTCACTGCCCCTCAGCTGCAACTCTGATCACTCACTCAATTTCTTCAGCAAACCCTGCCCCAGAAAATCAAATTCTTGATCAACTCGGTGTGTTCTCCAAGTGACCCTCAAGCCTCCTCTTATACTTTTCTCGTTGACAATTCAACGGTCGAGATTAAGTCCCTAATCAACGGCTAAGATTAGATCTGGCTTGATCCATGGCTTTTGGATCATTCTAACTCAGTTTTATATTAATTCACATTAATATTATATTTTCCCTAAGTTTAGACTTAGGGACTCCCTTAAAAATATTAATTATTTTAATATATCCCAAACTGGTTAGATTCTGCCCAAACCATTTATGGGTATTGGAGATCTCATGTGCTTTAGCCTCTCCACCAATTTTCATGGTTAGAGCACGTCAGATGCTACCACAAATCAACACTCCCTCTTAGCGAGGACTGTGCTCTAGTAATACTCCTCACTGAGCATCACCCTGATCATCCGGCATCGGTCCTTGTGCTGATGCTAGGCCTGCTGCCCAACATCCTCTACACTGCTGCATCATGTATTGCTACCCATGGCCCTACCACTGCCACTGCTGCATCTGTACAACAGCTCCCTCTGCATCCGTGCTGCTGCCCATGGCCCTGCCACTGCCACTGCTGCATCTGCACTGTAATCCCTCTCATCATGTTGCATCGTGCTACCCATAGCACTGCCACTGCTAACTGCTGCACTGCAACTTAGTTACTGAGAAGTAAGTAACTGATCTCCCAACTCTGACATCTCCGTCAGTTCTGCTACTCCTCTTCGGGGCTCCCGTAGCAAGGTATAATCCAAGAGGTTGGGTACCTCAAGGATCCTGCCCCTCATCACCTGTAGTCCGTTTGACTACAGCTCAATGTCTCCCCACTTCCTCTCACGAGGTGCATGAGCACTCATGGCACAGTCATCATCTGTCTCCACTTCTTTCTCTGCCCTTGCTAGCGCAGCCTTGGTCTTAGAAGCCTCTCCCTTGCTTTTCTTCCTTGGACACTGGCTCGCATAATGACCCAGTTCCCCACAATGGAAGCATTTGACCTTGGAGAGGTCTTTCTTTCGTTTCTCCTGCTTTCCCTCAGATGCTAGGGCAACATCCTCCTCTTCCTCCTTCTTGATTCTGACCCCCTTTCCACTGCTTCCTACCTTGGTTAGCCTTTTGATCTCTTCCTGACGAAGAGCCGCCCACAGTTCCTCCCAATCTGGAAGGGTCGATCTGCCTAGTATGCTCTGGACAAATACCTCCCAATCCTCTGAGACTGTGTTCAATGCGGTCCTCACCATTAATTCCTGATCCAACGTGGCCCTTATGGAAGTCAGCTGATCCCAGATCTCCTTCAATCGACCGAGGAAGATGTCGATTTGTTCTCCTTTCTGCATCTGATATGACCGCAACTGATTTTCTAGTAGCATCTTCCTCTGCACGGAAGTATGCTGATACAATTTCATCAGGGCCTCCCACATTGCATTTGCCGTGTCCTTTTCGACAATATGTGGTACTACATGGTCCTTGACCCCATCAAGGATGATGCTCTTGGCCCTCGCCATTGCCTCCTCGTACTTATTCTTCTCAGCCGAGTCAACTGGGTTCGCTATCGTTTTCAAGGCGAAGTCCTTGAGATGATTTTTGTCTAGAACTGACAAGATCTCGGCCTTCTAGACTACGAAGTTTGAGGCTCTGTCCAGATCTCTTACCCCGTTCACTGCCATCTCGCTACTCCTCTTTCGACTCTCGAGTGTCTCTACTTCCCTCCTGGAAGTTCTTGGTGTGACTCTCTTTGAGCCTCAGTTTTCCTCCTGGAAACCCCTCTGCCAATGTCGAGATGCCCCCACTCCGATTGTTAGTGCAGCTGCACCATTGATCCAGATTTCTTGGCTAGAAATCCTCGGTAGCAACTCCCTCCTCCTTGGTCTTCCCTGTTAGGTACTATTCTGACCACAGTACCCCACCAACTTCACTCCGCAACTTCTCCACAGTCTCCTATGCCCCAACAAATTGAAGGTTAGAGCCTCTAGACTTTGCACAATCCCGACACCAGCAAAATCCGCACCTCCTAGCCACATGCGTCAATCCTTCTTGACTGAGAAAGATGATCGAGCACTGCGTAGGTCAGGTCTGCTCCTTTTTGCCACTGCACTGATCCTTCTCCCGGCTCAAACTTGATGATGCAGGCACTGCGTCACCCCTTCCTTGCTGCTTTTCTGCTAGGAACAACTTCTGTCACTCGGGACAGTTGTTTCTGCTGCTGCTGCTCTGCTCGGCTAATGCCCTCAGTTCTCCTGTGATCTGCAACTACGCTCTAATACCATGTTGGAATTTCTAAGTCTATTTGTTAGAAATCCTTCATGTACTTCCTGATTTATTTCTTCCTACTTGTTCTGTTAATTAACAAGTTATTTACTGTTTAAATACTGAAAGTAAATACAAGTACATGCTCAACACATACAGATCATCAAGTGAAGGAAAAACAAGCACACAAGTGACACCGTTATTTTTTGACTAATGTCCCTGGAAAAACCTAGTGCGGGAAAACCGGTGCAACTATTCAAAGGGTTTTATGATTATGCACTATCAGAATCCAACCTAGGTGCCTGAAATGGCTCACCCAACAGAGAATGCCCTTGGCAATAGTACCTCTCAGTCGGAGATAGATATTCCGGCTAAAACACTGGATGAATGATCCCACAACAACAATGCAACTTTTGTTGCTCTGTGTCACTCTGATAGGGACTGTGTCACCCTATCCGCCTCTCCAGCTCTCAGTCTGTCCCACGAAATGCTTCCAGCACTGCCTCTAGGCCCTGCGCCAGCCTCTTTGGCCCAGCGCCAACCTCTTTGGGCTCCGCGTCAGCTTTTGGACCCTTTGTGTCAGCCTCTGGACCCTCTGCGTCTCACACATTGACCCTCTCTGGCTCTGCGCAGCTCCTGGCTGCCTCTGCGTGGCCTCTAGCTGGCTCTGTGTCCCTCTCCCGGCTCTGCGCTGATCCTCCTGGTACTAACTCTGCTTCTCTGCTATGTATTCACTGCCTCTCAGCTGCAACTCTGATCACTCACTCAATTTCCTCAGCAAACCCTGCCCCAGAAAATCGAATTCTTGATCAACTTGGTGTGTTCTCCAAGTGACCCTCAAGCCTCCTCTTATACTTTTCTCGTTGACAATTCAACGACTGAGATTAAGTCGCTAATCAACGACTAAGATTAGATCTAGCTTGATCCATGACTTTTGAACCTTTCTAACTCAGTTTTAAATTAATTCACATTAATATTGTATGTTCCCTAAGTTTAGGCTTAGGGACTCCATTAAAAATAGTAATTATTTTAATATCTCCCAAACTGGTTAGATTCTACCCAAACCATTTCTAGGTATTGGAGATCGCATGTGCTTTAGCCTCTCCACCAATTTTCGTGGCTAGAGCACATCCGATGCTACCCCAAATCCAATGTTTTAAAACTCCGACTCCGACATTGACTCGGCTGAGGGTCGACTCCGACTCCGACTTCAACTCGGTATCGACTCGGCCGGCTCGATTTCAATGACTCGGTTGTTGTAAAAAATACATTAAATATTTTTTTTTTTTTTATAAAAAACATAATTTTAAAGATTTTCATTCATGTTTCTATTAGAAGAAAGGGTCTTCTAATAGAGCCCTAGACGCAGATCTTAATGGAGACCTAGCCGCTGTAATAAGATGCCCTAGCCGCAGTCCTAAAGGGAGGAAGATCTAGCCTTACCCTACCCACAGTAAGGAAGAGATAAAGCCACAGATTTAAGGGTGCCCTAGCCACAGTCTAAGGAGGCCTATCTAGCAGCAAGGAAGAGGCCCTAATAGCAGTCTTAAAGGTGCTCTAATCTGCAATCCTGGAGGAGACTAAAACGCAGTCTAGAGAGACCTAATCCAAGGTCTTCCATACGCTGTCAAGAGGCTCCTATACGCTGGCAGAAAAGGCCTTATATGCAGGTTAGAATGATGCCCTAGCTGCCCTAGCTGCAGCCATTGTTTGGAGTCCCCACACTTAGCAATCAATAAAAAAAATTAAAAAAATCGCAGATTTTTTAGTGCCTGGGCCGCTGTACATAACCCGGCCGGGTTGATACGGACACGTCTAACAACTCAGCCAGCTTGGTATTAACCTGGCCGACCAAACCGGTTACTTGGCCGAATTGATTATTTTAGGCCTGGCTCGGACCAACTTGACCGAGTCGGTTCCGAGCCGGCCGTTTTTTAAAACAATGCCCAAATCAACATTGCCTTAGGATGCTTCACTATCCTAAATGAGATGCAACACCTAAAGTCTGAGGTGAAATGCAAGATCTTGGTTTATTTTAGATTATATGCCTAATTAGATGAATCCTTTCCCTTAGCTGTTTTGAGGCTGGTCTCTAGAGTAGGTTGTGAGAGAGAAACCGAGGGGAAACAAGCTATGGCTTGATTAATGATCCCTCCCCTTGAGTTCTAACCACCCAATGCCTCTGGCGTTGCAGAGACTATGGTTCTGACGATTGCAAGGTCACTGTGTTAACCACTAAACAAGGTCTAGACTTCGCAAGCTAGATGTGAGAGGTGGTCCTAAGAGTCTTTCAAGCAAGCTTATGCTTGGAGGTAAGTTAATTAAATGCAAATCTAGCCCTAAGATGCAAATGTAGGATGGAGATTACTTTTAGTAAGATTGCTAGATGTCTGAAGCACTTAGAGACAAATTGCAATGATGTAACGCAGGTTTCAAATCAATATATAATGACATTCTTCACTAAAAGAGGAGATGCTCAATGGAACAAGATAGAAGGCGCCCAAATGTTATCAAGATCAAGACAATTGCTCATGAAACAGCCTTAAACAAAATGCTTCTTTCAACAATCCCAATTAGATGCTGATAATCTTTTAACACAATTGCTTGAAAACCAAAATTACTCTTATCACAATATGATGATCAATTAGGTGCTTTAAAGAGTGAATCACAGTATTGCAAGGTTATGAACTTAGATGTGATGCTCACTTGCTAAATGCAATGTTGGTGCGAAAGTAAACTCACAAGGAATGTTTAGATTATAACAATGAAAAACAATATTCAATATCCAATTCCTTTAGCAATGATAATAACAAGTAAGGATTCCTTTAGAGATCAATGTCATAAAAATGCTAACAGTCCTTTAAGCAACACAATGTATCAATGCTTTTCAATGACAAGACAACCAATGACATGTAAGAATGCTTTGCACTTAGGAAAACTCTTAAATATTGCTCTATAAGATTATGATTATGACAAATTAGGAGCAAGAGCAGACTTATGACAGCAGTAAGCTAATCTTATGTGAATGATGTCAAATCAGTCCAAATATATCAGCTATCCTTTTGAGCACTTATTATCTTATTTAGAGCACATATACCGTGCCAATTATATGTGATTGCACACAGTGAGTTACATATGCATGTAATGGATGCAAGAATGCAATTAGATGAATGTAATAATGAAATGGGGCAGCAAAGGGACCAATGGTCACAACAGTAAGAGAAGCAACCCAAATCAACAAGAAACACAAAAAGATGCAAAGAATGAATGCCCAATAAGATAGGATGACTGTCAACTATTTTTATACCACTGTTATGTCTATGATCAGACCACAGTGCTTATAGCAGACCTTAATTTTAGTATGACAGTCCTCCCAAAAATTACAAGATATTCTAATCAATGCAAGCCCAACAATGCAAATGATTTACCAATGAAATGAGATGACAGTTGGTTAATTTCATGCCACTGCTAAGTGTTTATGTCATTGCTGTAGGTTACTTAGTGTGGCTGTAGGTGATATACCAGACCTTGAAACTCAGCTACAGTCTTCAAAATTTTCATGCTTATGCAATCAATACAACCACAAGGTCAATATTTATTGCCTTAGGTAAATGATTAATGAGTTTAGACTTGATTTATGTGTGCTTAGGCTATAGATATACCACTGTCAACAATGTATTTCAGAGGCTGCTAATGAAACAGTGATAGAGAGGAGAGTTGAGAGAGAAAACCACTAGGTCTTATGGCCTTGTTGGTGACTAGTGAGACTTTTCCAATGGACTTGTCCACCTGCAACCACAAAGTTAGCTCCAAAATCACCTTAAATCACCTGAAAAAGCAAATGTTAGTGCCCAGAAATCACTGCTACCTCAAGATGGGTCTGAATGAGGGCTAGAAGAGCTAGATCAGGGCTAGGAGATGGGAGCAATGGGGCTAGATAGGGCAGCGATGAGGGTTAGGGTTTAGGACAAGGTCACAGGTGAGAGGATGAAGGCCAAAAGGGTTACGACACTCAGAGATAGGCCTCTTAGAGGCGGCCTCAAGGGAAGAAGGGGCTGCCGCCAAGGGTTTGAGCCCTTAATAGGCCTGCTGCTCAAAGAAAAAGGCCCAAATAGGGCTGCTCTGTCTAGGAAAAGGCCAAATAAGGCTTATGCTAAGAAAAATAAGAAACATTTCTCAAATAAACCCTTCAAGTTGGCAATAAAACCAGCTCTGATACAACTGTAATGTTCTCTTTTTATATTTATTTAATTTCCCTAAAGTTATACTTTGATTTTTCTTCAAAAAAAGCACATAATGCTTCTTGCCAATAATTTGACAGATTTAAAACCAATAATTACAGGCTTTTAGGCAAATTCCACTGTAACCCCAACTATTTATTTCTTTATTACTAACAGGGCAATTACATCAAATTAATCTTAAAAAGGAACTTGACAAATAGATAAACTGGAGAAACCTTCTCTAGCTAGACTCCCGTGTCTGCAAATGTGCACTGCTTCAGCCTTCTAACTAACGTCCAAAATCTCGTCCTACCTCTCTAAGCACCAATGAGAAACTTAGTTGATTCCTCCAAATCACTAGCTAGGGTGTATCTTGCAACACCGAAACTAATCGCCACCAGCTAGGATGGATGTTTCACCACTGAAACTGGGATCTCCACAAGGGTCTCCCCTCACACCATAAACTACTAGAGCTTCTGATACAATTATCTAAATATGAATAACCAATCATACCTCGAATGAAATTTCATCTCTCTTTTTTATAATTTTTCTTCATCCAAATACCATGGGTTATCAAAATACCATGGATTCTCTCTTTATAATCTTTTTATTTTTTAATTTAATTATTCATTTCACTTATTGATGTTGTTTTTTCTCCAAGTGAAAATGAACAATTAAATCAATCTTGAAAAGGGACATTACAGTTGGTGAGATGAATGCTATCACTGTTGTCGGTTTTGTGATGTTCTAAGGACAGCTTGAAGGATTTGTAGTGCTACCCTCTGCATAGAAGAATTGGGCTTGAACTTGGGATATTTGATGATTTAGAAATTATTACAAAAATTCTTGTAATATTAGTATATTGGACCAGAAAACGTTTTGGGCTTGTTGTCATTGATTCACATTCTCTTTTTTCTGTGACAAATATTCCATTTCTTATGCTTGGCCATAAAATTATCATTTTCTCGAATTAATGTGAGATCATAAGGGTTTGGAGCATAGTAGTGTTCTCAAAGAGATGTTCCTGTTCCATCAATTTACATCCATCTTGCATGATTTTATTCTTATATGTCAACGGAATACTATAAGTGTAAAGGTTTGGGGCATAGTATTATTCCTAAAGAGACGTCCCCATTCCATAAATTTACATTACTTCCATTTTGCATGATTTGTTTCTTATATGTCAATGGAACACTGTAAGTGTAGAATTTCTATTCTCCAATATTCCTGTTATCTTGCACTATATATATGTATGCCACATGGGCATTCGGGATGCTAAATCCAACCTTCAGGTAATTTTTGTACTCAGGATGTTGGCTGATTTTGTTGACCTTTTACTTTAGGGATATGTTTATTCTTCTTTTATTTTTGTTTTCTTCCTTCAAGATAGGCGTCTGCAGGGAATCCTTTATGCACTTAAAATTTATATACTATTTGTTACCATACTCAGCTATCCATTGACTATTTGTAGCATTGTGGATATTGATACGATTCTTTGTTCTATTTCCTTTTTATTTTGTTAATGTGAAGGTGGGGTGGTTAATTAAGATTTGCATGGCACTAAATGAGATTGCAATGTCGTCTGTTATCTATTGCTTCGTTTGAAAGGTGTGCTTTGATTATTTATATAGTCATTTTGCTAGGCTTGTTAAACCCATGCTTATGTTATATTACTATATTAAATAATGCAGTATTTCAAATTCATCTTAGATTCTGGAGTGTTTTTTCTATTTAGAGTACCTGTCAGATTAATTTAATAATGAGCACAAGAAGGGATTTTTGTCATTTCCATTTTTCATCAACCCAATTGTGTAGACATTTATCTGAAAACAAGGTCAATTTGGATTGTACACAAATTAGTTTAGGTCTGCTACGTGTGATTTTGACATTGCTGACCATGTACTTGTATTTGAGTGCATTCCTATGATTGTATGACAAACAATAAGGCTTTCAAACTGAAAACAAATATTTGGGAACTCCTGCAGGTGGCTGCATATGCTGATGGCCATGTAAAGATCTATGAATCACTTGACACATTGGAGTTAAAGCGATGGCAGCTTCAGGTCAAGTATTTTCATTCGTTGTAACATAATGCATGGCATTCCTTCATGATTATAGTACTTTCCTGTTGGATCTATGTCATTGTTGAAGATAATTTCTTAGGCTGTTATGTTTGATCACCCTATACTTTTCAGTTGATCCTTGCTTTTGGCAAAAACTATAGGCACACTACCCACCTTATGTAGAAAATGTTTCATTGCCTTTTTCTTGAAGGAAAATTCCATGTCATATATTACATGGGAGAAGCAGTGGTACAATGTTAGTTATTGTGGATCATTCCCCTCATTACCCAGCTGGGAAGAGGAAGAATCTATGGTTAAACCCTTACATTAACAGATGTATATATAATCTTAAGAAAATGGAGCTTAGCTTATACTTCGGTTGTTAAGTCATCCATGAAAGGTTGAAAGTCTGCCTTGAACAAATCTCTGTCTACCATCAAACGAGATATATATACTGACAAAATGAAAGAGATAGCTGTAAGTCTAATAGCAAACTAGAATGTCAATGCCATCCGCTAAAAACATCACGGGTCTCCCGGGAAGCATTGTCATGGATCTACATTTAGAATTTCGTCTTAAGACAAGATTAAAAATTATAAAAGATAATATAACCATATGATTTATTAAATGGTGGCCATATTGCACATTAAATGGCAGGCATATTGTGCATTAGCTGACATCAATACTATAATTGTAGTATGCATAAAACAACAGGTGAACTTTTTGTTAAAAAAATGGTTTATTTAATTGAGGGTGGTACTACTTAATATTATGTTGTACTTATATTGCTTTTAATAGAGACTATTATTTTTAGTTGCAAAGACTTACATGTACAACATTGGCACTTAGCTTAGTGTTGTAGGAATAGCTTCTGCCCCCAACCCAAGTTTGGAGGCTGAAACCACACCTGTGTGGATTTGTGGCCAAAGGGCCCAGAGAACCGCAGCCCCAAAATTTGGAGGTTCTTGCTACTTTGGAATCATGATGGTTTTGTGCACAGTTCCACACATGGAACTGCGGTTTTGTGCACGGTTCTAGAGCACTTCATGTTTGGTTCTAGAGAAGCACACACTCTGCGTGGCTTGCTTTTCTTATCTTATCATATCTTTAACTTTGGGTTTGGTTGGGACCTAGTGTGTGTTGAGGTATGAAGGCAGAGTGAGGATGATGATGATCGTATTGAGATGCCACACCCATCCAGTGCCATGGTCCTGTTACTGATCAAATTAGTAGTGTTGTTAAGGACCTGGCAACCTGTTAGATCGGCACACATAGGGCAGGGATCCATTGTCACCTCAGCCCAAGCCCCTGCTATTTAGGCCCAACACCCCCCTACACAACCAAGGGAGGATTCTCCAAAATTCCAAATTATCCTCGATAATGTTGGTACAAGACCAATGCCTTAAGTGGAGTCAATTCATGTGGAGGTGTTTACTTTATATGTGTTGCCTAGCGGTAAAAATGTTACTGTAGTAGGTGAAATCTAAAGAATAGATTATAGATATTTGTAGCCAAAATTCACTAAACATATATCATGCAACCTATGGATTTTTATCTACACTATAAATCCTTATCAGAAATGATGTTATCTTTCAATTTGGGTGACTGGTTAAGAAGATATGATTTAAAAGAACTTGTTATTCAGTGTGATAGACTGTAAAGTCTGTGTAAAACGCAGGAACAACAATATGATTTAACTGTTATAGCCACCCTACAGTTGTCCAAACACTGCTAGAGAGTTAGTCTAGGGGGTGGAAAACTTAGAGTTAATATAAAGGTTTTGAGGCCTCCCCTCTACCCAAATTTGACTGAAAACTCAATTTCCAGTAGGTTACAAATTAGATTTAAGATTTTGGGTGAAAGATGTGTTTAAGCACCCAGAAATTTCCAGATTTAAAATATGCAATTATTTATGGCTGAAAATTGTTAAAATTGGCAACTAGGGCCAAACTCCATGTGGGTCTTCTTATTCATGGAAGCTGATATTTTTTTTGGATTCCTCTCGTCGAGAGGTGTAGGATTGATTTAAAGATCATCCGATTCCGACAAGTATTCATGGAGATATGAATTTATTTGTGTTATGTGACAATTCGTCAAGGTCGGCCAGCAACCAAATTACCCCCACTTGTCCTCCACGTTTTAGTATAAATAGAGGTGCCTTGCAAGTCATTTTAGACTCACCTCTTGTGATCTCTTCTCTCCACTGTTTTGGGTTTTAGTGGAAGGGGAAGTCCCCAAGAGGATACACTGTCCTAAGAAGAGATCTGCCATGCCCTAAACCACAATTCTGAAAGGGACTAGGACGCAGTCAAACGAGGGACTAGAACACAGTAAAACAAGGACTTAAGTAGAAGCCCAAACGCTGTCCTAAATGAGGGATGCCCTAACTGCTGTTCTAATTGAGATTGAGGCATAGTCAATAAAGCATGCCCTTGACCATAATGCAGTCATGAAGGATAGATCCTATCGCTGTCATGGAGAGATCCTAATGCTGTCACCTTAACGCTGTCATGGAGAGATCCTAATGCTGTCACCTTAATGCTGTCATGGAGAGATCCTAACGCTGTCACCTTAACGCTGTCATGGAGGATCTATCCTTAACCCTAGCCACAGTCCTAAAGGGTGAGCTAAGACGCAGAGGGAGAGGCCTTAACCAGCAGCGTGTGCAGGCCTGGCCTTAACCAGCAGTGTGTGAAGGCCTAAACTGCAGTTCTAAAGAGCCCTCATTGCTGTTCAAAAGGTGACCCATATACACAGTCAAGAGACTCCTATATGCTGGCAGAAAAATCACTGTTTGTAAAGCTCTTATACGCAGCAAGCAGAAGGAGCCTTTAGGTAAGGAAAAGGGTCTCTATTCTAAGACCAAGGGTAGTGGAACTTCCAGCGTGGAAGATGACTACCATTGTTTAGAAGCAGTCATGGAGGAAGACTTATTACACAGCCCTTATCTGCAGCTAAGAGAGGCTCATTAGTAGTCTTATATTGCTGTTCAAAGAGATCCTTACTGCTATCCTAAGGTGACCTAAACTGCTGTCTATTAGCAGCTCAAAGAGACCTTGTTGCAGTACCCTTAATTGCTGTCATGATGCCACATTGCTGTAGATGACAGCGTGGCCTAATTAAGGACTGTCTGGGCATATTGGTGATGATCTGTGAGCTTGATTTGAAGGGTTGCTTAATCTACAGCTACAGCTAGCTGCTTTGCTAGGCTGCAAGCCATAGCAAGCAGCTAAGGCTGTCCCATGACAGTATTGCAGTATGCAGCATATAGGTGACAGTGATGATGGGTCCAGCATGGTGCAGCACAGTGATGATGGGTGCAGCATGGTGCAATATAGTGGATTAGTGCAGCATGATGAGATGCAGCATAGTGGATTAGTGCAGAGTGATGAGAACAGCTCTGTGATGGGTGCAGCACAGTGATGATAGGTGCAGCATAGTGATGGGATCAACGCAGTGATGAGAACAACTCAGTGATGGGTGAACCACTGTGATGGGTGCAGCATGGTGATGGAATCACCTTGGAGAATCAGTTGAAGCAGTATGCCTTCACCTGAGTTCGGATCAGCTACCAAATGTGTTATCTTTTTCGTGAAGATCTCTGCTCTTATTTTGACAAGTCAAAATGTTGACTTCTAATGTATATGTACTATCTCTCTCTCTCTTTGCTAAACTATTGAAGAACATAAAAGAATTGATCAAGGGTTTCCCCACATTGGGGTTTGTCCCTGGCTGACGCCACATCTTGTGTCCTCTTGTCTTGGCTTGTCTTCTGCGATTTATGTTTATGTTCTATCTACATTTTACTATCATGCTAAATGTGATTGCTAATCTGGAATTGATATTGAGATAATATGGAAAATTGAAGTAAAGTTGCTTTCAGCATAGAACATACCTAAAATTAACATGGAATCGGAGTTGAGGTGAAGACAAAGCTCAAGCAAGAGTGAAAGAGCAATCATCGAAGATAGTTGGACAAGGTCAAAAGGCTCAATGGGTTCCTCATCCCTCGTCAAATTCACCAAGGATGAAGTCGAAGCAAAGAAGATTATCAAAGTGGCGCAACAGAAGCATTTGGTGGCCTACCTACGGGTCACTTCAATGGGAAGTCTGGATCTAAGAATGGAAGGAATGGCAGATGCCTTGCTTGCAATAAGTTTGGCCATTATGCGAGGAAGTGTTCAAATAGGAGGGACACATCACTTGATGATGATAACAATCATTCGAGGGGCATCTTCAATGATCAAAGGAATGACAAGTACAATGGCAAAGGAATAAAAGGAATGCAGGTCATCAAGGAAATGGCCGACTCTTCAAGGAAAGCAAGGAACTCTAGGTATGAAGAATCAAATGTTGTTTTTGAGTATTATCTTATGTCGGCCCTCTCCACTGGACTTGTTGGGAAAATTGATAGTGGTGCCTCAAGGCACTTCACTGGATTCAAGGAAGCTCTCTCTAATTTGATAGAGAAGGAAACAATCATGGAGATTATTCTTGGAGACAATGCCACCTATCCCGGAAAGGGTGCAGGGAATGTTTCTCTTCAAATGGATCAAGGTAACTCACGAGGAACCTGGTGTCCATTTCGGAAATGGAAGTCAAAAGTTTTAAGGTGGCATTCATCAATGGAAAGGTACGTGTTTGAAAAAGGAATTTTTCAAGATACTCTTGAGTTCAGGGTTGGCAATTTGTATCTAGTTGTAGGAAGTCCATTGGGGACCATGTCGGTTGACACATCTCTTCTATAGCACCGGAGGTCTACCCATCTTCATTATGGGGCCCTACCCGATGTGAGACAGATGGTGATAGGGATGCCTGAATTCAAGAAGAGCATGAAGGTACATGCCCGAGATGTACCAAATGAATTCTTAGAAGGGGACCATTCCCCTCATGTAAAAGCAAGACCATAGATTTGGAACAACCCGAGGGGTTTGAGATTCATGATCAGGAATCACATGTATGCAGGTTGAAGAAAGCTCTCTATGATTTTAGAGCTATGTAATGACCTATCTATAAATATAGAGAACGCAAGAATAATAGCAGGCATACGACGCATGCATATGATAGCTACATATGCATGTGTCGCATACACTGCACTAGAATTTATATACTAAATTAACTATAAGTACTAAATACCATGACACTTCTTCGAATATAGGCCCTACTCATCCATCAACACCCATATTGCTTAATGTATGGGTAAATATTAAAAGAGGACTATATAAATTATATATTCCAGATTATTAATAAAAATTATATTAATAAATTAGTAAAATAATTAAAGATATATATACAAAATTAATTAAAAAGGGGTACTAAGTATAAAGTTATAATGTTTATATTAAAAGGAGTATTTTAATAAAACATAATGTGATTTATTAAAACATAAAACAAATACATATATGACCTTTAAAAGAGATAAGGGAGATGATATGTGACATGGGAGCGTGTCACCAGCAAACTAAGCGTTGGGCTGCTGATGGAAGAGTGGCCACCGCCAAGAAACCGGATAAAAACCACGGAACAAAGATTTAGAAGGGGGATGGAGGGAAGAAAATCTGAAGGAGGAGGAACATCATCTACGGAAATCATCCACAGGAAGAGCCTGAGTTGTTCTGAGGTTTTGGGCACGGGGGAACAGTCGGCTTCTACTAAGAAGCTTATTGGATTGAGCAGCTAGGTTCTGCTCAGTTTGGCTGGGTGGATTCGGTCTTTTGGTAACCGAAGCAGGGAGTTGGAGTCATCATCAACTGCAAGGGCACAGGTAGGTACCCTCAACAGTTCTGTTAGATAATCTGTTAAATAAATTTTGTAAGAGTTCAGGAACATAATTACAGGTTCAACATAAAATCTCCTTTACTGTTTTTACACCTGTTTTCACGGTCTTGACAAGCTAATACCTCGAGCTTAGTATGAGAGGATTGACAACTATCTGACGAAGCTGAGATTCACTAGGAGTGAAGCCGATCGAAACCATTTCTTTAAGGTTGTGGATGATTGACCTCTTATACTGGTACCTTATGTGGACGATCTCTTCCTGGCAGGTACAAACCCTCTCATTTACAAAAGTAAGAGGGAGTTGGATTCCAGATTTGGAAGACTACCTTGATGAAGCCTAACTTTAAGAAGTTATGCAGTAGTGATGCCGGACCTGATTTGGGAAATGACTCTAAGTTTCATAAACTCATATTAGCATTGATGTTCTTGGTGAACTCCTGTCTGGATAAATGTTTTGCATTTAGCATGTTGAGCTAATATATGGTTGAGCCTCACTGGATTAGTGCCAAGAATCATTTGAGATATCTTTAGGGCACAATCTCTCATGGATTGAGATACACTGCTGGAAATGTGAAGCTGCATGATTATTCTGATGTTGATTAGGCAGGCAGTGTAGAGGATTGCAAGAGCACTTCTGGGTGCTGGTTCTCTTTGGGTTCTGTTGACCACTACGTGTCAAAGACCCATAGCAGTACACCCCTTTTTCACAAAAGGGATAGCGCCTGATCAATGTGTCCTTGTCGTCCAACTATCATCATCAGCGTGATTGTCATGTTATAATATAAACCCATTTTGCATGGATATGATGTAAATAATCTCAACATATCTATGTCATGTATGTAATTGCTTAGGTAAACCTATTTTTCTGGTGACGATCTACATTCCGGGAGGTTTTTTGTCTCACCGATCCATTCTCAGATGGTTGACAGAGTTTTCCTTCAGCCTCACTCCAAAGCCGTAATGAATTTTGTCACTAGGATTTTAGGCGAGTCTTACTGTTATAGATCCAGTCTATGTAAAAGTGATTTAGGAATAATACTAACTATTTGGTTAGGTTATTTTATTACAAATTGCTTAGTCTGTTGGATTATATTTGTGTCGCAGAAATGGGTAGTCTGTGAGGGTTTATTTCAGATGGGTTTTCCCCCTTGTGATGTAAAAGATATGAAAATAATGATGTAAAGTGCCTTGAGAGTTGGAAAAATAATTTATCCCCTCATAGGTTAATTAATTAAATTTTTTGGCCAAAAATTAATTAAAATCCTAAGCCAGAAATTTAATTAATTTTAGGTCCCAGGTAAATTTAAATTTTCCAAAGGCAAAATTCGCGGGTCTTTAAAATTCAAATTTTAAAAGGTCCCAGGGCTAAGGTAAATTAATTATTTTGCTAAATTTTAAGCCTTTGGTCCTTAGGGTGTAAGTCAAAGTCAAATTTTTGAGGAAATTAACTCAAATTTTTTATTTTGAGTTAATTAAAATGCATGTAATTGAAAAATTCGAATTTTCTCAAGAATTTAATATTTCGACGGATGAAATTAAAAGAAATTTTAATTCTCATCGACGGTCGAGTTTGCTTTGACAAGGATCACTCGAACTAGCCGTTGGTAGATTTATCTTTAAATAGGAGGTCATTTGCCAGTTGAGTGGATCCCATCTTTGAGTCGTGTGCTAAGTGAAAGCTCTCTTGTAATCTTTTTATGAGCAATAAAGAAAGACTTTGGGGTTAATTTTTGCTGGTGTTACTCTTCGTGTAAATACTGTAAGATGTGTCGGATTTCTTTTGAGCCTTTGATGATAGCTTTCTGAAGAGTGTTTTGAGTACAGGTATCTTGCTTAGTCGCTGGGGTTTGAATGGTAATTTAAGTTTTGAATATAATAGCAGGTATCTCTATTAAATTTGAATTTTATTATCGTTTTCTCGCCCTATGTTGATGGTTGAATTGAGTTGTGCAAGAAATTCTTGATTTTTTAGATCATCGTGCGTTCGGGTAAGTTTTCAGTTGGACTAGTCAACTCCCGACTCGTATTTTCTGAAGAGCCTAGCTTGATTTGGTCTCGGGCTTATCATAAGATTTTTATTGGTAATGCATGAAGGGTTTTGGGCAAAGCACCTCTGTTTAAATTAAAATTTTCAAATTTTTTCTGTGCTAAATTGATAGATCTGGCTTTTAAGAGCCTTAGATTATCAGATCTGGGAGCGGAGTTGGACTCACACTCACCAGATCTGGTAGATATGTTGTTCCAATTTATAGATCTGTAAATTTTTTAATTTTTCTGACTTGGGTTTCTGGGGTTTCATTTATTTTTGTATATCCAGGTTTTGGGTGTTTGTGTTTTCAGGTACAGGTTGTAGATCTGAAGGTGAAGTTTGATTTTGAAGCCAGATCTAGGCCCTGGAGGGTAAGATCTGGCCTCAAAACCAGCTTTTGCAGGGGCATTATTTTTGCAGTCCAAGGGTTTTCAAATATTTTAAATCTGGAAATAATCTTACGAGGGTTTCATTGATAAATCTGAAGTACAAGTGTGAAATTCGTTTTTTTCTGGGTTGTCTGGAGTTTGGGCTGCCTTCCTGAGACTCTCGAAATCATTTTGCAGGGATACTGTCTAGATTTGTTGCAGTCTAAGGGTTTAAATTTTTTTATTTTAAATCTGGAAAAATTCTAATAGGGGTTTTACATCTGAAGGGTTTCACATTTTTTCTAAAAAAATTCTTAAGATCTGGAAAGAAAATTTCAAACAGAATTTTTTTTGGGAAATTTCTGGGTATTTTTGTTGCTGCCTGGGGTTTTAGTTTCACAATCTTGTTGAGGAAATTTCAAGTATTTGTAGGAGAAGGTGCAGCTACAGATCCGCAGGCTATTTCCTCCTCGTTCTGTCCTCCTTTCATCGTTACCTAAACTCTCACACGTCCATTTAACTGGGCATTACCATCCTCTGCTACTGCGTCCTCATTCCTGTCCGTTGCTCCTCATTCTAGCTCCCCTCAGCTCCATTTAACTTTCGAAATCCATCCTTGCTCATCGCCTGCATGCATTTTTTTTAGCTGCTCCGTCCATTTATTTCCGTGTCCTCCAACCCTCGTTGCTCTTCCCGCAGTCCCTTCATCCACTGCCTATCTGCTCAGCCCGCCTCTCCTATTCATAACTCCATCCATCCCTGCTAACCCTATCCTCCCGCGTGCTCCTGCTGTCCATTTCCATTTACGCATTCCTTTCATTCCCGGTCAAGCTACCTCCCCTCATTGTAGTTCATCCCTGTCCACGTCTTTTCCCATCATTGCCACTACTGCACTCCATTGTCTAGCCTGCGTATTATCGTTCTCCTCTCTGCCATCATGAGCTCCTGCACCAACAGTAAACGCAAACATACGATATCTTTTTTTTGTTTATATGTTCGTGCGTTGGGTTAGATAGGTAAGTTTTAAGTTTGCCATATTTATGATTTAGATTAGGTTTGATATTATTTTTTTTCCATTTTTTATTTGTTTGGAATCTAAAACAAAAATATTCAAAAGTTCAATTTTGGTTTCTTTTGATTTTTCATTATTTTGAACTTGGTTTTTTATTTATTTTATTTTATTAAAATCTAAAAAATAAATTAAAATCTCAAAAATTAAAAAAAATATAAACATAAAAAAACCCTAAAAAAATAAAAATTAAGAAATAAGGAAGGGGTTTCATTTTTATATTTTGTGTGACTAGAAATCAAAAAGTAAAGTTTTAATGTTAAAAGGTTTTTAAAATTTTTTATGTTGCCTCTGGCCCATTAAAAAATTTAAAAATTATTGAATCTTTTTTGATCTATTTTGGTCACATTAATTTGGGCTTAGCATACAAAAACAAATTTTCCTAAAGATTAATTAAATCATCAATTTAAAATTCCTTTTGGTGCTAAGGACAAAAATCTAAAGACAATTGTTGTGGTATTAAGCATTTTTTATTTCTCTATAGTTAAACACGTTTAAATTTTTTGCATCTAAAGATTAACTATAGGAAAGTGGTAAATTTTCCTAGATTTGGGTCGCTAAGCATAAATCTTTTAATTCTAGGATCAAAATTGGTTAGCATTTAAATTTCATGGTTGTTTAAAGTATTTGGATCTCTAGAAATTTAATTGCTAGAACATTGTGCATCTGTTGAATATCTTGCATCTATTAAAATCTATCGTCATTGCTTGAATTATTTAATGCTCGTTACATGTTAGACATTTTGCAAATATTTTCAAGCGATTGTTAAAGAATTTTGTCATGGAATTATAATAGATTTCATATCTCTGTTTCCTAAGCTGAATATTTGTGAACATCTATATTAAATTGCAAAGAAGTTTTTGTTCTCTTTGAGCTATAATTGTATCAGAAAGATTTGAAATAAGCCTGTGGTTTAATTGTAATATCTTCAGAAGTTTATTTTTAAGTCTTCATCCGTAAAGGGAACATTTCATTTGGGTAATTGAGAGCTTTTGCGACGCAAGTGTTTTCCCATCCTCGAGTCTAATTTCATCCTAGCATCTAGTGCAATCCCATAGAAGTTAACTTTGCATAGATAAAATTTACTTCCAAGAATAAGCTTGGTCGATAAACAGATAGATATCCTTCCGTCTTTTCTTGAGAAGGTTGTTTTAATAGTACTTAAAATGGTGATCTTACAGTCATTAGGGCCATAGCTCTCTGCAGCGCCGGAGGCACCGGGTATGTTAGAAGTTCAGGAGAGGTATCGTTAATCACACCTTAGTGTGCTTCTCCTTATCTTCTCTCTGCCAATTACTACGAAACTAGGCTCGACACAGAAAGGGTTGAAGGATCCACAATTTAAGTAGGCATTTAACTAAAATTAATCGAGATTCCTGCATCTCACATTAAGTTTTAGGACCTGCATTTCATATAATATAGTCATTCATCTAAGCAATAGTTGCTAATCGATTATTTGGTCTTCATTTCCCTAGCAAGATCGTTGACTCTGTAAGGCACTGGTATTGATTGTTTAAAATCTAATCAAATCCTAAGTCTTGCTAAATCTTAATCAAGTACTTGATCGCCTCGTTGTGTCTCCTGAACTGGTTGGTTCCCAACTAGTTCTTCTTCATTCCATTTTTCCATAGGGTCTACCCCCGTTAGCCTGCTGTAGGGAGACAACTTAAACGAAGAGACTGGGGATCAAGGTGACAACCCCCAATCTGAGCGTTGTCGCGGTGCCTAGACATTCTGTGCAACAACATTTTTTGACGTCATTGCCAGAGACCGATTTATTGGGCCTTGGCTCTACGACATTCATCTTTCATCTTTCTATCATTCATTTTAGCTGGCAACGCCAACATTTTTTGGTGCTATTGCTGGGGATAGAGTTTTTTCTGTCCTTGGTTTCTTCGACATTCATCTCATTTCTTTCTTCTCATCCTTTCGTCTCTTGCCAGGATAAGTTCCTTATCCTTGGTTCCTTGATTTCGGGTTATTTCGAGTTAGACTTTTGTCCGGGTGGCGACTCCACTTCCTCTATCTTCTGCAAGCGTGTATATTAGAAGACATCCAAGTAGTTTGGTTAATCCTGCTCCTGATCCTGAAAGGGCTCCCATAGTACGATTACACAAACTCTCTTCTCGTACCCTTCTTGTTAATCTCGTACAAGAAGCCCTCTCTGATATCCGTTTGCTTTTTACTAACCTGGTCAAGCACGACATCATGGACATATTCGCCCCTTGTAACTTTGCTAACATTCAAGGTTATCCCAATGATATTCCAAAACATGGGATGGATAAATTGCCTCTCTTTCAGGGCAATAATGCAGTTAGTGCTAACTCTCATCTAAAATATTTTAGTTCATGGCTAGGTAAGTATGCGAGGGCTACTGATTTTAATCATGAAGATGTAAAAATGACCCTTTTTGTTCTTACCTTGGAGGGGGATGCTTTAGATTGGTTTACGGAAAAGCCTCGTAATTCATTTGATTCTTTGCAATCGATTGTTAATGCCTTTAAGGAAAAGTATGGAGATAAGAGAGAAGGAAGGCATCTCGTAAAAGCTATCAGTATCATTAAAAAGAGAGAAAATGAGACCGCAGAAGAATTTAACAAGAGGTTCAATGATATTATTAAGGAATTACCTCAAGATTATAAACCTACTGATAAATCTCTTCGGGACTTCTATATTGATGCCTTTAGCCTTGAGCCCTCTTATGAGTTAAGATGTGCTAAACTTCCTGATTATAGGGATTGTCAAGCTTTAGCGGTAGAGCTTGAAAAAGATAAGGCAGCATCTAGGAAGTCTGAAATCCCAGGTTTTGATAGGGCTTCAACAAAATTGAAAGAACCTAAAGGGAAAGAGGTTAAAGAATCTGATAACCACCTTACTCAGAAATTACTGCAAAAACTTGAAAGCATGGAGCTTAATCAAGTGAAATTAACCTCTAACCATGCTAAGGAGATAACTACTTTGCAGGATAGGTTGGTTCAAATCAAAAAAGCCCAAACGCAGAATTTCTAGCCTAGAAATAATAATAATAATCGGAATAATAATTGATAGAAGAAAGGTCAATCTAGTGAGTAGAGACCACCTAATCCGCTTGAATATACTAATTTGGTCGATGGTGCTCTACCTTATTGTTCGGCTTGTGATGCTCTTCATGAAGAGGCTACTTGCCCCACGGTTAGAAGGATTTTGGATAATGGAATGTTTGGGCAGGTAATCTAATCAAATAAATGTAGTGGGTAAAGAGTTTTCTTTGTCTATGGAAGACTGGATGGAAGTTAAGGAAAACAATCAGGATGTTATGCTTCCCACATCAGCTTTTAGTATAAATAATTTTGAGCATGAAGATGATATGATGGTTAAATTTTATGGTGAAAAGCCTTCTCCAGAGCGAATTGTGGAAATTGCTAAAGATAAGTGTTTAACTTATCAAAGAAGGGATAAAGATCAAAGTGGGAATCAAACTCCCCCTCGAATTTTTAACCCCGGTTCAAACTTTGGATTAGATATCGATTTGGGAAGTTGGTTTAATAATGCAAAAATTTGGGTTCCTATCGCCGAGATTGCGAAGATTGCTTCCCAAAGGGCTAAGTTACTAAAAGCCATTGAAGCTCCTCAAGTGAATGTTTCTCAACAGAAGGCACCTGAGGTTGATTATCAGGATGCTCCTATATATTTGCAAAGTCTGGATTCAGATAACAAGGATCATCAACCGTTCTTTATTGCTTTGATTGTTAATGGATATAAATTGAATAATTGCATGTTGGATTCTGGTGCATCAGCTTGTGTCATGACCAAGAGGGTCATGGAACAACGTAATTTAAGAGTTTCTAGGCCGTACTACAATATACGTGCCATGGATTCTAAGAAGATTGAAGTTCACGGTCTAATCAAGGATTTACAAGTTCATTTATCAGTTTAGCCTGACATTATGATTGTTATGGACATTGTTGTTGTTGATGTGCTTGATGCTTGGGGTATGCTTTTATCTATAAAATGGGCCTCTGATCTAGGATGGAGTATTCAAATGAATTGGTCATATGCTATGATTCCTTCTCCTAGAGGTGATGGTTTTGTGAGACTTCATAGAGAGCCTGAGAAAAGATTCCATTTTGAAGATCCTAAGAGACCTCATAATGAGATAATTAAAGAGCAATTTGACATTGGAAATTATGCTATTCTGTCTAATTCTATAGTTCTTCCCGATGATAAGGTTGATAAAAAGATTAGGGATCTCAAGGATAAAGTTTGGTACATGTATTTTGATGGTGCATCGTCTAGGCATGGTAAAGGTGTAGGAATAGTATTAAAATCACCCCTTGGTCATATTTTCAAGTTTGCCTATTGATTGGAATTTGAAGCAACCAACAACGTTGTTGAATATGAAGCTTTGTTGTTGGGTCTTGAGTTGGCAAAGGCTTTAAGAGTTAAGTTGCTTAGCATCAAGGGGGATTCTGACTTAATTATCATGCAAATTAAAAATAAATTTACATGTAAAAATCAAAGGTTAAGGAATTATCGAAATGTTGTATGGGATACTATGGAATACTTTGATGCCCTTGACCTTGAGGCTATCCCAAGAGAGAAGAATAGTTCGGCAGATGAGCTTGCCGTAGCTGCTTCTACTTTGCAGTTATTTGATGGGTTGATTAAGGATAAGATAAAAATGGAAGTTATATTTAGGCCTTCTGTTCCAGATAACTCAGAGCATTGGCAAGTTTTTGATGACGAGAAACAAGTGATTTGTTTTCTTGATAATTTGGATGAGTTTGAAATTTTTTGGATAGATTCTAAGGAGGATGGATTTGATGATCATGAAGATATTATAAATCCTACTCCTAGGAATGTGGTTTCTTTAGAACAACATTTTGATCGGCACGATGTGACAAAGGTAAAAGAGGAAAATAAAATGGATCCAGGCGAATTCATCGAGGTAAACATTGGTACCTCTAGGGATTCAAAGATTATCAAAATTGGTAAGGGTACTAATGATGAAGAAAGGAAAAAATTAACCAATTTACTTCATGAATATCAGGATGTTTTAGCATTTTCTTATGATGAATTAAAAGGTTATAGGGAAGATGTCATGGAGCACACTATTTTCTTGAAAGATGAAAATGCTAAACCCTTTCGTCACAAGCTTAGGCAAATAAATCTTAAGTTAGCCCCTTTGGTTCAAAAGGAGCTTTCAAAGATGCTTGTAGCAAGAATTATTGCTCAAACGAGGCATTCAACATGGTGTTCCAACTTGGTGATTGTTAGAAAAAAGAATGGTACTATTAGACTTTGTGTCGATTTTCGAAACCTTAGTCTAGAATGTAAGAAAGATAATTACCCTTTGCCAAACATGGAGAATATGTTGCAAAGAGTAACTGCTTCTGGAATGATGTCATTGCTAGATGGTTTTTCTGGATATAATCAAGTATGGGTTAAGAAAGAGGATCGTCACAAAACTACATTCACCACACCATGGGGTACTTTCAAATATATTAGAATGCCGTTTGGATTAACCAATGCTGGGGCTACGTTTCAAAGGGCTATGGATTATGCCTTCAAGGGTTTAATTGGAAAGTTTATCGAAATATATCAGGATGATCTTACTATTTTTTCTAAGGGTGGTATTAGTCATATAAGTCATCATACGCAAGTTTTTGATAAATGTAAAGAATATGGGTTTTCCTTAAATCCGGCTATGTCTGTTTTTGGAGTAACTGAAGGGAAATTACTTGGTCACATAATTTCTAAAGATGGGATCAAGATTGATCCTGAAAGAGTTGAGGCAATCCAAAGATTCCTCTCCCCCATAATCTTAAATCCCTTTAGTCTTTTTTTGGAAAGACAAATTTTCTTAGAAGATTTATTCTAAATTACGCGGAAATAGCTAAGCCTATTCAAAGTCTTCTGAAAAAATATGTAAAATTTGTATGGAAAGAAGATGGCAAAAAGGCTTTTCAGGAAATCAAAGTTGCTATTGCAAAAGCCCCCGTTTTAGTTAGTCCTAATTACTCTAAGGATTTCATGATTTTCTCTTTCGCTTCTAAAGATACCATTGCTGGTGTCTTATTGCAGAAAAATAAGGATGGTCACGAGCAGCCTATTGCTTTCATGAGTAGAGCGCTTCAAAATTATGAATTAAATTACAATACCATGGAAAAGCAAGCCTATGCCGTAGTCAAATCTCTTAAGCACTTCAAACTTATGTGGGTTATTCCAAAACCATTGCTTTTGTCCCACATTCTGCTGTTAAAGATATATTAACTCAAACTGATTGCTTAGGGACTCGTGCTAGGTGGGTTACTAAAATACAAGAATATGATTTAGGGATTAGGCCCACCAAGTTAGTCAAAGGTCAGGGCTTGGCTTAGATGATGACCGAAGGTAATGAGGAAGCTCTTGGTTTGATTTGTCTTAACAATTCATCTTCACCTGAGCTGCAAAGATTAGGAGAGCATGAGTGGTACAAGGACATTATTTATTACTTGTTGAATCTTACATGTCCTAACCATTTAGTCGCTCATAAGAGAAGGGCTTTTAGATTAAAAGCCACTAAGTATTGCCTCATGAAGGATGGCCTTGGATGGAGAAATCCTGAGCGCATAATACTTAGGTGTGTTGATGAAATTGAGTCCAAGAAGTTAATTTCTGAGTTTTATTCAGGATTTTGTGGTGGTCATTATGCTGCTAGAACTACTGCCCACAAAATTCTGAGAGCTGGTTATTATTGGCCTTTGATTTTTTCTGATGTGCATAAGTTTGTTAGAAGTTGTCAAGCCTGCCAACTGTTCACTGGGAAACAAAAGCTTGTTGCCCTGCCCTTACAACCTGTGGTTGTGGAGTTACCTTTTCAACATTGGGGTTTGGACTTCATTGGGAAGTTTCATGAAAATTCTAGCAATGGCTATTCATGGATCTTGACTGCTACCGATTATTTCACTAAATGGGTTGAAGCCATCCCTGCTAAGAATGCCACTGAAAAGGTCATTATGGATTTCATTGAAATAATATCATTACTAGATTTGGTGTCCCTGCTAAGATCACCACTGATAATGCCAAGGCTTTTAATTCTTCAGATTTTTCATCTTTTTGTTTCAAGTATGGCATTGTCTTATCTCATTCATCAAATTACTATCCTCAGGGTAATAGACTTGTTGAATCAAGTAATAAAAATCTCATAACCATTATCAAGAAGATAGTAGGAGATAATAAGCGATCTTGGGATAGCAAAATCAAGTATGGTTTATGGGCAGATAGGATTACTAAAAAGAAAGCTACTGGTAAAAGTCTTTTTGAATTAGTTTATGGCCTGGATGTAACTTTACCTGTGCACCTAAAATTGTCAGCTTATCAACTCCTTCAGCATTTTTCTACTAATAAAGATGTTGTTCAAGATAGAATTGACCAGATTATGGAGTTGGATGAAACTCGTAGGATAGCTTTTGATAATATATGTAAAATTCAATCTAACATTAAGAAAAGCTTTGATAAATCATCTCGATCTAGATCTTTGCAGGTTGAAGATATGGTACTCCTTTGGGATCACAAGAATGAAAAACCGGGAAAACATAAGAAATTTGATAGTTTGTGGCTGGGACCATACATTATCTGAGACATTGCTGGGCCAAATTCATTCCACCTGAGTAGATTGGATGGAGAACCACTTGACTTACCTGTGAATGGCCAAATGCTCAAGCTATTCTTCAAAGATGACATCTGATGCCATGGGGCATCCTCTGTATTTTATTTCTAACCGTATAGCTTGTCCTTTCAGCATTTCATTTCTGTTTTAGGATTAGATTTACTTTTCATGTTACTAGATAGTTAATAAATAAAGAGCTTATATCTTTCCTATGCTTAATGTTATATGATGATTTTGAATGGACGCTACTTGTGTTATATTGTGTGTTGCGTGGATGCAGATTCTGGATTCTCACATTCCTATAGTGCAACAATGTGTCCCCAAGTAGAGCCAGATGTTGACCACTACGTGTCAACGACTCATAGCAGTACACCCCCTTTTTTCGCAAAAGGGATAGCGCCTGATCGATGTGTCCGTGTCATCCAGCTATCATCATCAGCCTGATTGTCATGTTATAATGTAAACCCATTCTGCATGTATATGATGTAAATAATCTCAGTAGATCTGTGTCATGTATGTAATTGCCTAGGTAAACCTATTTTTCTGGTGACGATCTACATTTTGTGAGGTTTTTTGTCTCATCGATCCATTCTCGGATGATCGACAGAGTTTTCCTTAAGCCTTACCCCAAACCCTGAATGAATTTTGTCACTGGGATCTTAGGCGAGAACTACTGTTATAGATCGAGTCTATGTAAAAGTGATTTGGGAATAATCCTAACTATTTGGTTAGGTTATTTTATTACAAATTGCTTAGTCTGCTGGATTATATTTGTGTCGCAGAAATGGGTAGTCTGTGAGGGTCTATTTCAGATGGGTTTTCCCCTTTGTGATGTAAAATATATGAAAATAATGATGTAAAGTGTCTTGAGGGTTAGAAAAATAATTTATCCCTTCATAGGTTAATTAATTAAATTTTCTGGCCAAAAATTAATTAAAATCCTAAGCCAGAAATTTAATTAATTATAGGTCCTAGGTAAATTTAAATTTTCCAAAGGCAAAATTCGTGGGTCTTTAAAATTCAAATTTTAAAAGGTCCCAGGACTAAGGTAAATTAATTATTTTGTTAAATTTTAAGCCTTTGGTCCCTGGGGTTTAAGTTAAAGTCAAATTTTTGAGGAAATTAACTCAATTTTTTTTTTTGAGTTAATTAAAATGCATTTAATTGAAAAATTCAAATTTCCTCAAGAATTTAATATTTCGACGGATGAGATTAAAAGAAATTTTAATTCTCATCGACGGTCGAGATTGCTTTGACAAGGATCACTCGAACTAGCTGTTGGAAGATTTATATTTAAATAGGAGGTCATTTGTCAGTTGAGTGGATCCGATCTTTGAGTCGTGTGCTAAGTGAAAGCTCTCTTGTAATCTTTTTATGAGCATTAGAGAAAGACTCTGGGGTTAATTTTTTCTAGTGTTACTCTTCGTGGAAATACTGTAAGATGTGTCATTTTCATGCATAGATTTCTTTTTAGCCATTGATGATAGCTTTTTGAAGAGTGATTTGAGTATAGGTATTTTGCTCAGTCACTAGGGTTTGAATGGTAATTTAAGTTTTGAATATAATAGCAGGTATCTCTATTAAATCTGAATTTTATTATTGTTTTCTCGCCCTATGTTGATGGTTGAATTGAGTTGTGCAGGAAATTCTTTGATTTTTTAGATCATCGGGCATTCGGGGAAGTTTTCAGTTGGACCAGCCAACTCCTGATTCGTATTTTCTGAAGAGCCCAACTTGATTTGATCCCGGGCTTATCATAAGATTTTTATTGGTGATGCATGAAGGGTTTTGGGCAAAGCACCTTTGTTTAAATTAAAAATTTCAAAATTTTTCTGTGCTAAATTGATAAATCTGGCTTTTAAGAGCCTTAGATTATCAGATCTGGGAGCGGAGTTGGACTCACACTCACCAGATCTGGTAGATCTGTTGTTCCTGTGCATAGATCTGTAATTTTTTTAATTTTTCTGACTTGGGTTTCTGGGGTTTCATTTATTTTTGTATATCCGGGTTCTGGGTGTTTGTGTTTTTAGGTACAGGTTGCAGATCTGAAGGTGAAGTTTGATTTTGAAGCTAGATCTAGGCCCTAGAGGGTAAGATTTGGCCTCAAAACCAACTTTTGCAGGGGCATTATTTTTGCAGTCCAAGGGTTTTCAAATATTTTAAATCTGGAAATAATCTTACGAGGGTTTCATTGATAAATTTGAAGTAAAAGTGTGAAATTCGTTTTGGTTGTCTAGAGTTTGGGTTCCCTTCCTGATACTCTCGAAATCATTTTGCAGGGATACTATCCAGATTTGTTGCAGTCTAAGGGTTTAAATTTTTTTATTTAAAATCTGGAAAAATTCTAATAGGGGTTTTACATCTGAAGGGTTTCACATTTTTTCTAAAAAAATTCTTAAGATCTGGAAAGAAAATTTCAAATAGAATTTTTTTTGGGAAATTTTTGGGTATTTTTGTTGCTGCCTGGGGTTTTAGTTTCACAATCTTATTGAGGAAATTTAAAGTATTTGCAGGAGAAGGTGCAGCTACAGATCTGTAGGCTATTTCTTCCTCGTTCTGTCCTCCTTTCATCGCTGCCAAAACCCTCACGCGTCCATTTAACTGTGTGCTGCCATCCTCTGCTACTGCGTCCTCATTCCTGTCTGTTGCTCCTCATTCTAGCTCCCCTCAACGCCATTTAACTTTCGAAATCCGTCCTTGCTCATCACTTGCACACATTTTTTTTTAGCTGCTCTGTCCCTTTCCTTCCGAGTCCTCCAACCCTCGCTACTCTTCCCGCAATCCCTTCATCCATTGCCTATCCACTTAGCCTGCCTCTCCTATTCATAACTCCATCCATCCCTGCTAACCCTATCCTCCTGCGTGCTCTTGCTGTCCATTTCCATTTATGCATTCCTTTCATTCCCGGTCACGCTGCCTCCCCTCATCGTAGTTCATCCCTGTCCACGTCTTTTCCCATCGCTGCCACTCCTCCACGTCGTTGTATAGCCTGCGTATTATCGTTCCCCTCTCTGCCATTGTGAGCTCCCGCACCAACAACAAGCGCAAACATACGATTTCTTTTTTTTGTTTTTGTTTATATGCTCGTGCGTTGGGTTAGATAGGTAAGCTTTAAATTTGGCATGTTTATGATTTAGATTAGGCTTGATATTTTTTTTTTTTCATTTTTTATTTGTTTGGAATCTAAAACATAAAAATTCAAAAGTTTGATTTTGGTTTCTTTTGATTTTTCATTATTTTGACCTTTATTTTTTTTTAATTTTATTAAAATCTAAAATAAAAAAAAAATCTCAAAAATTTAAAAAAATATAAACATCCAAAAACCCTAAAAAAAATAAAAAAATTAAGAAATAAGGAAGGGGCTTCATTTTTATATTTTGTGTGACTAGAAATCAAAAGGTAAAGTTTCAACGTTAAAAGGTTTTTTAAATTTTTTATGTGGCCTCTAACCCATTAAAAAATTCAAAAATTATTGAATCTTTTTTGATCTATTTTGGTCACATTTTTTTGGGCTTAGCATATAAAAACAAATCTTCCTAAAGATTATTTAAATTATCAATTTAAAATTCCTTTTGGTGCTAAGGACAAAAATCTAAATACAATTGTTGTGGTATTAAGCATTTTTCATTTCTCTATAGTTAAACACGTTTAAATTTTTTGCATCTAAAGATTAACTATAGGAAAGTGGTAAATTTTCCTAGATTTGGGTTGCTAAGCATAAATCTTTTAATTCTAGGATCGAAATTGGTTAGCATTTAAATTTCATGGTTGTTTAAAGTATATTGATCTCTAGAAATTTAATTGCTAGAACATTGTGCATCTGTTGAATATCTTGCATCTATTAAAATCTATCGTCATTGCTTGAATTATTTAATGCTTGTTACATGTTAAACATTTTGCAAATATTTTCAAGCGATTGTTAAAGAATTTTGTCATGGAATTGTAATAGATTTCTTATCTCTATTTCCTAAGCTGAATATTTGTGAACATCTATAAAAAATTGCAAAGAAGTTTTTGTTCTCTTTGAGCTACAATTGTATCTGAAAGATTTGAAATAAGCCTGTAGTTTAATTGTAATATCTTTAGAAGTTTATTTTTAAGTCTTCATTCGTAAAGGGAACATTTCATTTGGGTAATTGAGAGCTTTTACGACGCAAGTGTTTTCCCATCCTCGAGTCTAACTTCATGCCATCATCTAGTGCATTCGCATATAAGTTAACTTTGCATAGATAAAATTTACTTCCAAGCATAAGCTTGGTCGATAGACAGATAGATATCCATCCGTCTTTTCTTGAGAAGCCTGTTTTAATAGTACTTAAAACGGTGACCTTGCAGTCGTCAGAGCCACAACTCTTTGCAGCGCCGGAGGCACTGGGTATGTTAGAAGTTCAGGAGAGGTATCGTTAATCACACCTTAGTGTGCTTCTCCTTATCTTTTCTCTGCCAATTACTACAAAATCAGGCTTGACACAGAAAGGATTGTAGGATCCACAACTTAAGTAGGCATTTAACTAAAACTAACCAAGATTCCTGCATCTCACATTAAGTTTTAGGATCTGCATTTCATATAACATAGTCATTCATCTAAGCAACAGTTTGTAATCGATTATTTGGTCTTCATTTCCCTAGCAAGATCGTTGACTCCATAAGGCACTGGTATTGATCGTTTAAAATCTAATCAAATCCTAAGTCTTGCTAAATCTTAATCAAGTACTTGATCGCCTCGCTGTGTCTCGTGAACTGGTTGGTTCCCAACTAGTTCTTTTTCATTCCATTTTTCCATAGGGTCTACCCCCCTTAGCCTGCTGTAGGGAGACAACTTAAACTTAGAGATTGGGGATCAGGGTGACAGCCCCCAATCTGAGTGTTGTCGCGGTGCCTAAACATTCTGTGCGACAGCAGGTTCTACTTTGATATCCTGGATGAGAAGGAAGCCAATGTCGGTTGCTTTGAGCACCGCTGAGGTCGAATACATAGTTACGAGTTTGACCTTGTGTGAAGCTGCCTGGTTGAGGAAGTTCTTCAGTGAGCAGTTTGAATGTGTGCTAGATACCATCGTGATCTTTTGTGACAACTAGAGGGGGATTCGATTATTGAGGAATCCCATGTTCTATGATCGCTCCAAGCATATAGACATTAGGTACCACTTTATTTGGGATATGGTACATCGAGGAGCAAGAAGGCTCCATCGCATGGGACTGATGTGCAGGTCGCCGATATTCTGTGAAAGCCCCTGGGAAAGGTCAAATTCTTGACTTTTAGAGAACGACTAGGAGTCGTGGACTCTCTCTTAAGGGTCCTGTATGATATGGACATTGAGCTCTAAGAGCTCTGGGGGGATTGGGGGTACATCTTGGAGCGATGAGAAACCAAAGGGTGAGTGGTTCATTCTTCCCCTAATGGTCTGCTATGTAGGCAGGATGAGTGGTTCATCCTTCTCCTGCTGAGACACAGTCATAGGGTAAGTGGTTCAGCCTTCCCCTGGGATTCCCCTGGCAACATGTAGGTAGGATGAGTGGTTCATCCTTCTCCTGCTGAGACATCCTACCCATGCAGTCTGGGACTCATGGGAAGTACCTCTCATCTGGCCAATGAGTAGGGAAATGAGGATAGGGACCATAGTAGTACCGATGGACGCATTGTGTTACTACCGTACTCCCTATGCTAGGATGATATTGATCTGGGATCAATTGGAACTAACTTCGGGTGAGTAAGAGTGGTATGATACACTCTTTTTATTTGGAACTGATTTCAGATCAGTAAGAGTGGTATGACACACTCTTTATTGGAATTGACTTCAGGTCAGTAAGAGTGGTATGAGACACTCTCTTTTATATGGGACTGACTTCGAGTCAGTAGAGGATGGTATGATACATTCTCGATCACTTCCTCTTCTTCATAGTTCAGCAGAGCAGAGCAGTACAGGGCACTGATGGCAGAGATAGTACGGACTGGCAGATGGATCAACAGATGGAGTTCTCCCTAGTTGAGAGGGAGTGTTAAAATTGGAAACTAGGGCCAAACTCCATGTGGCTCTTCTTATTCATAGCAATTGATATTTTTCTTGGATTCCTCTCGTCGAGAGGTGTAGGATTGATCTAAAGATCATCCGATTCCAACAAGTATTCATGGAGATATGAATTTATTTGTGTTATGTGACAATTCGTCAAGGTCGGCCAGCGACCAAATTTCCCCCACTTGTGCTTCACATTTTAGTATAAATAGAGGCGCCTTGCAAGTCATTTTAGACTCACCTCTTGTGTTCTCTTCTCTCCACTGTTTTGGGTTTTAGTGGAAGGGGAAGTCCCCAAGAGGATACACTGTACTAAGAAGAGATCAACCATGCCCGAAACCGCAATTCTGAAAGGGACTAGGACGCAGTCAAATGAGGGACTAGAACGCAGTAAAACAAGGACTTATATGCTGGTTGCAATAGCCCTAAATGCTGAGATGAGGAAGCCCTACTTACAGTTAAGTAGAAGCCCAAACGTTGTCCTAAATGAGGGATGCCCTAACTGCTGTTCTAATTGAGATCGAGGCACAGTCAATAAAGCATGCCCTTGACCATGACGCAGTCATGAAGGATAGATCCTATCGCTATCATGGAGAGATCCTAACGCTGTCACCTTAACGCTGTCATGGAGGATCTATCCTTACCCTAGCCGCAGTCCTAAAGGGTGAGCTAAGACGCAGAGGGAGAGGCCTTAACCAACAACGTGTGAAGGCCTAAACCACAGTTCTAAAGAGCCCTCATTGCTGTTCAAAGGGTGACCCTTATACACAGTCAAGAGACTCCTATACGCTGGCAGAAAAATCACTGTTTGTAAAGCTCTTATACGCAGCAAGCAAAAGGATCCTTTAGGTAAGGAAAAGGGTCTCTATTCTAAGACCAAGGGTAGTGGAACTTCCAGCGTGGAAGAGAAGGACTACCATTGTTTAGAAGCAGTCATGGAGGAAGACTTATTACGCAACCCTTATCTGCAGCTAAGAGAGGCCCATTAGTAGTCTTGTATTGTTGTTCAAAGAGATCCTTACTGCTATCCTAAGGTGACCTTAACGCTGTCTATTAGCATCTTAAAGAGACCTTGTTGCAGTACCCTTAATTGCTGTCATGATGCCACATTGCTGTAGATGACAGCGTGGCCTAATTAAGGATTGTCTCGGCATATTGGTGATGATCCGTGAGCTTGATTTGAAGGGTTGCTTAATCTATAGCTACAACTAGCTGCTTTGCTAGGCTACAAGCCATAACAAGCAGCTAAGGTTGTCCCATGACAGTATTGCAGTATGCAGCATATAGGTGACAGTGATGATGGGTGCAACATGGTGCAACACAGTGATGATGGGTGCAGCATGGTGCAACATAGTGGATTAGTGCAGCATGATGAGATGCAACATAGTGGATTAGTGCAGAGTGATGAGAACAACTCTATGATGGGTGCAACACAGTGATGATAGGTGCAGTATGGTGCAACACAGTGATGGGAGCAACACAGTGATGAGAACAACTCAGTGATGGGTGCAGCTCCTAATAACATCACAGCATATTGAACTTTGACCTTCTTGGATCTTGACAATTTTCATGTAACTTTGTCATTAAATGATTCATCTATCATATTCAAGAAGCCAAACTTCCTCATAGTTGCTAGGACATGTCTTCTTCCTTACATAACATAATTTTGCCCTCATGCTCTTCATGCTACATCAGTGTTGTCTACTCAAACCATGTGCTCCCAAATCGAATGAAATCAAAAAACTGTAGGTACATCATATTGTCTCAACCGCTATCTTTCCAGCTTGTACACATGCTTCTGCAATATGTTCTTCCGGGGAGCCAAATCACATCCCAAACAAATCATCAATATCAAAGTTACGAAATCACAATAGCCTCTCGTCAAGGTGTGGTATTCATCATGTCAAATTCTTCTACTTGCTCCCTATGAGGTCAAAATTCCTTCACATGGTTTATCCTCATATTGCAATAGAGTTTTGCTTCACGCTCTTCTGCTTTCAATCATCAATCAATGTGTTCCTGGAACGAACCAATCAGTGGCTGGTACAACAACATCAAAACCCTTCAACTTCTTTGCTTAAGGACATTGCCCTAGATCAAACACCATCTCTTTTGGTCACAAGCTTCTTTGGGTTTTCTACCAAGCTTCAATTAATATCATATCTCGCAGGGTCTTTAAGCTCCCTCTTTGTTATGAAACCGGCTCAAGAAAAAGATAGAAAAGATAGATCAACGCCTTAGAATTTAGCCTCTTTGAGGGGGCAACCTCCTTTACATTACATAAATGAACAATTCTTCGATAATTCAAATGACAAAACCTCCTTTCTATATATAGGAGTCTAAGGAGTCACAATATAACCCACCCAACCTAACAATAATAATATAAAGCCACAAAAATAACAATAGAGGGATTCTATGGGGCACAGTAATAACAATATGGGGACAATAGGGGCACAACAATATTAATAAGGGATACAACTACAATAGTAATGGGGTAATCACTAGTATTATAGGTACCCAACATGCCCCTCCTTCAAAAAAGTGTTGTCCTCAACGCTTGAGTAGTTCTGGATGCTTTTGTATAAAATTCTCATCCTCCCATGTGGAATCTGCAGCGGATAAGTTCTTCCACTTGATAAGATACTCCGAAATTGATCGATTTCGTAGCTGTCGAATTCTTGTTTCTGTGACTGCTTCTGGTTCCAATATAATTTTTCCTTCCTTGTCAAGTTCTGGCAATATTGTTTGAACTGGGAGCTTGTCGCCTATAACCTTCTTTAAACATGAAACATGGAAAACTAGGTGCAATCGAGAAGCTGCAGGAAGCTCCAATTTGTATGCCATAGTATCAATCTTTTGCAACACCTTGTACGGACCATAATACTTTGGTGATAATTTATTATCCTTCTTAGCTTGCTTGAGGGACATTTGCTTATATGGTTGTAGCCGTAGGAATACCCAATCACCTACATCAAAACTTCTTTTGCTGCGATGTTGATCTGCTTGTTGTTTCATTCTATTTTGTGCCAACACGAGATTATCCTTTAAGAGTTGGAGACTTGTTGTTGATGTTCGATGTGATGTTCCACTGCTTGAACCTTAGAATTTTCTCTTAAATATGATGTGATGGATGGTGGCTGATATCCATAAAGTGACATAAATGGGGTCATTTTTGTTGTTGTATGGAAGGAAGTGTTATACCACCATTCAGCCAGAGGCAACCATTTGACCCATTGTGTTTGTTTATTAGATACAAAGCAATGAAGATATCCTTCCAAACATTTGTTTACTATCTCAGTTTGCCCATCAGATTGAGGATGATAAGATGAGCTATGAGCTAACTGAGTACCAATACAAGAAAATAATTCTATCCAAAAATTCCCAGTGAAAATGGGATCTTTGTCACTTACTTTAATCTTTGGGTTTCCATGTAGCTTTTGAATTGTTTCCATAAATGTAGTAGAAACTGTACTGGCTTTAAATGGATGTGATAATGCACAAAAGTGTGCATACTTGGTAAGTCTGTCAACTACCACCATGATGACACTCTTTCCCTCAGACTTGGGTAAACCTGTGATAAAATCCATTGAAACCTCCTCCCAACGTTGGCTTGGAATGGATAAAGGTTGTAATAGACCCAGTGTCTTAATTGTTTCAACTTTATTTTGTTGGCAAACCAAACATTCCACCACAAACTTTTGAATATCTGATTTAAGGCCATCCCAAAAAAATTCCTTCTTTACCCTGTGGTAAGTTTTTAAAAATCCTAAGTGCCCTCCTAAGGGAGAAGTGTGCAATTCCATAAGAATCTTTTGTTTTAGCTGGGAATTCTTACATAGGTATAAGCAATCTTTGTACCATAACGAATCATTTTGCCAGCTAAATGTATCAGACGTACTCGAATCTTGTTGTAACTTTCGAATAAGTGCCCACACTTCTTTGTCATTCTTCCATTCCTCCCTTGCTTCGTTTATCCAATCTAGTTGGATAATAGAAATGGCGCACAACAATGCTTCCATATCCTCATCCTTTCTTGAGAGTGCATCTGCCACCACATTTTGCTTCCCTTTTTTGTAGATGATTTCAAAGTCATAACCCAACATCTTTGTGACCCACTTTTGTTGCTCTTCAGAGGATAATCTTTTTTCTAAAAGGTATTTAAGGCTATCATGATGTGTGTTTACCTTGAAGTGTCTTCCCATTAGGTAGGGTCGCCATTTTTTAAGTGCATGGAGTATTGCCAACATTTCCTTCTCATAAATAGCTTTGTGTAAAAACTTTCCCTTGATTGGACGACTTTCAAAAGCAATGGGTCTTTCATCTTGCATTAAACAGCACCAATTCCATTTCCTGAAGCATCACATTCCACAATAAAGGTTTTTGTGAAGTCTGGTGTAGCTAAGATCGGTGCTTGGCACATTGCCTCTTTAAGATGTTCGAAGGCCTTTGTTGCTTTTGGAGTCCATGAAAATGCATCTTTCTTCAATAATGTTGTTAGAGGTGCTGCTATTCTCCCATAATTCTTAACAAAATTGCGATAATACCCTATCAACCTGAGAAATCCTCGCAGATGCTTTATGGATGTGGGGATTTTCCATTCCTTAATGGCTTTAATTTTGCTAGGGTCTACCTTAACTCCTTCATGAGATACAATATGACCCAGATATTCCACCTCTTGTACTCCAAAGAAACATTTGGATCTTTTTGCATATAATTGTTTCTCCTCCAATAGTTGTAGCACCCTGTCAACATGTTCAACATGATCCTTCCAAGATTTGCTGTAGATTAGTATATCATCAAAAAATACTAACACAATTTTTCTAAAGAAAGGTTTGAAGATGGAATTCATCAAACCTTGAAATGTTGAAGGTGCATTGGTAAGGCCAAAAGGTATGACCAAAAATTCATAATGATCGTCATGAGTTCTAAACTCTGTTTTCGGAATGTCTTCAGTCTTCATTCTGATTTGATGATATCCTGAACGAAGATCCAACTTGGTGAAGTAAATTGATCCATGCAATTCATCAATGACAGGAATGGGAAACTTATCTTTAATAGTGAGCTTGTTGAGCTCCCTATAATCCGGACACATGCGCCATGATCCATCCTTCTTGTGCACCAATACTACTGGAGCAGAGAAAGAACTTTGACTCGGTTGAATTATACCAGCCTCTAGCATTTCTGCAACCATACATTCAATTTCACTCTTTTGGGCATAGGGATATTTGTAGGGCCTGATGTTTTGAGGAACACTTCCTGGAATCAGATGAATAACATGATCATGATCACGAATAGGTGGGAGACCTTTGGGAGTCTCAAATACCGTGGAATGATTGTCCAAGACTTTTTGGAGATCTAGAGAAATAAATGATTCCAATGTGGAAACATCTAGCGAACATAATTGTGCAATTACACCTCTTTGTTCATTTTTTAGAAGCTTTGTCATACCGTTAGAGCTGATTATCTTTCTCGGTTTTTTTGCAATATCCCTTAATTCAACTTCTTTTCCTTCCACAGAAAATTTCATGAAAAATTCTTGAAAATTAAAAGCTATTGTACCCAAGGATTGTAGCCATTGGACTCTTATTACAACATCAGCACCTCCCATTGAAATGGAAAGCATTGGGCTAGTTAATACATATTCTCCCATGGATAGCTTGATATTATGGCACTTTCCAGAGCAATTTATTGTTCCTCCATTTGCAACCATCACTTGACACTCTGGTGCTGAATATAAGAAGCAATTCAATTATTTTGCTACCTTACAATGAATAAAATTGTGGGTACTTCCTGAATCAATCAACACTATTACCTTTTTCTTCTTAATTTGTCCTTCTATCTTGATGGTTTGAGGAGTGGTAATTCCCGCCAATGCATTACAAGATATGGTCGGATTCATTTCTTCTTTATCTAGGCTTTGTTCCTGGAGTATATTTTCTTCTTTTGACATTTCTTGCTCATTTTCTTCTTCCTCTTCACAATCTATGTAGAATAATTTCTTCTCAGCACACTTATGACCTTTAGTGTATTTGCTATCACAACTGTAACAAAGCCGTTTTGCTCTTTTTTCTTCCAATTTTTGTGGTGTCAACCTTATAGGTTGTGGAAGACTAGGGGCAACAACACTTCTATCTTTATAGTTGTGAGTGGTATGCTTCCTGGTTGCCATAATTTTGCTTTCCATTTTTCTTGCTAACCTAAATGCCTTCTCTAATGAAACAGGTTCTCAAAGGCGAACATCATGTTGGATATTATCCTTTCAAGTCCCTATGAACACATCAATCCTATGCTCCTCTGGAATATTTTTTACCCTTATGTTCAATTTTTGGAACTCCTCAATGTGCTCCATTATTGAACCCTTTTGTTTGAGACTTATCAATTGGCTAAAAAAGGTGTTGCTTTTTTTATCCTCATAATGTGCTGTCAATTCTTCCGTAAAAATTGCGCAAGTGATAATTTGTTTACGAGAGCAAAGCCATTGATACCATACAAACTGATTTGGTTCCAAATATAAAGGTGCAATACGTACCTTTTGTGTGTTTTGCACATTATTGAGATCGAAAAATTGCTCCATCTGTAATATCCATGTTGCGGGATCCTTGCCATCAAACTTCCTCATATCAATTTTTGGAATTTGGTGGGTCTTCGATCCTAGATTAGAGTCTATGAAATCATGATTAACATTTCTTTTGTTCGCATCATGAGTTTCTTTTACTACCTTTTCACCGTTAGTAAGTATTTCTTGTAGAAAATTTGTTAAATCTGTCTTCAAATCTGCCATGTCTCTCCTCAAATCTGTCTTCAAATCTATCTTCAAATCGTCCATCTTAGCTTCCACGCCCTTTATCTTAGCTTCTATTAGTTTTTGTGAGAGTGACATTTGTTGCACTTGGTCTTGTAATTTTGATATATCATGTAGCATTTCTTTTTCTTCTTCATGAGTCATGCTAGAGCTTTCAGGTTGCTTACTAGGTGTTTGCATTTTCTTTCCTTGGGGCATCAGTTACCGATAATAATGCTCTACTATGCCGTTTGAATTCCTTCAAAATAAATTTTCAAACCAAGCTTAAGCAAAAATTTAAAAAAATCTACACATTTTTTTTCACTTTGTAGTAGCTCGATATTGCCTCTGATGTATCTTTGTACTTTCGGATCATCCAGTTCTGAAATGGTGACCTGCAATAGCCCTCTGTGTCCTCTTTCCAATGTCACTAGTGTGATCCAAATTGGATTCTCCAACGAAGAGTTATGCGAAATTTCCCACAGTGTCTTGATTATAGACTAGTTCAGTAGAGCGAACTTGTACGACGTGTCACGAGTCACCGTTTCGACCTTTGGCTCTGAAAATATATGTAAGAAACTATAGTCCGTCCTCTCTCTGTACCTTCTTACGAAATTTCAATCCGATGCTCAGAGAGAAAGTTATGACGATTTTCCCCAAGTCACCTATTTGAAATGTAATTCAGGAGTCTGCAAAAAGACCAACTTCCTTAGATCATATCTATGCAAATATAGCGCGAAAAGCTCTGAAATTCGGACTCGAGATTCAGCGTGATTTCTTCTCAAATGGGCCTTTTTTTAGCTTCTGAAACGTCGCAGAAAAAAAGTTATAGCGAAAATGTTACGATGACCTGTTTGGACCAGCGAAACCCTAGAATCCAAAGCTCTGATACCAAATGTTATGAAACCAGCTCAAGAAAAGGATAGAAAAGATAGATCAACGCCTTAGAATTCAGCCTCTTCGAGGAGGCAACCTCCTTTACATTACATAAATGAACAATTCTTCGATGATTCAAATGACAAAACCTCCTTTCTATATATAGGAGTCTATGGAGTCACAATATAACCCAGCCGACCTAACAATAATAATATAAAGCCACAAAAATAACAATGGAGGGATTCTATGGGGCACAATAATAACAATATGGGGACAATAGGGGCACAACAATATTATAAGGGATACAACTACAATAGTAATGGGGTAATCACTAGTATTATAGGTACCCAACACTCTTCCCATCCGAGGTAAGTGAACTTCTTGTCCTCTAATCGACTTCCTTTATGCAAGCTTCAAACAACTCCCTTCTTCTTCATCTTCATGTTTGCCATGTTCTTCCACTTCTTATTTTTGCTAGTCAAGCTTTAGATAAGTCTTGTCTTGACCTACAACTTTTATTAGAAGACCATGAAAGAACAAAAAGGACAAAGCACACAGATGATAAACAAGGAGATATAAATTACCTTCTTAATCTTAGACTTGTTTACCAACCTTGTTCACACATTAAGCATCAAGGGTTAGATCTATCTTTAAGAGTGAACATGATTAGATAGGGTTTTGCTGCTAGGGTTCTTCCTGATCCAAACTATGCAAGGTTTCACAAACCCTAATTGCCAAAAGTCTCACAAAATACAAGTTCTACAAACCATAGATTCTCAAGGTCTTCAAAGCATGCACAAGGATCAGTTGCAAAACCCTAGAGACACTTTTTCATTTCTTGAACTGAAGACCTAGCCTTTTTAACTAAATACTTGGAGTACTATCAATAATCTCTTATATGTCAATGTCTCTAATCTATATCTATGCAGACCCTTCCACTACCATTCAAATGACCATCATCATGATCTAGTGAACTCGACACAAATCATGAAATGCACACAAAAATTATACATACCTTTACAACCTTACCTTATCTCTTCTTTGCAAAGATGCGATCCTTCTTCAATTTGTGGAGTGCCCATCCATTCTTCGTTGAGCTGCTAGCTTTGTCTTGGTTCCATTAGTTGACATATATTGACTTCATTCAAGACTGTAATGCAGAGATGAGCTTCATCAATCTTCAGATATAATTCTTCCATAGTTCACAAAGTCTCGGTCCATTTATGCCTCAATGATGTGCTCCAAGTGATAATCTTGATTTTTTTCACAAAGTTTTGGTTCCTTCTAAATAGGTTGGCTCTATGGTGTCATTTGTTCTTCTATTGTAGTTGCTTCACATATTTGTACTTCAGAGATGGACTTCATATCACAATCTTTTCCTTAGGAGGATATAACACTGCTATTGGTAAGTTTGCTTCTCAACATTTCCTTTAGAAATGATCTATTGTATTGTTCCTCTAAAGCTCGACTTGAATTATTCTTCTCAATCTCGGATGGCAATGTAAGTAGACTTTGGTCCTTTTGCCATTCAATCATATGAAGGGAGAAATATGTCACAAAATTCAAATGCCAGCGTTGGATGTATTCTTCTTGTATTTGTTATTATAGATAGTTCTCCAATATTTCGTAAACTATGACACTTTAGGTTACCTCTCACAGGTAAGGTTACTACCATATGTCATGCTTACTATCACATCATTAGTGTTACTGCTGTGTATCATGCTAACTGTTACGAAGATTGTCACATACTAGACTTATAGTCATATACCAATCAATCATACCTCACATTGCTCAGAAGAAGTAACTTGTATTACCTCAGTATATCAAGGTCAAATCTCTACATTACTTAGAATGAACTTGTATCACTGCCAAATTTTGGAGGAGATAACGCACATCATTTTTGTAACTCATATCATGCATATCACTATTATGTCAAGGAAGGTAACCCACAAAAAAGGGAATCTATATCAATGTAGAGAACTAGCATTGCAATCATAGTATAAGTGTCTCAGATCACTGTCCAGAAGAAGTGGTGTTGTTGCTCAAAGTGTACTCCAGATTGTGACAATGCTCAAGGTAGGGGTTGTCACTTTGATCCCTAGCCTCTCTGTTTAAGTTGTCTCCTAACTGCAGACTAAGGGGGGTAGTCCTATGGATAAGATGAAGAACAAATTGTTGGGAGCCAATAAGTCGAGGAGACACAACTGAATTGCCTAGAAACTTGGATGGAATTAAGAGGCAAGTATGATTATTAAGCACCACTTGATTATATTTTTTAAGACCTTAAGTTAGAGCCCAATGCCTTTGAGATTAATTACTTGTACAATTAGGATTAAATTTCCAAATTATTGGATGAACAATTGCCGCGATATGCAAATTCTATCCTATATGAAGTGTAGGACCTAAAACTATGTGAGATGTGTTGCACTCAAATTGTCAAAGTTCTAAGGAAGCGGAAGTATCAATTTTTTTAACAAGGATCATATCACATATCAATAGTTCCTGTGTCATAGTCATCCCATTCTACAAGTTATATATTGTAAATGATCTTAGTAAAACCATGAGTCTGTGTAACAATCTAGGTAAGCCAATAATTTGATGACAAATTCCAACATGGGAGGTTTTTTTAACTTCATTGATTACCTGTGTTTTTTGACATGACCAATCAAAAGAGCTTTTTCCCTCCAGCTTAAACTCCCAAATCTAGGGTGAAATTTATTGTCGAAATATTAGGTGAGTCCTAGTGTTTTAGTAGAGTCTGATGTAAAAGTGGTTTGCGAATAATTTAAACTAATTGACTAAATTATTTCATTACAAATCACTTGGTTTACTAGATCATATTGAGTTGTAGATGGGTTATGTGTCTTGAGGGTCTAAGAAAAATGTGTATTCCCTCTTTGAGTCTTGTAAAAGAAAAATCATATGTATTAGAGGGTTGGAAAAATAATTAATCCTCTCGTATGTAAATTAATTAATTTTTTTGGCAAAATAAAATTAAATCCTAAGCTAGAAAATTAATTAATTAAAGTCAAAATTAAATTTTCTAGGAAAATAAATTCTCCAAATGGAAAAATTCGTGGGTCTTGAAGGAATCAATTTTTAAAGGTCCTCCACCAAGGGAATATTGTCTTTTTCAAGAAAATTTGGACCTTTGGACCTTGGTGGTTAAGTCAAAGTCAATTTTTGAGGAAATTAGCTCTAATTAATTTTGAGCTAATTAAAATGAAATTAAATGATAAATTCGAAAATTTCTCAAAAATATGAAATTAAGGGCCAAGATTAAAAGATCTTGAAGTTTTTATCAACGACCAAGATTATTTTGACAAGCATCAAAGAAACTAGTCGTTATTTTTCCATTTGGAGGATTTATCTATAAATTAGAGTCATTTGAGTCTCTAGTCATCTTGATCTATGGCTAGAATTGCTGCTGAAGCATTGTGTAAACTATTGTCCCGCTGGGAACTATTTTTTCTATCATAATAAAAGATTTTGGGGTGCAATTCAAGGTGTTCTTGCTTATTTATTTGTGGTATGTGCTAACTACGTGCATCTCTATGTTGTGTTGAATATTGGAAAGATCTGTTTTTTCATTAGATGGAGATAAAATCATACTATTGATAGTTTTGGGCTAATTTTAGGTGGTTTGATTCCCCATGTGATCTAACAGATTATTTTTTGAGATAAATACATAGTGTTTGCAGGTATTTCAGTCCTTGACCTCCAAGTTCATAAACTTGGGAAAGAATCATTGTTGCTTGGATCTCTAGTTTTTATATGGTGGATTTAATCTTCGCCTGGGCTATAGTGAATCATTAATTTTTCTGAAGTATTTTAACCATTCTTTCAAGTAAAAAATTATTAAAAACAATTATTTTCTCAAAATCCATTTTAAAAAACCATGTATATTTTGTAAATAAGATTGTAAATTTAAATTGTAATTTATTTTTTCCAACTTGTGTTGGGGTTTTAGATTTATTTTGTGTATATTTGAGGTTTCGATGTTTCTATTTTTATTTTTGCAGGTTAGATCAAGGAGTTAAGTGGAAGATGAGCTAGATCTAGGTTCTTGAGGGTAAGATCTAGTCTCATGGAATTTTTTGTAGGTTTCCCACAACAAAATTTTCAAAAAATTAAAGAGTTGAAGCATAAAAAAATTTCAGAGCAAGGGTTTTCAGTTTTTGGATTTCTCGGGGCCATATCTACCTCCTCCAGGCCCAACGTCTCTCTCTCTTGGCCTGCGTCAACCCTCTTTTCTCTCTACGTCATCTTTTTGGCCCTCCTAGGCCAACCGTTAGCCTTTCCTAGGCTTGCACAGGCCTCTCCTCCTTTTCGACTTTCCTCCCTTGGCCTTCTCTCCCCCTCTTCCTTAGCCGCAACCCTCTAAGGGCTTGCAACTCCCTTGTGGAGCCTTTAGGCCCTAGGCCCTAGGCCTTAGGCCTTGGGGTTAGCCCCTAGACCCTCTTTTCCCAAACACTAGCCTCTTTGGGCAAAGCGTTGACCCTTCTTGGCCATTTCCAGCCTCCTTGTGGCTTGATCTATCATCCTAGCCCATTTATCCCCGCAAATTCGCTTCCCTTGTCCTTCTCCAAATTTTGGCCTCTTTTGCCCCAAAATTGACCTGAAACCCTAATCTGAAGATTTAAGGCTAAATACCTAAGTCACATGACACGAGGACACGAGACACGGAGGACACGTAAATACGTGGTATTCAATACGAAACGCAGCGACCTGGAAACAGGACACGGGGGACACGTTTTATATATATTTAATAAAAATATATATATATATATATATATATACCGAAATATAGTTTTTTATCCATATTAAATTGCAGGTTGCAGCTTATCTAATCAAATTAAAATATAATTACTTCTCAAAGTTCATAGTTCAATTCAAACGTCAGATAACTTGATGTGCATTATACAATTCAAACTTTAGAATTGAACCGACTCACAGACGCTGTGACAAATATGGGAGTAACTGTGTGTCATGTACCCAGTCGCCTTCCCTTGAGCAGTGGGCCACCATCTGAAAGGAATTCTTTCATTTCTGCCCATCTGATTTTTGTAACAGGTTTCTTATGTAATCTACAAGAATTTTTTTGATTACAAAGCTGATATTGTTTCCATGGAAACTGAACGGTCATGAATCAGATAATGATTCTCATATATTGCAGAGGATTAATGAACAAAGACTTGTTTCTATTCATCCATTATAACCAGGCTTTACAGAGAAAAATTACAATAGTTAGCAATCTGAAAATAGTGCCATGCATATATAATTCACATATACTGCAAGGCCCCATAAACATAAGCAGCATCAAGTAAGTCCACATTTCATTTATCATATTATGATCTTCGCATTTAAAGAGCCATAATTTATTCATTTTCAAGCACACGTATGAAACAATGAAAATGCCAGGAATAACAGAGCTTAATAGAACAGCAAATAGGAGTACTCAATCAAATCTGTCCATGGCAACTGGCTACATCAGAGCTATTCACCACCCAGCCACCTGCTTTCAACATGGGCACACCCCTGAGCTGGGCTATGAAGCAACAAGGGCTAAGGAACTTTCTACTGGGCTCGATTCTCCCTCAACCCAACCCAAAATGCTCAGGACTCAGCCAAGTCTCTTGCTACAAATATTTCAGGCTTCTCAACCATCCTTGAATCACCGTGCGGAATTCTCTTCTCTGCTATGCACTCTAGTAGAAAATCATCTCAGTCCATCTGCTGATTGCCCTCTGGTGAAACCTGGTATTATAGTCTTCCAAATGTAAAGACACGACTCGAAAACGGAGAATACGCGTATTCAAAAAGTATGACACGACTAGAAAACGTAGAATACGTATTCTATTTTTAGAATACGTTAAAAAACGTATTGGACACGTATTTTGGACGTTTTCGTGTCCAATACGCAAAATACGGGACACGGCACCCTAGGGGACGTGTCCTGTGACTTAGCTAAATACTTAGCAGTTTTGTAGGATTAAGGTTTCAAAATTCATATCTAGCAAGCGCCAAAGTTATCCCAAAGTTTCAATGATTTTCAACAGTGGGATCTTTAAGGCCTTAGGTCTAGGGTTTGACCTCCAAACCCTTATTTTGCTCCAGTTTCATTATAACAGTTAAATCATTCATTTCTATGCCCTAAAATCATATTCTAATTGGTCAAAATCGATTGAAATTGCAAAATCTAAGTTTTTGCCACTTGGGCATCTCTATTTTGGCCTAGATCTAACATCTTAGCTTGTTGGAATTTACTACATAACTGTAAAATTCAAGTCTGAAATATTTCTGAAGCATATACTTAATTAGGACTAAAATTTTGAATTTTCATTTCCCCGGCAAAAACTTACTATTTTTAGACATTTGGGGCAACATATTCAGTATTTTTAGTTTGCCAATCTGTAACTAACTTACTGCTGTAATTAGTTTATCAATTATGAAATTTTTGAATCATATTCTCTAAAAAACTAAAAAAATTAATTTTTTCAAGTTTGGTGAAAATTTTTTATTTTTAGAAGTATTGGGCATCTATTTTTGGCTGGATTAATTTGCTGATCTGTGGTTAACTCACTGCTGTAATAATCGTATCAAATCTGAAAATTATTAAGCCAAACTCACCAAAAGCCCTAAAACTGAAATTTTCAAGCTCTAGTGCATTTTGCTATTTTTGGGCATATTGGATATCTAGTTTGGGAAGTTTTATCTTGCTGATCTGTCTTTACTTACTGTTGTAATCTTAAAATCAGATTCGAATTATGCTGAATACTTCATCGTAAAGTGTGCTAAAGAAGATGATTTACATTGTTGGTTAATTTGGAAATTTTATGGTTCAATGTGTTGAGTAATTTTCATTATTTGGAGTGGTTTATGCATTGTTGTTATACATTGGTAAATATGAATTTTCTGAAGTAGTAGTGCTGATATAAACTGTCATAAATCCGTGATCAGCATCTTGATTAACTCTTGTTAGCATTTGGCATCTTGGGTTATTTGATATCTTGTGAAATTTGCACTTGTATCTGTAAGCAATTTATCTTGTTTAAGATTTGCATTTCGCTATCGTTAGGTACCATCAGAAGGTCTCTAATCAAATTACTCAAACAACTTAGAGGAATCTTAACTCAAGATAAACTTCACTCATAATCTCTTACATAAGCATCTCACATAGGTTAGTCAATCTTTCAAGCAATGGGTGTCCATTCGATCATTTGGTTCAAATCCATAAGAAACAAGAATTTGTGACTCCATTAAGGCACTGGTCCCATAGTAGAAAATCTAATCTAGTCATAATTTTGCTTGATTTCAACCAAGTGGCTAGGCCACTCATCTGTGTCTCTCAAGGAAGTTGATTCTCAACTTTCTTTCCTTCACTTCATTCCATAGGGACTAACCCCCATAGCCTGTTGTTGGGAGACAACTAGAACAGAGTGAACGGGGATCAGAGTGACAAACCCCGTCCTGAGCATTGTCGCGATGCCTGTACAATACGGACGACAACAAGATGCAAGCTCTTGGTGACTTTTAATTATATGCCTAATCTAAGTGATTCCTTCTCAATTCTTTTGGAACTAGTCTCGAACGCAAGTTGTAGAGAGAAGCCCAAAGGAAGGAGGCTATGGCCTCATTAACGATACCTCCCGTGGGGTTCTAACCACCTAGGTGCCTCCATTCCTACAAGGGATTGCCCACAAGAGAACTGCAAGGTCACCTATGTTAACTGCGAATGAGGGTCTAGAGTCCTCAAATTGTTTGGAGAAGGTGGTCCTATCTTCTTACAACCAAGCTTATGCTTGGAGGTATATTTTATAAATGCACTTCTAACTTAGAATGGAATGCAAGATGTGAGTGATTGCTTCAATGAGATTATATAAATGTGTTAAGTACTTCAATAAGATTAGATTACTTGAAATCAAAGATGCTTATTCAACACAAGATGACAAGAGCAATTAAATGAAGCACTTAGAGAAAAATTGAAAGACTATCTCAATGAGGCAAGATAAATAATTCCAACAAAATTAGCAATTCCAATTATCCAAAATGCTTATTAGATTCTTCTTGTAAGATGATCTTGAGAGCACAATAATGAGAGCAATATATTCTTGTGTTACTTGTCAATTAGAGACAAGATCTTCTTATTACTTATGAACCGATTAGATATAGGAGAGAGATGCAATTTCTCTTAAGCACCAATAATGAAAATCACAAGGAAATATGAGATTGCTAACCATGATTAAACAAGGATGCAAATGCAAGTCAATGAGAATAGCTATGATATACTATGCAAAGATGCAATATGTTAAATGCAATTACAAGTCTAACAGAATAAAAGAGAGAGCTATTTAAATGCTAATGAAATGTTATGCTGATGCAAGAATGATGCATTGGAAGGCTATTATCAAGACAGCAATATATCACTACTATATATCAGTCAACCAATTACACAATAGCAGTCCCAAAATCGACTTGAAAAAAAAACTATTCCAATGATAAGACTTCAAGCAATTATGAAATGATTCTTAGACTTCTTAAGCTTTTTAGAATTTAGTCTTGAGTTCTTAATGCAAAACTGATCAGACCTCTTTATTGATAATTACAGCCCAATATTTCAATTGCAAATGAGATCAATCAATGACAAATTGCCTCTTATGTGTATTAGTGAATTTCTTTAAGATCTTGAGGCTATTTAGATTAGTTTTAAGGCTTCTTCTTAATGATTATGTGTCACTTATGCCACTGCTATAAATACTTCAGATCTGATATAAATATGAACAGTGAGATGAGAAGGATGAGGGTAGGAGAAGCAAACCCTTAGGCCTAGTGGCCTATGCCAAGTTTGGAGATGGGAGAGAAATAGCTCTTCCAACACCTGCACTCACAAAAGTTAGCTTGGAAAACAAGGATCAGACCTTTGAGACCACTGCAACCACAAATTGTTAGCCCAAAAACTTATGCAAATAATAGATCAGACTTGTGCAACACTAGCTAGCAAGATTAGGGCTTGAAAATTTGAAGTTTTGACCTTGTAACCTCCTCAAGAACACAAATAGATCAGCCTTAAAACAAAATTTGGGAATGGATTTAGCCACCCAAGGGATGTGGCTAGGCCTAGGAAGCCCAATGAGGCTTGTGGCCTAGTGGAAAGAGGCTCTAAGCCTCACGGCTCGGGCTTGTAGCCTTGTTTATGCTAGCGGCTAGGCCTCCAAGGGTTAGAATGGTTAAGCAAATGAAAGATTGGCCTTTGAAACCCTTCCCCAGTGGATGATAGGCCTATAAAACAAAGAATTAGCCTGTAAATTGACAAAATATACTGACAATTCACTGCAAACCCTTGCTAGAAATTACCTCAAACTTGCAAAACAAAGAATTAGCCCTAGAAATCGCTTGATGAGAGGAGAATAGGCCTCTTTAGGCCTGCAGTTAGGCCTTAGAGGCCTAATTAGGGCCGCGGCTTGCCAAGAAAGGCCTCCAAGAGGATGCGGCTAGGACTTTTAGCCCTCAAATCCCCACGACCCGGCCAAAAATGGCCTCTAACCCCTGTGGCTAGGTCAATCAAGGCCAAAAATGTTGAGAGAGTGCTAAAAATTTGATTTTAACCTTTTAGAAACCACCTGCAAACCACTTCAAAAAATAATTGCTCAAGAAAACCCCCCAATTGCAGCAACAAAAAAGCCCTCTAGGGCTAACATTTTCTCTTCCAGGCCTAGAGTCCAATTTTGGGCACTTGGGTCTTGTAGATCAGGCCCTAAAAGGCCTAGATCCACCCTCAAATGCCCAACGCACTCCCCTGATAGGCTGGATGATTCCTTCTAAGTTTGACGTTGGCCCTAAAACCCCAACAGTTTGGGCTGAATGATGTCTAGTCACCTTTGCTTCAGATTTTCCTTTGAAATTTTGAAATCAAGTGCCTGCAAGATGAATAAATAGAGCACAAGACACAAGATCTAGAAATTTCTAAAATAAAACCCCAAAATATTATTTACAAATGAGAAAAATAATTTACAAGGGTTAGAAATAATTTACAAATTATTTACAATAATCTACAAGAGAAAATTAGCTCTAATTAGCAAATAATTCATTAATAGCCCCAATAGATTTAAAAAAAAGTATTTTGATGGAAATAATTTTAAATAAATGCACAAACCCAAACTCCGTAGAATAAATTCGTTAGATAAGCTCAGGGTCCAAACAAAATGTGATCACCTCAAAGTCCATGAAGTTGGTCTTTGACCGAGGCTTGAATCACCTGAAAATATCTCTATACACTTGAAAGATAGATCATTAGCCTCATTGGGGTTCGATTCACACAAATGGGCTAGTGATCTAGAGAAGAGAGATCATTAGCTTCACAGGGGTTCAATTCACACAAATGGGCTAGTGATCTAGAGATACCTGCTAGATCCACCAGCTTCGATATGTTTACTCTAGCCCAATACCTAAAACAAGATACCTGCGCTAATAGATAGTCCAACCACTGGTTATGAAGTAATGATCTTCAATGAAAACATAAAATTAGAGCATTAAACCCATTCAACACATGCCATGAATCATTGAGTGAGAGACACCTTGAATTGAAACCCCAAAGTCTTTTTATTGATGCAAAAATTCCAGTAGAGCTTAGCTCAATACAAAATATTTTCAACAACAGTTCATTGTTACAATGAGGAGCTTGATAACTTCCTTATATAGAAAAAATGATAGGGACTAACTCCTCCAAGTGGAAATAACCGGCTAGTTTGACTTGAGCCTCGAGAATAATGACTAATTGCTTCTTAATCCACGGCAAAATCAAATTGTCCCTTGATCTTGAAAAAAATCGAATTTGTTGATGAAGGCCTTGATCTTGGTTCAAAATATATTTTTTCCAACCTTTTTTCCTTGAAAAATGATCCTTGACTCAACCACCATGGTCCAAAGTCTTAATTTTTCTCAAAAATTTGAATTTTCCTTTGATGGAGGACCTAAAAAAATTAACCTTTTCTAGACACCCATGAACCTTCGAGGGATTTTTGATAATTTTCCAGTTGGAGGGTAATTCATTTTCCCTTTTTTTTTTTTGGATAATTTCTTGCTAATATTAATTTTTATTTTTGCTTGGAATTGAAATTAAAAGACTCAAGACGGGATTCATTAATTTTCCACCCTCTAAGTGTATCTAAAGAATATTTTGGTAATGGTGTTTTAATTATGAGGAACCATTCACCAAAAATATTTCTAAACACACTTTTACATCAAATATTACAACATCAACCCTTAGAAGGGGAAATACACATAGACATAAAGCACTCGAGACTCTACCAAATTTTGTGACAAGACACATGATTTAGTATGAAAAATACATAGATTCGATAAACACTAGGACTCACCTAAGACCTCGTCAATAAGTTCTACCCTAGCTTTGGGGTATATCTATGAGAAAAACTCTGCCAATTTTCTGTGTTTACAAATACACATAATTTGGGGAGGTTAAAAAACTCCCTAGGATCAGTGTTATCAGAACCGGACCAAAATGGTGGAACTGGCCGGTCTGTGTGTTTTTGGCCCAAAACCGGTCCGAATCGGAATAGACTGGTTCAATACTGAACTGGCTGGTTTTGTAACAGAACCGGCCAGTTCGACACCGAACCAGCCTATTTCACTGAAATGGCCGGTTCAAGACCGGTTCCATGTACCTATGCAGGCCAACATAAAAAAATTCCTTTTTTCTTTTAATTTTTTGAGGCATCTCGCACCATAGTCCAAGAGTGCATGGTCAGCAAGAGGCATCTTGCATCACAATCCAAGAGTAAGTAACTCGCAGTATTGTCCAAGTATAGGTATCTCGCATTATTGTTCCGTCACACCTTCGTATCACTGTGGAACAAACGCGCATCAAATCACAAACCACAGATTCCACAAAGCTTCACATCAGTGTTATTCTAGGAGTATATAACTTGGATCACTTGTTAAGCCTTCGCATCAATGTTGCATTAATCATTATCGGGATAATATCGATGCGAGGGAAAAATCAGATTTATCGGGAAATAATCGTTCGGTACAAAAATATTCATTTTTTTCATTTTTTTTTTCATTTTTTTTAATATCTAAACCATCTACAACATAAAATAAATACATTGACACATAAATATGATAAAAGAACTAATATATAAGATGTTTAATATCATTTCTAGTGTTAAAATCACGCATAACATTGGTTCATGTCCTGAATAGTAAGTCCTGACTCCTGAGTTCCAACTCAGCCTCAAAATATCAACAAAAAATATGATAATGTATCTCATCATGTCATAATGCCATATACAATAAAATGAAGAAAATAACTAAAGTCTAATCCTATTGATTTCCTCTGCCCCTCTTGTGGGAAAATGCCACAACTTTCCCTTTCCCATTAGATGTAGATGCTGGTGCCCGTGCTGGTGGAGATGGCAGTGGAGTCTGATGTGCTCTAGAAGCTGAAGAACTAGAAGTAGGAGCTATAGGAGGTAGAACACGTCCTCTACTGGTGGCAGTGGTAGCCCGGGCAGGTGGTGTCACCTCCTCCTCCTGTTCCTCCTCCTCCTCCACTTCCTGCTCCTCCTCCCCCTCCACTACATCCTGCACTAACCAATCATCAGCAGACTCCATGAGAGGCCTCTCGGCCTCAACCCTCCATGCAGCAGTGGTGTCAATCCCATCCAATGAGATGGCATCCACATCAGGTGTCCTCTGAAGTTGCCTCACCCACAATCGAAGATTGTAGTAGACGTAGACCATGTCATTAAGTCGTTGGGACTCCAACCTGTACAAAGATCATCAAATAATAATTAATAATTATAAAAAAATATTGTTTAATGAATTCAAAAATTTATTTAGAAATTTGCAATATTTTAAATGTTTAAGTGTTAACCTGTTGCGCTTCTTGTTGTGTATTTTTTCAAATACACTCCAGTTGCGCTCACATCTTGAGGAGCTACATGTTTGGCTGAGGATGCGAATGGCAAGCTTTTGCAGAAGGGGTACCCTACCACCATACATTTTCCACCATGCATCTACAACAAAATTACAAATAAAATTTTAAATAAACATAAGAAAAAAAATGGAATTTGAAGAGACAATGAAATTTGAAACAAAGTTACAAACTAAAAAATACCTAGCATTTTAATCGTCCTATCAGTGATAGCCATCTCAAAGCCAAATGTGCCACCTGCCATCCTATATGTCTCAGTTTGTTTAGAGATCTCTATACGTTGTTCTGGAGATCGCACCATCTTCTGGACACAGGATAAGAATCCATCCATGATCTCAGCATCAAAATCAAACCCACATGCGTAAGAAAATGCAGGGTTCAGGAAAAGCCCAGCAGCATGAATGGGACGATGGAGTGTGTTGTTCCATCGCTCATTAATCACTCCCCATAGGAGGAGTTGTCTCTAAAACCCATCATCTCCCTTGCTATCATAGTAGGCTCGAATGGCTTCTTTGGCCCTGTCCATGGCTTCATACAAATAGCCCATTGCGGGCTTCTCACCATCAACCAACCGAAGAACCTTTACCAAAGGTTCAGTAATGGCGCACAGCTCCTGCACTCCCGCCCAGAAGTCTTCCTGGTATGAAACTAGTCTGCATACGGCCTCTCCTTCTGGTTTGCGGCTCATTGGCAAAACAGGCCACTCCTCTGAATGAAACATTCTCTTCACATTCCACATAGAATTCAAGAGGGATTGAAGAGATATGAAACTGGTGGCAAACCGTGTAATGGCGGGGCGCACCAACTCTTTGTTGTTGGTGAATCTTCTCATCAAGCTAAGCACAGATGTATGGTTATATATAAATTTTGTAATGCTTTTGGATGAATCAACAATATCTTTGACAAAGGGAATTTTCCCTATGTCCTCCAACATCAAATCAATACAGTGTGCAGCACAAGGTGTCCAAAATAAAGTAGGATGCCTGTCCATAAGTATCCTGCCAGCAGCAACATAATTTGCAGCATTGTCCGTTATGACTTGGACAACATTTTGTTCACCCACCTCCAAAATTAAAGACATCTAGCAAATCACATAAAGTTTTTGCATCTTTGATTTGTGCAGATGCATCAACAGATTTGATAAACATAGTTCCCTTGGGACAACTAACCAAGAAGTTTATAAGGGTTCTCCCCTTTTGTTTAGTCCAACCATCTGACATAACAGTGCATCCTGTTTGTGCCCGTGATGCCCTAAAATCCTCCAATCTTTGGGTGCAGTCACGCTTTTCATTTTGAAGAATTCGGCCTCTGAAATCATGATAAGAAGGGATTTTGTACCCTGGGCCAACACTGGCAATAGCATCAACAATAGGTTGGAAAAATGGATTATTCCTTACAATGCTGAAAGGAATATCACTCAAGAGGAGAAATTTTGCCAGCAACTTGTCAGCTTGTTCTTTCTCAGTTCTTTTTAGCATTGAACCGATAGATGGCTGTGAACCAGGTGTGGTTCGAGGAACAAAAAATGATGTGGCAGCTACCGGATTGGTTGATGCTGCAGTAGAACCAGTGCCACTTGGCCCACTTCCTTCAGCTGACCTTTTTAGTTGCCTTTTGAGTTCTTCTTTGGCCTCTCTAGTCTGCTCTAAATTTTCCAATGCTCTCATGGCTCTTTGGATAAGTTCAGGATTTGTATTTGTACAAGGCCCCACATCTTTTCCAGGGATTTTTGCAAGGTGAAACTTCAACCTGTACACCCCCCCAGACATAGGGTGGCCACACAACTTGCAACTCAAGTTTAGTCTATCATTCGGAGAATCAGGTACACCATATTCCCAGAAAGGATCCAATTTCCTTGGCATGTTTGTTTTTGAACTTTGAAGTTGCAAACTTGAAGTCTTGACTCTTGAATGGTGTTTTGGTGCAGTTGTGAACCTATGGGAAAATAAGGATTACAATTTAGCATTTACAAAATTACAAGTTACAAATTTACAATTTAGTATTTTAATTTTTAATTTTTAACATTGTACATTGAAAATCCAAGTTACCCAACCTAAAACAACCATTCCAAAGTTCAAAGTTTCAAACACAAGTTACCCAACCATTCCAAACCCAAGTTACCCAACCAAATGGCAAAAACAATGAAAAATACATAAACAATATTTAAAAACAATGAAAACAAAAAAAAAATTGGTTCCCATAGTCATACCAAGTTACCCAACCAAAAACAATGAAGAAATACAAAAAAATCTTTAAAAACAATGAAAACAAAAGAAAAATGGTGCCCATACCAAGTTATCCAACCAAAAACAATGAAAAACATACAAAAACAATGTTTTTAAACAATGAAAACAAAAAAAAATTAATCCACATACCATTTCTATGGAGAAATCGGTGGTCTCCTCTTGATTTTCTCCTCTAAGCACTTAGATTTAGCTAAAAACCCTCTCCAGCTTGGTCTCCTAGCTCTCTTCTGCCCTCCGCACATGACTGTTCAAATGAGCTCATTAAAAAACCAAAAAAACGCTATAAAACAGCGCTGTCGCGACCCCCCACGATTATTTCCTTTTTTATCGCGATAAAATCGAAATTATCGCTATAATTTCAAATTATTGCGATAATTTCAATAAAAATCGGCAAAAAAAAATTCGGGCGATTATTTCGTATAGTTATCGCGATTTTATCGGGACAACGAAAAAATCGCGATAATTTCAATTTATCGAAAAATTATCGCGATTTTCACAACACTGCTTCGCATCACTGTCATGATTTGGATCGTTGTAGAAACATAAAGGGGTAATTCGAACTGCTTCAGAACTTCAAGAGGAAAGCTCAGACTTCATTAAAGGAGAACCACAAAATCTTGTATTGACCAAGAGAATAGACTACACCAAAAACTTGCATTAACTCAGATCATAGACTCTGCAGAAATTCACATCAATTCAGGATATATGCTGCAGGGAGCTTGCGTTATTTCTTCAACGAACTGCCTTAGAGATATGCCAACAAGAGTGATCTTTAAAATGCCTTTCCATCACCTTAGCTCTGATACAATGTTGAGAAATCAATAGGCAGGTAAAAGTTGTGTTGATAATATCGATATCAGCAAAATATCGGCGAGGGTGCAAAAAACATCTTATTGGCATTATCGGCGAAAATATCGGCAAACATAAAAAATGCATAATATATTGATTTTTTTTTCAAAATTTTAAACACATAAAGCAATAACGACATGAAATAAACACATTGGCACATAAATATGAAGGAAGCACTGATATATATGATGTAGTGGATGTAAGATAGAAATGATACATCAAAGGTGATACCAAATCCTGTTAATCTCTGATAATTGTCCAATCAAGGACTCAAATGTGGAGAACCAATACAAAATAACATCACATATATAAAAGTATCTCATCATCATGAGTTATAAACTTATATGTAGCAAAACAAATAAAACTAGCAGTTATCTATCTGAGACCAATGCCCTCTCCGTAACAGCTATCTTTTTGTCTTTTTCATGAATTGCTTCAAGAGATTTTTGTATAACCTCCGCACTAGAAATCGTACAATGCATTACATCATGTGCAGGGAGTCTAGCCAGATGGTATTTCAATCGCGTAACCCCTCCTGACATCTTGGTCCCACACAATTTGCATGATAGATATGCCCGATTTGTCCCACCATCAGGCTCCCCATACTCCCAAAATGGGTCCAAGGCTTTTGGCATATTTGTAGTGAACTAATTCAAACCTAGGGCACCAAAAAAACAAAAAATTGGCATTAAACCCCCCAACTCAAAAAAGAATAAGTAATAACCACCTCATTAAAAAAAGATTACTGCATTATTTGCAATGTGAATGAAAAATAGCAATAAGAGTGTGCATAAGATAGTTGAAAAAAATGAAGCTTGTTGTCCAAATACGGAGAAAACCCTTGCATTGGCTCATGGTCATGAAAATCATAGCAAATGGAAAAAAAACAAAGAAGCAAAATGTTGGTAGGCAAAGAGTCAAGCAAGCATAGCCCTAAATCTATGAAAAAATCATTAAGATAGGGGTTTTTAAGGACATACCTGTTAATGGAAGAAATGAAGTTTATCTCACTATTCTTCAATTTTTGATCCACAAAAAATTCTTAGTTGGTGGTGATAATGGTTGTTTGATCCTCAATCCCTCCTTGACAACCACTGCAAAGCTCTTCCCCTTCCTTCTCCAACACTCAGAAATCGAAATGAAGAAAAAAAAGGAAAATTTCCCTTTTCTAGCCGCGGCCCAGTTGACCCAACAATATTTTATATTGTCACGCGATATTTTGTTGAGATATCAACGATATCTCGTAAATATCTATTTTTGGGAGCCAAAATATCGCGATATTTTCTCGGCAATTTTTTGGCTTGTCGAAAATATCGTGATATTTTCGATATTCGGCGATATATTAGTGATTTTGTCATCACTGGGAAAAAAATGATGATTTCTCTTACTTGATAATTACTTGTGAAATTATTGTAGGCTTATTACTATTACATTTGTATTCTTCTTTTCATCAAGCAGTTACCAAAATGCAAAAATATGAAGATCACAGACAAAAAGAGACATAAGATATAGGCTCCAAGCCAGGGCAAAAACCCCACAAGGGGGAAACCTAGAAAGATCTTTTCTTATAAAATCAAATCAAAATGAGATATCCAAGACCCAAGACCAAGACTAGATATACCACAAGGATCCAAGTCATCTCCTCCTTCCAAGGTTCATTTGCTAACTTTTCATAAGCTTGGATCAAAATTATTCTTCCAGCTATTCATAGGCTTGGATCAAGGTTCTCCTTAGAAAAGACTTGTAGTAGCTTTATAGATCTCAGCGCTTCACAATAGCATGACACGACCTTCTGCAACATACCTCACTCTTCCATATTAACATGTCATAGGTCCCTTACAGTAGTATATTATAGTAGCCTAGTGTTTCCCAATAATATGTCACAGTATTTCTTCGACCTTCCTTATATCATAGTAGTCTGCACATCCCAGTAGTTCGGTCAAAAATAGAGGCATGAACTACATAATCATGTCTTTGGCCTTCCATACATTACAGTAGCTTGGTTAAGATGTAGAGGATCCAAATTTCATCATAGAACTATATTGAATCTTTTTGCGAAATTGGTGGGGATTCTGCCGATATATAGTTGTTTCAATATGTGAAAAATCACGTCTCTTGGTTAAGACGACTTGTCATCTTGGAGGGTCGACTTGGTCCTGGGTTTGACTCTTTGACTAAAATAAAATCCTAGAAGCATGAAGAACATGCTTAACTAATGAAATAATAATAATAAACAATTCTTTTTCTTATTTTTTCCTTTTACATAAAATACATAGTGATACAAGTACAATTATGAAGACTGAACCTAGTTACACTTTTCAATAAGAATATTTGTTGACACAACATGGGAGTAGAGGGGGTGTGATAGGCGGAGGTTGGCCACCTGGCAGTAGACAATTGTTGCAAGGATCAAAGGGGAAGTTGTTGCTAGGGTTGAGAAAGTCATAGGCAAAATTATTAACAAGGGTACGGAGTTGATGGGCAGGGGATTTACCGCAACAAGCACAATTTGGTAGTTGTAGCCAACAATAAGGTACAAAGGACAGTACCAACTTGCCAGTAGGATTAGTGGAGGTTAGCCTTTAAAGGGAGAGAGGGAGATCATACTATTCGAGGGATTGGTAGCAGAGTTCGTGGGTGTCTCAAAGCACCAAGACAAGCCGACAATTGTGCTAGGACTTAGCTTAGTAGCAATGACAAAGAATAGGGAGCGGGAGGCTCCGAAGGTTGAGCAGCTCAAAGGAGGCCAACCTTCAGGTTCAGGTTGGGAGGAGCAATTGACAGATTCCTCCAAGTTTGTTAAGAAGGTTGTTCAAGAGCAAGAGCCTTTTAGGAACAATGCCAAGGGGAGTTGCACTTCGAGGATATTTCCAGACCAAGTGGTAGAAAAGTCTTCCAGTTTAGACGGAGCAGCCAAGGCAACAAAAACAGGTCTAGGATCGAAGAGAGTTCTAGGGGGTAGAAGTACCTCCCTCACTAAGAGGGAGTGTTGATTTTGTTAGTTTTTGTTGTGTCTGACAAGTGTTCTAGTCTCGATTTGTGTCTAAGAAGCTAAAGAACATGAGTTCTATAAAACCCGAAAAAGGTTTTGTGAGAAAAGCTTGCGAATTGCCTCAATTAAATCAATTGATCAATAATTAAAAATTGCCTAAGTCTAACTTAGGAGAATTGATTAATTAATGGGAATTAATTGAGGATGATCGAGAATGCTCTAGAGACTCGACATGGATCGAGCAATGTTGCACGAAGCGGAAGCGTTTTTTGGAAGCGGGGACGCCAAAGCGTCATTTTCCAAAAATCTAGGAAGCGAAGCGTCCGCGGAAGCGTCTGCTATATATATATATATTTATATTTTTTTGCATTTATACTCAAAACAAACATCCCAAATACCAAATTAATTGTAGAAGACATGAAAACATGCATATTTTTGCATAAATCAAGACAGATATAACATCCATTGTACATTAATGATCTAGAATCTAGATTCTTCTCCTCTTGTCTAGCCTTTGCCTCTACCTCGATTGTCTAGGGATATCAGTCAACATTGCCCAATTTTGATCAAACTACCTAATTCAAGACTTAAAATATGGTAGAAAAAGCTTAACATGTTTGATCGATGATTTTGACTTGATTGAAAGGTAATTTTTTGCTAAGGGCGTGCCGCTTGACAAAGGAGTTCAACAATTAACACCACCAACACTAGGGTACATATAGGACTTGGTGCTCTTGATTAAATGCTAATTGCATACCTTCATACTTGATATAATCTAATGAAATGCCACAATCCCATTGATCCTGAATTCCTGAAAACTGTTAAGTCTGCTGAATTTTGAATAGGATATGAAATTCTATTTTCTCCATATGAATTCCAATGAGGCTGGAACCACTCTCAAACATCCTGAGTCATTTCATGGTAATGTTAAAAATTTAAGTAAAAGGATGAAAATGAAAAATAAAGGAGAATGTCACTATTACTTTAAGAATTTAACATTACCATGAGGGAGCATCTGCTATATTTATATTTTTTTTTGTCTTCATTCGTCACCCTAACCCAAGGTGGACCCACCCCCAACAAGCAAACTCACCTAAAATTAAAAAAAAAATTGAAAAAAAAAACGATTTTCTAAACGTTTTTCCGGAAGCTTTTCTGGAAGCGTACGGAAGCGTACGGGAAGCGTACGCTTCCTCCTCTGAAGCGCCACGCTTTTGACGCCCGAAGCGCCGTACGAAGCACGCTTCGGCGCTTCCATACAGCGCTTCCAAATTTCCAGGAAGCGGCTAAAAAAGCTGAAGCGGCGCTTCCAAATTCGGAAGCGCCGCTTCCGGCCAAGCTTCCTAGGCGCTTCCGTACGGGACGCGCTTCGGGGCGTGGAACTGTGGGGGGGGCGCTTCGTGCAACACTGGGATCGAGTCTAAGATGATCTTAGCCGTTGATGAGGATCTAATCATGGTCATTGAGGCTCCAACAAGAGATTACTAGAGTAGATCAATGGATGAGGAGAGACACACAAGTGAGGGAGCAAATTATCCAGGCAGTGCAAATTTCCCAACGCACAATGATTAAGTGAGGGAAGAATTCGATCTAGTGGAGGAGCATCGGTGATTGAGGGAGCAGCAGAGAGAATTCTGGAGGAATTTCCCAATAGTTTTCCAGTGTCGGCGAGGCAGGAAAGAGGGAGGCCAAATTGTTTTGCAGAAAAGTCGTCTGGGTAGTGTGAGTGAGCCAAAAACCCCCGTGTGAGTGTCGGGAAGAGATCAATTCAGTTGTGGAAGGTCGGGAGACCACCTAGAAGGAAGAGCAAGTCATTTCCAGAGGCAGAGGGGGGCTAGACAACCTAGTTGGAGGCAGTTTCAAGGGCCGTACAAAATTGCGCGGGCCAACAGTGCGACTAGGCCAAAAGGAGGCTAGTTGATTTGCAGAGGTAGAAAATTCTCTCCCAGGATTTGTCAGATTATTTGCTAGAGGATTTCCAGTGAGGCATCTAGATTATTGTACTCCAGATTTTTATTTTTGAAATAATAATATAAACCCCCGTCTGTTGCACCGGTTTTCCCTTCAGGGTTTTTCCGGGGACATTAGTCGAAAAATATCTGTGTTAATGGTGTGCATGAATTTCTTAGTTCCAATTTAATTTTCCGCAGTGTATTTTATTTTTTTGTGAAGAATTGCAGTGAGAATTATTCGATATTAATCAGAAAATTAATAAACTAATAATCAGTTAGGAGAATAAATTCCAGTACTTGCAGTTCAAGGATTTTTCACAAATTTCTGTAGCTCGGGCAGGTATTTATGCACGAGCCTTGTGTCTAGGGGTGCAAAAGTTGCCCACATTCTCATTAGAACACTTGGTCTAGGTTGAGCAAGTTTTTGATGTAACTTAGCCTACGTCTAACTTAGGAAAAAACACATGTTATTATGTTGGCTTATTGAGCTAATAAAACTTAGGAAAAGTAAAGTAATTCATTTTAGTGAGTAAGAATTAATCTTAGCCAATGATCTCAAGTGGGGCGAGATCTAATCTTGGTTGTCAATCACTTTGAGATTAGAGTTAGGGTTAGGGTTTTATCCCAATGTAAAGTTATAAAAGCAAGGTTAGGGAGAGGGAGAAGATACACTATATAACGACACTAGTCTTAGGAGGAGGAGGACTATGATACTCTAGTGTGCCAAGTTCGAGGAACGTGCTAGGAGCAACTAGGGAGACATATCTAGATAAGTCGAAGAAGATTGAAAGATAGATCTAGGGCTTGATTAGGTGGATAACTCCAGGTTTATTGTTCTATATGTAATTTCTTAGTTGGGCCATTATCCCAGGACGAGAGCCCAAGTAGGTTCTGAGTTTTTATTAATGATGAACTGATTTGCTAGATAGAAATTTGTGTGTATTATTGTCATTTAGATGTTTATTTGCTTCTGTTGAATAGTTTTTGTTAGTTACCTAGTTGTGTGTTTATTCAGTAAGTTTTTATGCTAGGAACTAAATATTGGGTGTTGGTTTCAAGGAAATCTAATAAGAAGCTATAAAAGAAAGCTTAAGGATAGGAGAAAGACACATTGAACATTGAGAGAGTGATTTTCTCAAGTGGAGAGTGAGAGAGTCAAGGGTAAGGAGAAGGAAATGTTGCAGTAGGAAATTCTGGAGGAAACTGAAGGAGGTTGAGATCTTGGAGGGCCGAATTTGCAAGTGGGCTAAAACTCATTTCGAGGGCTTTTTGCAGGGAACCGTACAAGTCACTATTGACTTATGGTAGCATTGGGTGTGCTCTAAGCCTCAAAATTTGCAGAGACGCTTGGAAACATGTATTCCACAATACCTAGAAATCGTTTTGGGAAATTCCACCCGAAGACAGTTTTATTAAAATAATTAATTATTTTTAATGGGTTCCTAAGTCTAAACTTCGGAAATTAAAATAATTAAAGGGTATTAATCAAACTGTGGGTGAAACTTCTAGAAGAAGACGAGGATCAAGTCAATATGATCTGAACGATTGATTAGAATCTAATTTGCGCCGTTGATTACTCCACTGGATGATTATAAGAAGGACTTTGATGGGCATTTGCAAGACACCCCAGGCAGATACTCAGTTACCCAAGTAAGATCGATTTTCTCATTGGTCAAAGTTTGGCAATAGGAAATCGAATCAGAGGGAGAGTTGCAGGTGAGAAGGAGAGAGGGCATCAACATCAGTTAGGGGTGCAAGAGCAGAAAGGAGACGCAGAGCAGAGGAGGGACAGCGTTGAGGCTGTGACACTGGGATTGACGCTAGGACTGCGCAGTCCCTTTGCAGAGGCTAACACATTGAGACATAGAAGGGGCAGCAGGTCCTCTCCAGAGTTGGAATTTAGGTGAGAAACGAGAGAATATCGTCTATAATATTTCTGACATAAGTTCCTCTTCTATTCTGCTGGTTGTATCGTGTACATGAGATTTTTGCTGAAGATCAATAAAGAAACCCTCATCTGTTGCACCGGTTTTCCCACATTGGGTTTTTCCAGGGACAATTATCCAAAAATAACTGTCATTGTGATTATACTTGTGCTAGCATTTTTCCTTGCATTTACTTTCCACAGTATTTTAATTGTGAAGGCTCCAGTATAATTTATTTCGATATTTGCTGCAGATACTCTGTGAATAAGTTATTTCTGAAATAATAAGTAGAAGAAATAATATCAGTCACTGCAGTTGGATTTCTATTTAGAACTTTTCTCAGTCATGGCCTAGGTGGGGGCTAGATATTCTTCCAGTGCATGGGCCCTACAAGGCTAGGAGAGGAGAAGCCAATTTTTCCAGTGGCTGAAATATTCCAATGGTCGCGTTTTCCAGGGTTCAAAACTTTTCCAGTGGGCTGAAATTTCCAGGTTCCATTTTTGCTGTACAAATTCTCTGTGTACCATTTTCTCTGTTTGGGAGCCCTTATTTTTTCAGAGTAATAGAAGTGAAGAGTAAATTGGAGGGTTTGAAATTTTTGCTGTGTGATTGATTTTCAACGATTCAGAAAATTAAATTAATAGGTTAAATATTTTTTGGTAATAAAATATTGTTCGGATTATTAAATCAGAGATGGCTTTCTGAGAAATTTAATATTGCACTGTAGATTCAGCTCCATGGTCCACCTTATAATACAGGTAAAATATGAATGTCAAAGTGTTCAGTTATCTTATTTTGGATTTTATAAACATGTGCAAATCAATTGTTGGAAATCAAGAAGTTTTAAATTAATTGGTCCAGGTCTTTGATGTTGTCAGTAGTCATTATATGTAGTGCTTGCTTATGAAAATATTCTAGACGCAGATTAAGCTGAGAAGTAACTCAGGCAACCATGGTAAACTGAAAACCCAGCATAATGCATTCTTGTGTTCTAAGTTGTGGGTACTCTGACACCCATGGCATTCCAAATCTTTATGCTGTCAGCGATCAGTACGGGCAATATTGCTTAGCACAAATAACTTGGAATAATTGAACGGATAAGTAGCTCAGACAACTATGGGAAAGCAAGGTGCCTATTATAATGGATTCTTCTGTCCCTGTGGTGTAGGCACTTTAAATCTAGTGGGTTGGGCTAGAGTAAGTTTTGAGTAGAGTAAGTTATGCCATCCCAAGGAGTTTCATTACTGATATTGCAAATAAATGATAGATATTTGTCTCTTTTCCCTACTTTTCCAGTCATCTTTATAGGAAGATCCCAATTGTCAAAATACTACAATGTATCTTGTCCCAACATTATATACCAGGTATAAGATTCTGGGAAGTATGATTCCAGTCATTCTGTATGAGTTGAATGCAGTGTTATTATTTATAGTCCAGAAGTTTAAACATTGCTTATAAATTTATATGCTTATTTTATTCTGTCATGAGCATGTCTCATCGATAACTGGAATTGATAGGTTCTCTTTAGAGTGACATGCAGTTTTATTCAGTTTTCAACTTGGATTTATTTTTAATATATTGCCATGTACTTGAGCTTTGCTATAAACTCGACTTGAAATTGTTTATTCATTTGGGAGCTCTTTAATCCTTATTGATGTCTAAGATCATTAACTGTGTCATCTTTTATGACAGGCTGAATTTCAAAATGTAAGTAATGTGGTTGAGAGATTTGGCAAATGTTCATGTTTGACAGCCTCCATTGCTTGGAAGCCTCATGCCAGTGCTATTCAACAGCCTGCATTTATTTTAGGCTTCAACTCGAATCTACCACAGTTCAATGCTGCAAAGGTAGGTAGACTTGGTTGATTAAAGTGCATGGATCTCCTCTTTGTTGAATTAAGACCTTATACAGTTCCTTGATGAGTTTTTTTCATTATAAATATAATAGTGGTTGGTTATGTTTTCTGTTATTATTACCATTTTGTATGTGTTGCAAAAATCACAAAATTATTTCTGACATCACAATGTCCCATAATCAGAGATAATCTCAATGGAAAAAATTGCAATTTTTTCCAATTATGAAAATTTTGCATATATATCTGCAATATATTGCCAAAAAATGGAAAATATCAGCTGAGTCAAGAAAAAATTGGATTTTTTTGGTCATGTGAAGAGTGAAAGCAGGGGATTGAGAACAAAGAGGTTACTCACTTTCACATATGCCCATAGTAGGGCTAGAGGGAGGGGGTTTCTTTAGATGTTTAAAAAAAATTTGAAATGAATATTTTTGTATTTTTTTAAAGTTTGCAATATTTTCCAGTATTTTCCCCGATGTTGCAGATAAGTTTTCTGGACCATCGGCAAATATATTTGCCAACACAATGTTTGCAACATTGTTTTACATTATTTGTTTGTTTTTTAGAAAAGTTTAACAAGACAGAGATTGTATATTTTATTATAAATTAAATTAACTTCAGCATTTGAGTATTTGGCTACTCTTGGAAGTTTTCCGTCGATGAGGCGGTCTCTATTAGAAGTAATAGTTTCTCACAAGCCTTTGGGTTTCACTTGTAACTATAATAATTTCTTATTCTGATAGATAGAAGCTCGATAGTGGTTTTACAAAAGATTTAAGTTATGGGTGTTTTTTTAATTTTTTTGGAGTTTTTTAGGTCTTAGATTTTTTAGGCACAAGGTCATGCATGCTTAGTTTTGTTGATTTTTTCTTAATTTTGTTGATTTCTGGAGTTGATGACTCTTGCTGACTTTTTGTTGATATTGAGTGATGCAAAACTCCTTAATAGAATCCCTTTTTAACTAAGAACATGTTTTCATCACACAACATGTATATGTTCATATTCTTAGGGAAATGAAGCAATTGGATAATAATGAGCCAAGGTTTTTACTTTAATCCTTTTTGGCACTTAAAATAATTGGGGCCTTACAATTTGTATTTTGCTTGGTGAAGGAAATTTATTTATGTTCCATGAAGTTTTTTGGATGTAGGGACATAGGAGTGAGATTGGGAGGACATTTGGAGACAACCCCTATATTATAGGAAGTGTCATAGGGGACGTCAGGGTCCCTGTCCTTGGGGACCCCATATCCAAAATCATTAAAAAATATAATTTAAAGATATGGAAATATGAGTGATAAGTCGCTTTGGGGAGTTTGATAAAGGAAGGCAACTCAGATAGTGTGATTTAGGTTTGTTTTTTTTCTTCTTTTCTATTTTTTCAAGTTAAAATTTGGAGGGGAGCATCTAGGCATCCTTGATTTGGAGGGGGGTCTGACCAGGGATTCCCTACACTAGTCCTCTTTTTCATACAAAAGGTTACACACTACATTTCACCTAGTTTCACATTTTTGGGGATATGGAGAAACACTTCTTTTAAGCTTGTCTATCCCAGGTGTGTGGGCAGCATGCCCTCCACCCTGGGGAGCATGACCCCATGCAACACTGCAATTTATTGTTCTTATCATCAAATTGATCTTTGGTCTACTAGAAGCTTCACTAAATGTTCTAGGATAGTCATACAATATAATCATATAATATATTTGTTAAAAAATTATGGTAAACTATCATTATGCAGTTGTACATTCAACACACATTCTTGCTTGTTTGGATCTTGTCTCTGTGTAATTAGCACTGAGAAAGATGCCCTGATTGCACTCTTATATTTTTGTATAATATGAGATGTAGTTCTTAAAAACAAATTAATTGTACATTCATCTATGTATCTCGAAAATGGTTCTTAGTTTACAAGCTGAATTAACTTTTTGAGGTGTTTGATCTGATTGTTACATATGTTTAACATCTACATGGAGGTATATATTTTATTCTCCTGGTTTACAAAGCTTTTCTAGCAAGCAAAATATTTAATATGTGTTGATGTTATCTTGCTAGACTTTTTAAACGATTCAAGATGGTGAAAAATTAATAGTTTGACCATTGTGACTGAAGGCTAAAACTCCCACTGGAGAATTTTTTTGCATATATTCACATTCTAACAATACCAACCTCTTATTTAAATTGAGCACTAACTTTTTAATTTCTATAGATCTGGGAGTTTATGGATGTTCATCAGCGTTGGCATCCAATTGCAGAGTTAGTAGCCCCTGGTGAAGATGCAGACCAAGTATATGCTATTTCATGGGCACCCAATATTGGCAGGTACACACATGCAAAATCATTGTACTCATTTGTTTCATTACTTGTTCATTCTAATCTAAAGTCATAAATGGCGTCTTCAAAGGAAACAGTTTTTAATGTTTAGTCCTTATACCATTTTAGTAATGTTATGAAAATCATGGCTTCTCAATGATTTTGCAATATTTTGTTAAGTTATTAACAAAATGAGAATTTGGAAGGAAAATCAAGCTTTTTGGGAAAAGAAAAAAATATAATTTTTTCAAAAAACAAAATGTAGGGCAAGAAAAATGTCATGAAAACCCAAAAAATATATATATTTACTTTTAAATTTAATTGAACAAACATTTTTGTCTTCATTTTTTTTTATGCATGTTAATTGTTAGCTGAGTCATTCTGATTTTTCAGTAGGTATTTCCCTGGTTCCTCTTACCCACCAAAAGTGGGTCTCCTACTTTGGACAGCCAGCCAGCCAGCAGCCCAATATTTGCTCAATATATGATGATATTCCACATTACTCTGCCATTTACATCATTCAAACACCTCTCACCATCCGACCTTCCCCTAAGGCCTTAGGGTTATAGGAGGGGCACTACTCGGGAAACTTGGATTGTAGCGTGTCCATAACCATTTCATACTTACCACTCTTCATCATTCCCATGATTTCATGTCCATCCTTCAGGTTTGATGTTATTGGTTTATTGAGATTGGCACCCTCATATACTCATCCTTGAGTCAGGACCGAAAACTTTGCCCTAGAGGTTGATGTAGCTAAAAGAAAGATAAAAGCATAAAATGGCCATGTTGTCGCGCGGATCGACACGACAACGCTCAGACTGGGGGCTGTCACTCTGATCCCCGGTCTCTCCGTTTAAGCCTGTCTCCCACGGCTAAGGGGGGTAGACCCTGCGAGATGGTGAATGCCAACTGTCAAACAGTTGGGCTGGGAGACGAGATGCACGATAATGGTTTTATTGATTTGATAGACCAGTGCCTTGTTAGATTGGTGCCTAAATGATTACTTTCCAGGTGATATAAGAGCATAGATCATAAACAACAATCACCTATCACCCAAAGATCAGAACAATGCTTTAAATATCCAGTAAAAAAACCAAAAAGTTCCTCGAATAACGATATCCGACACTAAGAAAAATAAATTGCTTTGAATAACAGAGAAACCAGATACTTGTTTTGTGTTCAGATCTCAGTGTGAAAGATACACAATGAAAAACCACTGATACTGGCAAAACTAAATTCCCACAAAATTTTCTAAATATATATATATATATATATATATTTTTTTTTTATATCAAGCAAAACCTAAAAATAAAAAAAAAATTAACCAAAATATGAAAATAAAACTAAAAAAGTTTTATTTTATTTTTTATTTATTTTTTATTTAAAAAAAAAAAAAAACCAAATCAAAATCTAATTTAAAATCTAATTTAAATTTTAAAGACCCAAAAAAAAAAAAAAAACCTAAAACCTAAATTAAAATCTAAGGAAATTAAACTAAAATTAATCTAAAAAAAAGAAAAAAAAGCTAACTATAAAATATTAAAATCTAATACATTAAAAATCAAAGAGACTCTAAACTAAATCAAATAAAATCTAATTTAAAAAATAAAACTAAAGCATAAATCTAAACATTCATTTAAATCTTAACGAACTCAATGAAACCTATCTCTACGCTAACATATTACCCGCTGATTCGAAATACGACTTGCATAAACAATAAAATCACGGGCGGAGATACGGATCCTTGGGATGCTGCGTAATGGTCCGACAGGGTAAGCCAGCAACCAGAAATCGCTAAGGCGGGGCAAAAAAGGGCTCACGCAGCTGAAAGGAAGACGCCCAGGCACAGGGGACGGGCTTGAAATCGATGCAGGGTTCCGGGGCGTAAGATGAAACCGGAGAGGGCAAACACGCAATATCTCATTCCCTTTGATACGGTGCTGTGCAGAAATCGATGGGCACAGGAGACGGCAACGAAAGGCAAAGTCTGCGGCTGGAAACTGCGAAGGGCAGGCGTGGCTATGTTTTGACACCAAACAGCATGCAGAGAACGCTATGGCTTGGCTATGGCTGCGTTATTTCAGCGGCTCTTGCATTACAGACCTCTGGAGTTTCTTGTGTGTAAAAAATCGACATTCACAGTGAGCTGAAACACATATACAGTAAGCCGAGATGCCAACATTGAACGTTGACTGCCCACCACGTGAAATTTCAAATGCATATGGTAATCAGATCAGAATTCGGTGTATGGTGGATTGTTTAAATGCTGGAACCTTGAAGAACAGAATGCAGATCTGGAGTTGAATCTATACTAAAGCAGTTACAAAGTACTTCTGAACAGTTCGAGCAAATTTTCTTGACGCAGATCTGAAGTGTTTTGAGTGGCTCCAGTAATGAAAGCATACATAAAAAAAATTAACGTGGAGGGCTCAAATTTGAGGAAATCGCAGACATAAAAAACAAAACCCTACACAGGTTAAGCGTTTGACAATCCTGAGGAAATAGCTTTGGACGTATAATGACACAATGATCTGCGTTGCCAGCAGAAAAAATAAAAAAAAAATTTGTAAAACGTTTAGGAACTTACCTGAGCAACAGAGTATCGTTGCCAGACTTTGTTTTGAATCTGATGATTTTTCTTTTTACTCAGTGACGAGACAATTCACCCTTATGCCAATTCCCCAGAGACGCTTTTATTCTCAGGACAGCAGTACGATAACCCTGAAAAGACCGACAACAAGATTTTGGCAGATATATGCAGAATTTTGGAGTAAAACCCTTCAAAATTACCTAAAATCAAAATTTTACAGCTCCAGAACAGCCAGATTTAACCATGATTGCAGTAATATTTTTGAAATATCAGAAAATTTGAACTTTACTGTGAGCAGAAAGAAAATTTCTCAATGTAAAACATGAAATGAACTTTAAAAGATTAACCCAGGGCACAATCAGCTGGGCTCTGCACAGAACAGCCTGTGGGAGTCGGCTGGTTCAGCGCAGAACTTCCCCAAACGCCCACAAATACCCTTCAGCTAAAGTTTTCCTGCACACCTCAAGCAAACATCAGCAAAGAGGGCAAGAAATGCTGCTAGATTTCAAGAAATAATGGAGATACCTGCCATTATTTCAGAAACCCTACAACATTCAAACCCTAGCACGTGAGCAAGATACCTGTACTCACAATGCTCTGAAAAACCAGCTATTTTAACTGCTGAAAACTGAAATATGCAGAAAAGCAAAAATCTCACAGCAATTCCAGAGAGTAACACCAGCCAGTTTGAACCCCAAAGTCTTTTTATTAATCAGAAAATCAGATTACAAGAGAGCTTTCAGTACAGACTCACAGATCAGATAAACCTGTAAAATGACCCCCTAAGACCCTATAAAAAGGAAATGATCCCAACGACTAGTTTTGGGTGATCCATGTAGAACTGATCTCGACCGTTGATGAGGATCAAGACATCTCTTGATCTCATCCGTCGATTTTATTAAAAAATGATATTTTGCATGTGTTCACAAAAAATATTATTATTTTATTATTTAGGGTTTTTGCTTTGTTTTATGAATTTTTTATTATTTATTATTTTTTTATTTTTTTATTTTTTAATTTTATTTATTTTCTAAATGGATCATTTGAACTAAACTGTTGGAAACATCCCGTAGGACCTAGGACCTAGGACTCATGAGGGGATTTAAACATTTCTCAACCCTCAAGACACATTACATCATGACTTTTACAATTTACATCTTAAGGGGACGAACCCACTTTAACATAGACCCTCATAAACCACCCAGTTCTGCGACACAACTATAATCTAGCAGATTAACACGCTAGGATTCTCCTAAAGTCCTAATAACAAAATGCATCCCGGCTTTGGGGTCGGGTTTGAAGGAAAACTCTGCCGATCCATGGATCGGTGAGACTAAAAACCTCCCGGGACGCAGATCATCATTAGAAAGTTAGGTCCACCTAGGCAACTTTACATACATGACTCTGATCTGCTTAGATTATTTACAATTCAAACATGCAGACTGGGTTTACAACAAAAATGATCAAGCTGTCGATGACTGTAGGCTGGCACGGACATGTCGCTCAGGAGCTACCCCTCTCTGCCAACAGAAAGGAGGTGGACTGCATGGGCAGTTGACCAGTAGTGGTCAACAGGCCACAAAGTAATCATGCAGGAGCATCTAACCTGGGTCAATCATTTACTAGGGGAGTTAGTTTGTAAAGTAGGATTTAATTAATTAATGTATATTTTTAATAGTTTTAAGAGAGAATGAAGATTATTGTAAATATGAGAAGATTCGAGAGTATTGTGGAAGGTTTGAGAGGATTATGGATTGGCTAGCTCTTATGTAGATTTGGATGAGAGCTTTTAGGGATCAAGAGAGATATTGTTGTAGTTTGTTAAGGGATCTAGAACCTACTTGGGTTCTAATCCATTTGTATAAATTGGGGAGAGCCTATGAGGCATGTAAGATGTAGAAGTGTTTGAGTGAGTGTGAGGAATGAGAGGCCATGATTTCTCCTATAATTTTATTTATTAATTAATCATTTTCTGAGTTTATGTGTCTACCTACTGTATTTTGTTTTCAGTTTGATGTGTGTGTAAGATGCTATGATTAGAGCTGCTGCACCATTTTTAGTGTCATAGCTTAGAGTAGCCTGGTCTAATGTGTGCTCATGAATTGATCGGATTTGGTCTAATATGTGCGCATGAATTGATCGGATTTAGTTGTAGTGCGAGTCTCCAATGTTGAGTTCTGTGTAGTGGTGAATTGGTGCAGTGAATATGAAGGATTGCGGTGCAGTTGAAGAAGTTTTTTTTGTTAAGTTAAATCCTGTGTGAAGTATTAGTGGAGGAATGTTGCAGATGTTTTGATTGTACATACGGGATACGGGTGATTGATCCAATGCAATCCATGAAATGTGAAAGACATTCTCCAAGAAGAGAATGACATTTGGATGTCATAAAGCCCGTGGTCATGATTTGTAATCATCATACATTCTCAATCAACTGGAAGTCTGTTTATCAAGGCATGAAGAAGCAGGGATATCATATAAAATGCACGGTTGTCACGCAAAGGAGGACACCTTTTCAAGACCTACGAGCTGAAGACTGTCTCTGGAAGGTCCGTCTGATGCTTTGAGAAATTCTGTCGATTTAAGAAAGCCGCAGCGCATCAACCGATTAGTGTTGCTATTGAAGCCAGCGGAATGGCATTCTAGTTTTATGAATCTAGCGTGTTCACAAGCACGTTGCCAAAATTTCTTCTTACTGTATACTTGTGCTGTTCTGTGACAATTTAACATTTTCTCTGAGGCATTCGTGATTGTAATGGATAGCAAAGAATGTAGAATCTCCATCAAATTGTAAATTCTTAGGATTTGCTAGTTTCGAGAAGAATAAAAGTGTGCGCATATCGCTGGCAACGTCTTTGTCTGCTTTTTTTGAAAAACCCTCAAAAGCCTGCGTGTTAATTTATTCTGACGAAGTATAAATGGTGAGCGCACTAATTCCAATGATAGCTAGAAATCCTCCTTTGAAATTCTCGTAAAAGACTCGACAATGAGCTCATTATTCTTTCAGGTTCGTTCATTTCTATTTTCAACTTGATCGTGAGCTCATTATTCTTTTGGGTTTGTTCATTTCTACTTTCAACACATTAGAAGTAGAAAATTCTCATGATGGAGCATGGTAGTTTTTAATTTATGATGAGAGATAATAAGTGGTAAGGAAGTATTTATTTAATATTTTAAGAGTTAAATTTTAAGTTACAACGTGTGCTCTCTTCATAAAAAGGAAAATGTGGAAGACGTGGATTCAAGGTTTCCATCTTTACCTTTTTGGTATTTAAGGGTGAAACAATTATGGAAGACATGAAAGAAAGATTGGGAAGTCAGTGAAGTTGTTTAAGTTGAATATTTAAAGAGTAAAGTTGTTTAAGCTAAAAGGTCATTGGGTCAATTCAAGAAAGTCATGACAAGTCCTCAAATAGACAAAAATCCTTGCACAAGAGTCTATTTATCAAATCAAGATCCATTGATGTAAAAGTTAAGGTTAAATTAAGAGTCTGTGTCAAAAAGTCAAGTCAAGTAAAAAAATTTGAGTCTTTGAATGTAATGGGTGCATGATTGGCGGAGCTCGACACCCAAAGTCTCGTCAAAGTGTTGAAGAGTTACTTTAGTTGTTGTTTGAAGAGGAGCAAGGTGTGCTCATGAGTAAGGTTCAAATGTTCAGAGGAGTTAACTTGGTAAAATTGCAAGTTATAGTGAACAAGGTGAAGTTCAAATCAGAAGATGCAGATTCCAAAGAAAGGCTACGATGATGCTGTAGCAATTGGCATTAATAATGACGAGAAAGAGATTGTTGAATTAAAGATACGACTTGACGTATTGCTAGAGCTATTACAAAGGTAGAGACACAGTTGGATTATGAAAAGAAAAGTCAAATGGCATAGATTGCAAGTGAAGTGGGAGCGTAAATTGAATGCTCAACTGAAGGAAGAGTTACTCAGAGTAAATGAAGTTTTGGTATGTGAACCAGAACATGGCCCATTTCTTTTTGAAAGTAATGAAGATACAGAGGAGAAATCTACAGAGAATCTTCTGAATCATATGAAGGATTCAGAGCAGTAAGAAGACCTGGTGGCTGAAGCATCAATTGAGACCGCAAGGTCTTATGTTTTTAAAACTGACAATTTGTGTATGATTGTAGGTATTGCGGGAGATAGGCAACCTTTTGAAGATGTCTTCAAGACGGGTGAAGATCTTAAAGTAAAATATGATGAAGAAAACCTCTTAGATGAGGAAGGGCAGCTACTGAAAGACGTTAAGAAAGAAGAAGAACCTATTGAAGACTATAAACAACATCATGATGAAGTACTTGTGAGGTGTCAAAGAGAAATTGAGCTACTGGAGTATTTGCTAAAAGAACAAGAGTATGAGAGTGTAACTGCAATCAGAAATGAGCGAGAGTCTCAATCTTTGATTGGGACATAGATATGTGTCAGTTGCCAAATTTCTGATGTACTGGCTAACATAGAAGAATAGGTGGATGAGTATGCAGTCAAAAAGATGACAGACAATTTACTTCTTGAAAGTAAATTTGAAGATAAGAAGCAGCAAATGGAAATTGCAAAGGAAGATGTTTTCAAAGACATTAAGGATGTATGGATGGAAGAAAAAGTTGAAAAGAGCAGCCAACAGATTAAAAATGAATGTGCAAAATTGCAGCAGAAAAAGGATCTTAAGCAAGATCTTAGGCAAGTTGTTGAGACAAAAGGATTCCATGAGAAAGCAAAAATTGATTCTGTGATTGAAGAACTATGGAAATTGATGATGAGACAGTGCAGATGGAGACAACTGACAACAAAAGGGATGATCAATCAGAATTTGAAACTGATTGAAGAAAGGAAAATGAACCAGAAGATAGCAGACATGTAGCAACAACAAAGGTGCAGAGCATTTGGACAATTACAAATTAAGGTTTGGGATCCAGGAGGAGTTTTATCATCTATTAAAGATTAATGGTTGGGAGACCATGATTTTCTTCTACCTAGGGAGTATGATGCAGGAGCATCTAACCTGGGTCAATCATTTACTAGAGGAGTTAGTTTGTAAAGTAGGATTTAATTAATTAATGTATATTTTTAATAGTTTTAAGAGAGAATGAAGATTATTGTAAATATGAGAAGATTCGAGAGTATTGTGGAAGGTTTGAGAGGATTATGGATTGGTTAGCTCTTATGTAGATTTGGATAAGAGATTTTAGGGATCAAGAGAGATATTGTTAGAGTTTGTTAAGGGATCTAGAACCTACTTGGGTTCTAATCCATTTGTATAAATTGCAGAGAGCCTATGAGGCATGTAAGATGTAGAAGTGTGTGAGTGTGAGGAATGAGAGGCCATGAATAGACCATGATTTCTCCTGTAAATTTATTTATTAATTAATCATTTTCTAAGTTTATGTGTCTACCTACTGTGTTTTGTTTTTCAATTTGATGTGTGTGTAAGACCCTATGGTTAGAGTTGTTGCACCAAGTAAGAAAAAGAAAAAGTGAAAATGCAAAAGATGGTCAGGACAATAATTAGCATGTGGGCAAAAGCCTAGAATGAGCTCTACCACCCTCATCAACCATCACCTAGTTCCTTCGCTTTAGATGCTCCATCACATAATAAAGGAACGCTTGCATGTCCCAACCTTGATGAGCGAGAAGTCGACTCATCATAAAAGGGATAAATCAATGCTATATAATTAAAAGCAAGCTTGGACACCCGAGTTATGCTTCTTATCTAAGCATTAACAAAAAGAAGTAAATGGCACACTAGAGGGGTGTAAAAAGCAGACCGAGAAAAGGGGTAACTCATGCCTCCATGATTGCTCCCTCCATACATCTATACACTTAGGATGATGGACCTCCATCAGCTAGTCCCATGACCATGGCACCTTGCCATGAAGCATTTCTCCTCTGTTGCCACACTATCATGAACACCTATGAATTGAACGGTTGACCTTAGACATGTCACCTTCCCTTACAGGCTAAAAGCACCTAATAGGGTTGACCATCTAGCCATCCCTAACAAGGTAGGGAACACTTTTTCGACCTTTGTCTAGTTAGATATTTGAAGGTGATCCCAATTTGATTTCTTAGTATGGACCTAACTATTAAGTATGGTCCAATATAATGAATCTATGGTCATTGTCTCTAACAAATGGTAACTTTCACTTGAGTTTGAGATGGCTTTTCCAGGTGGTCCTTCATAGAGCAACAAGGCCCTTGAGGGCTTACATTTAATGCCTTCCCTCCGTATGATGACCAGGCCATACTACACTTTGGAGATGGGTGATGACCTTACAGATGCAACGTTACCCCTGTATAGCAGGTTGCAGAGCATTGGGCACTTTGACGTTCCCAACAATTGATTGACACCTTAGAGCACCCCCAAATGCTGAAACGCTAAGCTCTATTTGCTCAGTGTTGGAGAATCTTGATGTACCTAGCGAACCCAGCATGCCCCCTGACTGGCCTTGACACTATTTAATCGGCATGACTTGATGTTGAATTTTTGTAGCTATGGTCGGTCTTCATAATTGATGTTTTAGCCCTCCAAATATATATAATAATAAACACAAGACAAGTTCTTCATGTCGGCTTCAAAAAGAGGGAATTATGAATTTTCAAATATTGAATTTTTGCATCCAAAATTTAAGGTCGGGCTCAAGTCGACCCTAGTGAAAGGACACACCATTTCGGCCTCTTTGGATCACTATATATGTGCCCTTCAACCTCCTCATGCAAAAAACTTTCAGATCTCTCGTAAGAAGATATGTTTTGTTCATCAAGACAAAGAAGACAAAGAAGAAGAAGGTCGAAGTTCTCCAGCAATTGACCAAGTTTTTCTCTCTCTTGTTTGACCTTGCATGTGTGGCATCCTTCTCTCTCTACAATTTTGCACGTGTGGAATTTCAGGGCACTGTTGGTCAAGAAATCCAAGTTTTCTAGGCACAAGAGAAGGACAAAATTCGGTCCTAGCAAATCAAATCAGGTAGAGTTTGTTGGGCAGCTTTATGACTTGTTAGGAGGGCAATTTGACCAGGTTTGACTTGGATTGTTTTGCTGGTCAGTTTGACTATATTATTGGCTGAAAGGATTAGATGTATCTCTTGTTGAAATTAATAATTTCTCTAAGGATTAGGTTGTTGGGTTTTTCCCCCATGTGGGTTTTCCCAGGGTAAATACTTGTGTCTATTGTTTGGCTGTCTCTTTTGTTACTATTGGTGTCTTTTGTGTAATTGCTTAATGATGAATGAAAATATGAAAAGGATTAAATCATTAGAAGTAATTATCAATTTAGAAGACCTATGAAAAATCAACATGGTATCAGAGCTAGGTTGAAAAGCAGCCAAAGAGACTTTAAGGAAGCCAAGGTACTTGAGGTCAAACATTGAAGAGAAGTTGTGAAGCACAAGTCATCTGTTTGTATGAGGTTTGCTACTTGTTTTTTCTGTGGTAAAGAAGCAACCCCAAAAAATTTGAGACCTTGTGTGATTAAAGTTATATGTGCTAGACAAAAGTTCATGACATGCCACAAAAGTTTAAGAGCAATTTGAAGTTTGCAGCCAAGATTCTGTTGATAGTTGTAGAAGTGTCGAAGCCTTAAGTTCTAAACCTCAATCAAAGCCTTAGAAGGCTGAAAAGCCTCAATATGACAATACAGAGGCCAAAGTGATGCAAGATTACCTCAAGGATGGTTGTTGAAGGCAGAAAAGTCCCAAGGTCAACATCTGAGTGAGATGTAGGATGATTACATAAGGTCGAAAAGCCTTAAAAGCTGGGCATATAGTTCGCAAATCTAGAAAAGCTTGAGAAGCCTCAAATTTTTGAAAATGTTGAACCATGATGATGAACAGAGGTTGCAAATAATAGTCACCATTGTTTAAAAGAGTTGAAGCTTGGATTATTGACTTTATACATTAATGTCTCATGATGTGAATTCATGATCAGAGGATGAGTTCATTCTTTTTACATAATAATTAAAAGGGCATTCTTAAAGAGGCCAAATTCCTCATCACGGTTGGAGATGGAATCATTTGTATGGATAGCAAATCAGTGATTCCCAAATTGTGATGTTGATCTAAAGAAGCTTGTATACTGTAGGAAGACATTGGATAAAGGTTTTTGAGCCAAGGCACGTTTGGAAATTGAAATGATATTTGTTGCTCAATGGGACTAAGAATCTAAGATAAATCTTTGATGTGTTAAAGAATCTAGGGCTAATGTAGTTATTTAGATTCTTCTTAGCATGGTAACTATTTGTGAGGTGTTTTCAATTTTTCTTCTTATACCAATCTTCACTTATTATTATTAGTGTGTCTTCTTTAGTTCATCAAATAGCTACCAAAACAAAGAGACAAGAACACAAGATGTTGGCATTCTGCCAGGGCCAAAACCTCTCCCTCTTGGAGAGGAAAACCCGCACAAAATTCTTCTTATAGAGATTCCAATTGACGAAATACCAAGACCATGACCCTTGACCTACTAGGTCACTCCAAGACCAAGACACCAATCCTCTTCTTGCTGCTGAGATCATCATCATCATTACTGCTTCACCGAGATCATTATTCATGCTTCCTTCACTGAGATATTCATTAGAGCATGACTGCTGCACCATATCTCCATCTGTACTTAGTTTATTACTGCTACATCCATAGATATACCTTCACTGAGATCATAGCCTTCACTCTCACTGAGATCATCATCTTGTCTTCATTTGGATCTTCATCATGACCTTGACCTTAATTACATGGTTGCCATTGTGTCTAGTTACGTCAAGAGTATATCACTGTTGGATCATAATTAAGCCGAGACAGTGATCCGAGACATGAATACAGAGATAGAGGTATGCTGAGAGTATGTTATTAAGAGATCTTCAAATATACCGAGACCATGACTGTGTTTTCTCCTTTTGAAGTACCCATTCGAAATATACAAAGATGTTGGTCTATACCTATCGGAAATACAAAGATGCTAGTTTCTACGCATCCGAAATGATAGTCCTGTACCCATCCGAGATTACAGTCCTTCTTGTCCAAGATCCTATACTTACTGTGTCATCTCAGATCCTGTAACAGATCTTCGAAAACCTCAGACAAGTCCGAGTTTTGTGTCTCTGTTCTGCGCATACCTTGACGAGATATATATAGTGGTTAGCCTCCAAAAATAAGCCGACATGTCACAGTGAACCATTGTGACTTTATTTTTGGGCCAACTTGTCATTTATATATGCTTTGAGGCCGACATGATTGTGTTCTTCATCGTTTAGCTAGCAAACTTCTTCTTGTGCTTGTCTTGGAGGGTTTTTAGACTTTTCATTACACATGACATTGACTCTTTGACATCCTAAGGCTCTCATTGGGAGCCACTAAATAAATAAACCTCTTGCTCATGAAACCCATGCAACAAGGAATAATAAATTCATTTTACAAAAAAATCATAATTACAATGTCATGAAGATTGAACCTAGTTACACTTTCTTCAACACTCGCTCTTAACTAGGGAGGTATTCATGATAGTACTTGGTCGTTCTCAATCTGAAGAATTTCTCATAAGAAGAATTGGATTGGTAATCCCATCTATATAGCATCATAGTAACCAACATTGTTTCCACAGCAAGGCCTTGACTGACAACTCTATCTCTCATCAGATCAGAGCACAATGTTGGCGAGACCAATGACTATAGAGTCTAGACACCACCATCATTGTCTCTCAAGGTACATACCCACGCGGGTGTTCATTGAGTATGACCTTCTAGGACTATTCTTATCTTCGGTTCCCAGCCATCAAAGAATATCAGTCCTCTTGCCTACTCTTATCTTGGATGCCCTACACATCCTCAAAGAGCATCAGATGCCAGATGATTACCCAATGCTCCATTCTTTCTTCCAAAGTGTAGACAAGAATGTTGTGTCTATCTCTCCCTCTCAACTAGGGAGGATTTCATGTGTCTACATTTCTCTTCATGGCCTTCACCTAGACTTACGACTGTTAGTCCTGGTCTAGTGCATGACACATGAAATAGAAAAAACAAAACTATCACTCCTTTTTAATCAAGGGTGATCCAATCAAAGCTCCCTCTTGATTAGGGACTTGTCAGAGCTCCCTCTTAATAAGGGACTCTCCTTTTCATCAGCTACTTCTTCTTCGTGGGTCCTTCAACTGCTTGATCAACTTCTTTCCTTGCATAAAATTTAGTTGAGGTTCTTCCTTGTAGGGCATCAGCCATCGATCGCTTTCCTTCTTGGTTTGTCATGTCATGCCTTTCTTCATGGAAAGTGGCCTTCTTGATGCATATCTGGAACCTTTGTCATATAACTACTTCTTTCCCATCATGCTTCTTTCACGAATTTCCATCCGCCACATGAACGCTAGTTGTAGTTGTACTTACAACTCTTGTTCCAGTAGCCCAACATGCACTCATCTAGATATTATTCAAGAAATCGAAACAAAAACATTAAATCAAATCGTACCTTACTGGATGACTCTTCATCATGGCATCTTCCTGTAGGTATCAGCGCCTTGCATTCATGTTGACACATCTCCCAAAGATATCCATTGTCAAGGGTCTCCATCTTTTTTAGACTTTCATCAGAGTCTTCATATCCTTCCGGGAGATTTCCTAGTGAAATCTTCTTGGGCTTTTGGATGTTGATTGCTTTCATCATGGTTGCATATCTCACGATCTCTTCCTTCCTCACACATTCCATTCCTAGGGGCTTTCAATCAAAGTTTCTTCATTGTGGTCGACCATCTCATACTTCATATGAGGACATATTATGTTGATTTCATCTAGTGTGACTTATGTCTTCTTGCATCTTTTCAGAGAAGGAGATCCGTTTTCTCTTGATCATGCTTCTCAAGATAGAAGTAATGATCCATGTTACCTGCAACCATACGACATGACATTATAATATTAAACACAAGCATACATACCTCATTTTACCTTTAGGTCATCTAGGCTTCTTCCAGCAGCTTCCTTGATTGAAAAGATCTTCAATCCCTTGATTTGCTTCATTTCTCATGTCATCACATCATTATCTCATGGATTCCATAAGTTGGATTTCCTGTTGAAACACTTGCTTCCTCTCTAGATTAGTGAACCCTACGATGAGGATTCCATCAGAGAATTTTGAGGATCTTGTATATCCCCAACTAGTAGATGTTTCCTTTTTGACTTGATGTATGATGAGCCTTGTCCTAGATGACTTCTTCCTTTCCTTCAATGTCCATTGAGGTTCCCAAGAGCTATATCTTTCATGTTTTGTCTGTTATGGATTTTGTCCTTCATGATTCCCATGGTGATGTCACGAGCTCTTGTTTCTAATGCTTTCATGATGCCATGATGTATCTTATCATCATTGCCATATCTTATAGCAAAAGCTTATGGTAGGACCCGTTTGTGAGGGATACCATCTTACTCATAGAAGAGATTTGTTACTCCCTCTTTCCTTGGCCCCTTTCTTCAACTTCGACCATATTTCCAGTGATATGAGCTTCTTTTTATAATCTTTTCATAGCATTGAATCTTAGCTATACTTATTCTGTCTTGCTTGAGGACCAAACTTGTCTTTCCTTTTTGCACATGTTTTAGTCCTTTAACCTTCAATACTTCTGCCATCAACTTGTCTTTCTCTATTTAGCATAGAGACCATAAGTTGTCGAATGAGGTAACTTTCTTATCCCATGGATATTTGTTACCTTGATTATTTGTTACTGCATTATAGATCAGTGATGGTTATCATCCTTCCTAGATCTTGTAGGTGGGACCTTATGAAGATATCCTACATCCTTTGATATCCTTTACTTTCATTTAGATCAGATTTCATGTGACCTTCTTCATTGTACCTTCAGAGAGTGAGTTTTTCTTTGATGTCGGCAATATTGCTGTATGAGGGGATCTTTCATAAGTATTCCTTTCCATGAATTCAGAGGAGACCTTTTGATGACTTCAACTTTTCGAGGGCTATCTATCCTCCTTCATGCAAGGAATCTTGATGACCCATCCAATTTCTAGATGTCCTTGCAATCAAGAAGTCATTTAACCAAACTTGATTATAGAATGAAAAGATACTTACTTGTCATGTGAAGATGAAATCTTCACCTTGATTCCTTTGATGATGGTTGAAGAAGATATATGAGTGCTTCTTCTTGGATGATCTTCTTTCAATTGAGAAGGCCTTTTCTTAATAGAAAAAGGTTGCTCCTTTTGATAGGGATGATTTGCTGCTTCCTTGGATGATCTTCTTCTCGGATAAGGAGATGATCCTTGCTTGATTATAACCTTGAAGATGACAATGGCTTCTTGCCTTCAATATGCTCTGCCTTCTTTTGTAGGGTAGGTCTAGACTACTTTAATCTTTTCCAAGATGATAAGATCTTCATTTTGAGGTCCTTTGAGTTTCATAGCTTTGTAGATATCTTGATGAGAGTCTTGGTGGTATTTTGATGATGGTGATGTGGAGACACAAGTTCTTGATGTGGAGTTGCCTTGTTGTTGTATACTGCTTGTTGTAGACTTGATCCTTTAATCTTGACAAAACCCTTAAACTTGTTTTGATGCCCTTCTTGAAGACTGATCCTTGTATGTCTCTTTTGCTGCCCTTCCTTTGACTTCAACACCTTAGCTCTGATACCATGTTGAAGAATCTAGGGCTAATGTAGTTAATGAGATTCTTCTTAGCATGATAACTATTTGTGAGGTGTTTCAATTTTTCTTCTTATACCATTCTTCACTTATTATTATTAGAGTGTGTCTTCTTTAGTTCATCAAATAGCTACCAAAACAAAGAGACAAGGACACAAGATGTTGGCATTCTGCCAAGGCCAAAACCTCTCCCTCTTGGAGAGGAAAACCCACACAAAATTCTTCTTATAGAGATTCCAATTGACGAATACCAAGACCACGCCCCTTGACCTACTAGGTCACTCCAAGACACCAATCCTCTTAGATCATCATCGTCATTACTGCTTCACCGAGATCATCATTCATGCTTCCTTCACTGAGATATTCATTAGAGCATGATTGCTGCACCATATCTCCATCTATTCTTTGTTTATTACTGCTACATCCATAGATATACCTTCATCGAGATCATAGCCTGCACTCTCACTAAGATCATCATCTTGTCTTCATCTGGATCTTCGTCATGACCTTGACCTTAATTACATGGTTTTCATTGTGTCTAGTTATATCAAGAGTATATCACTGTTGGATCATAACTAAGCCGAGACAGTGATCTGAGACATGAATACAGAGACAAAATGTTGATTTGGGGTAGCATTGGATGTGCTCTAGCCACGAAATTTGGTGGAGAGGTTGGGGCACATGAGATCTCCAATACCCAGAAAGGGTTTGGGCAAATTTTAAACAGATAAGGAGATATTAAAATAATTAATATTTTTAATGGAGTCCCTAAGTCTAAACTTAGGGAAAATAAAATATTAATCTGTATTAATATGAATCTGCGTTAGAATGGTCCAAAAGACATGGATCAAGCCAGATCTAATCTTAGCCATTGATTAGGGACTTAATCTCGGCCGTTGAGATGTCAACAAGAAAAGTATAAGAGGAGGCTTGAGGGTCACTTGGAGAGCACACCAGATGATCAATCATTCTATTCTCTAGAGCAGGGTTTGCTAAGAAAGATAGAATCAGTGATCAGGAGAGCAGCTGAGGGGCATTGAGTACAGAGAAACAGAGAAGGCAGAGATTGTGCCGAGAGAGCAGCGCAACAACCAAGGAGGGTGACGCAGAGCCAACAAGGGCTCACGCAGGGCCACGCAGAGGCAGCCAAGTGCTGCACAAAGCACCAGAGGGACCAGCGCAGCTGACACAGAGGCTCCCAGAGCTAACGCAGAGCCTCCTGTGGCTAACACAGGCCTAGAAAGGCTGACGCAGGGCCAACGTGAGACAGAGAGGCGCTGACGCAGTCCAGTTTGGGCAGACGCTGGGGTTGCAGAGCAGTTTTGTGCTGAGGAGTTGCTGGAAGGGTATTTCTAAGGTTTCAGCTAGGAGATTTCTCTCAAACTGTGAGGTATAGCTGCTAAGGAAATTCTTTGTTGGGTAGGCCAGTTTCGACACCCAGATTGTACTCTGATATTGCTTAATAAGAAAACCCTCAGATAGTTGCACCGGTTTTCCCACATTGGGTTTTTGCGGGGACATTGGTCCAAAAATAATGGTGTCATGTGGTGTGTTTGTTCTTGTTTCTTTTAGTTGCTGATCTGTAATATGTTGAGCATGCACTGGTGTTTATTTTTAGTTATTTCTTTATAAATAACTTGTTAAAGAAAAATAACAAGTAGGTAGGAATAAATAAGAAAATGTGCATTAAAGTTTTTTAAACTAAGTAAATTTAGAAACTTCAACATGGTATTAGAGTGTGATTGCAGATCACAGGAGGACTAAAAGACATCAACCGAGCGGAACAATAGCAGTAGAAAACAAATGTCCTGAGGTGACAGAAGTTGTTTCTAGCAGCGCAGAAACCAAGAAGTGTGACGCAGAGCCAGCCGGAGCCACGCATAAGAAGCCGGGAGCTGCGCAGAGCCTCTCAGAGGCCAGCATTGCTGACGCAGAGGGCCAGAGCGCTGACGCAGGGCATCCCAGGGCTGACGCAGACCCATCTGGAGTGACGCAGAGCCAGCGTGAGGTAGAGAGGGGCTGATGCAGTTCACAGAGAGGTAGTTGTTGGAGTCTAGAAGGCTACAAAAATATTGCAGAGTGGAGCTAGTGAGGTACTGTAGTCAGAATAGTACCTGACAGAGCAAGGCTAGAGGAGTTGTTACTGAGGGTTTCTAGTCGAGAAACCTAGATCAGCAGTGCAGTGGCACAAGACGATCACAGTAGGGGGCATCTAGACAAGCGGCAGAAGGATTTCCAGAAGGGAAATCAGGACTCAGAGGGAGTCCATAAGAGAACTTCCAGATGGGAAGTAGAGACTTAGAGGAGTCTAACAGAGAACTTCCACGAGGGAAGTAAAGGAGCATCATGGCATTACACGGGATAAGAGACCTGGATAGACTAGACGGAGCATCGAACTTCGTAGTCTAGAAGGCCAGAATCTTATCAGTGCTTGACAGGAATTGTGTCAAGAACTTCGCCTTGAAGACAATAGCTATCCCAGTCGACCCAAATGATAATGACAAGTACGAAGAGGTGATGGCGAGGGCCAAGTGCATTATCCTTGACAGGGTCAAGGATCATTTGGTACCACATATAGCCGAGAAGGAAACGATAGTTGAGATGTGGGAGGCTCTCAAGAACCTATACCAGCATACTTCGGTGCAGAGAAGAATGCTACTTGAGAACCAGATGAGGTCGTATCAGATGAAGAAGGTTCAAACGATTGACTCCTTCCTTGGAGGACTGAATGAGATCCGAGATCAGTTGATTGCTATAGGAGCGACACCGGATCAGGAGCTTATGGTGAGGACAATCCTGAATGTTGTCATAGAAGAGTGGGAAGTGTTTGTCCAGAGCATCCTGGGCAGAGGGACTCTCCTACCTTGGGACGAGATGTGGGCAGCTCTTCACCAGGAAGAGATCAGACGACAATCAAAGACAGGTAGCAGCAGCAAAGGGATCAAGGTCAAGCAGGATGAGGAGGATGTGGCCCTAGCATCTGAGGGAAAGCAGGAGAAGCGGAAGAAGAAATATCTCTCCAAGATCAAGTGCTTCCATTGTGGGGAGATGGTTCATTGTGCGACCCAGTGCCCAAGGAAGAAGAGTAAGGGAGAGTCTTCCGAGACTAAGGCAGTGCCGACACGGGCAGAGAAGGAAGTTTTGACAGACGATGACTGTACCATGAGTGCACACACGCCACTTGAGCAGAAGTGGGGAGACATCGAGCTGTAGTTAAGCAGACTACAGGTGATGAGGGGCAGGATCCTTGAGGTACCCAGCCTCTTGGATTAGACCTTGCTACGAGAGCCCCGAAGAGGAGTAGCAGCACTGGCTGGGTGTGTAGAGATGGATGCGGATGGAGTGGCAAAGAGAGCTACAGTGTAGGAGTCTCAAGACAACACAAAGCTAGCAGGTTGCAGTAGTGCGAGAGGCACATGAGTGTTGCACCAGTGCAGGAAGGCACATAGAGGTGTGCAATGATGCGAGAAGCAGGGAGTTGCTGCAGCAGTGCAAGGTCAGAGAGAGGGAGCACTTGTCAGCGACAGAGGGAGCTTCAGCATCAGTGGGTGTTTCTAGCTCAACGGGGAGGTCAGTTGGGAGATCGGTTACTTACTTCTCAGTAACTGAGTTGTAGTGTAGCAGTGGGTAGCACGATGCAACATGATGAGAGGAGGTGCAGTGCAGATGCAGTGTTGGGAGGAAGGACCAACAACAACACGGATGCAGAGGGAGTTGTCGTACAGATGCAGCAGTGGCAGAACCATGGGCAGCAGTACAAGAGGCAGCAGTGCAGAGGATGGTGGGCAGGAAGGCCTAGCATCAGCATGGGTACCGATGCCGGATGATCAGAGTAATACTCAGTGAGGGGTATTTCTAAAGCACAGTCCTCGATAAGAGGGAGTGTTGATTTGGGGTAGCATTGGATGTGCTCTAGCCACGAAATATGGTGGAGGTTGGGGCACATGAGATCTCTAATACCCAGAAAGGATTTGGGCAAATTCTAAACAGATTAGGAGATATTAAAATAATTAATATTTTTAATGGAGTCCCTAAGTCTAAACTTAGGGAAAATAAAATATTAATGCGTATTAATATGAATCTGTGTTAGAATGGTCCAAAAGACATGGATCAAGCCAAACCTAATCTTAGCCGTTGATTAGGGACTTAATCTTGGCCATTGAGATTTCAACAGGAAAAGTATAAGAGGAGGCTTGAGGGTCACTTGGAGAGCACACCAGATGATCAGTGATTCTATTCTCTAGAGCGGGGTTTGCTAAGAGAGATAGAATTAGTGATCAGGGGAGCAACTGAGGGGCATTGAGTACAGAGAAACAAAGAAAGCAGAGATTGTGCTGGGAGAGCACCGCAACAGCCAAGGAGGGTGACGCAGAGCCAACAAGGGCTCACGCAAGGCCACGCAGAGGCAGCTAAGTGCTGCGTAGAGCACCAGATGGGCCAGCTGACGCAAAGGCTCCCAGAGCTGACGCAGGGCCTCCTGGGGCTGACGCAGGCCTAGAAAGGCTTACGTAGGGCCAACGTGAGACAGAGAGGGGCTGACGCAGTCCAGTTTGGGTAGACGCTGGGGTTGCAGAGCAGTTTTGTGCTGAGAAGTTGCCGGAAGGGTTTTTCTGGGGTTTTAGCTAGGGGATTTCTCTCAAACTGTGAGGTATAGCTGCTAAGGAAATTCTCTGTTGGGTAGGCCAGTTTCGGCACCCAGATTGTACTTTGATATCGCTTAATAAGAAAACCCTCAGATAGCTGCACCGATTTTCCTACATTGGGTTTTTCCAGGGACATTGGTCCAAAAATAATGGTGTCATGTGGTGTGTTTGTTCTTGTTTCTTTTAGTTGCTGATCTGTAATATGTTGAGCATGCACTGGTGTTTATTTCAGTATTTACTCTGTAAATAACTTGTTAAAGAAAAATAACAAGTAGGTAGGAATAAATCATAAAAAGTGCATGAAGGGTTTCTAAACTAAGTAAATTTAGAAACTTCAACACAGAGGTATGCCGAGAGTATGTTATTGAGAGATCTTCAAATATACTGAGACCATGACTATGTTTTCTCCTTTTGAATTACCCATCCGAAATTACAGTCCTGTACCCATCTGAAATTACAGTCCTGGTTGTTCGAGATCCTGTACTTAGTGTGTCATCCAATATCCTAACAGACCTCCGAAAACCTCAGACAAGTCCGAGTTTCATGTCTTTGTTTTGCGCAGACCTTGACGGGGTATATATAGTGGTTAGTCTCCAAAAATAAGCCGACATGTCACAGTGAACCATTGTGACTTTATTTTTGGGCCAACTTGTCATTTATATATGCTTTGAGGCCGACATGATTGTGTTCTTCATCGTTTAGCTAGAAAACTTCTTCTTGTGCTTGTCTTGGAGGGTTTTTAGACTTTTCATTACACATGACATTGACTCTTTGACATCCTAAGGCTCTCATTGGGAGCCACTAAATAAATAAACCTCTTGCTCATGAAACCCATGCAACAAAGAATAATAAATTCATTTTACAAAAAAATCATAATTACAATGTCATGAAGATCGAACCTAGTTACACTTTCTTCAACATAATGTTCCTATATGTTGTTGAAGGATGTTTTGTTTGTTGCGTCGAGAGGTGCTTCCCAACCAAGTATGGTAGAGATGCTGTAATGTAATGTTTAACGTTTTAACTAAGTCAAATTAGGTAAAAATAAAAATAAAATTAAATTAAATAAAAAAGATTAATGTAATGTAAACATTTTAACTAGGTCAAAATAAAATAAAAATAACAAAACAAAAATAACCCTATTAAAATAAAACAATAATAAAAATAAATTAGCCCATGGTATTGACTCATGGTATTGAGAACCCATGGTATTCATGTGGAATATAGCCTATTTAAAGCGGAAAAAAATCAACCTAAATCCAACTTAAATCTGGATCTACCAAGCGCTAAGAGGGATCAAATCTCTTTTCACTCTAAAAGAGGTTTGCATATCAAGAGATTTAATTCGTCTCTGCGCTTGGTAGATCTGAAGTTAAGATGGATCTAGGTTGGTGATTATTTCAATGATGTAAGAATGACATGACCATGAAAAGGGTATCTAGACAAATTTGCATTTGTCTTAAGAGACTTGAAAGAAAGATGCTATGAGGTCTCATGTACTCCTATTCTGTAGCATAAAGCAATAACATCTCGTGTACTCCTATTCTGTAGCATAAAGCAATAGTCTTTGGATAATGATCTTCAAAGGGGGATGTGTTGAAGTTGTAACTATGGTCGGTCTTCATATTATATTTTTGGTCTCTTGATTTAATGATATTTATCATCATAAAGCATATTTATAAATGCTTGAGTCAAAGGAAAATTTATAGAGTCAAAGTCCTATTGCGACTTTTAAAAGATGAAAATTTGAATTTTTGAAATGAAATTTTTGGCTCCAAAAATGACAAGTTGGCCCTGACCAAGATACACGTCCATTCACCCTAGACAAACTACTATATATAGGCAACTCAAGCTCCTCATTTGGGCAATTTGCATTCCTCTCTCAAAACAATTTCTGGGCAAGTGAGTGAAGGACAAGAATGACAAAGAAGGATGAGAAGAAGGCCAAAATTTCTCTCCTCTCTCTCTCTCTAGCAACTCGCACGTGTGAACGAATGTATCTTTGTGATTCGTAGTTTTTGGGGCAATTATTAAGGGGCCGAAATTTTTTGGGTTACTAGGACAACTGTTATAGGGCTGAAATTTTGGGCAACTAGCTATTTCAGAAGGGCCGAAATTCTAGATACATGATCAAGAGCAAAGTGTAGGATCAGTTTGGGTGACTTGACTTGGAGGAGAAGACGAGGTTTGACCATAGGTCTAGGTGTGTCTCTTGAACAAGAAGAATTTCTCTACTGAAAAGTTTGCTAGGTTTTTCCTCATAGTGGAATCTCCCAGGGAAAATCTTGTCACTCTTTTGTGCATTGTGATCTCTATTGTTCTACTGTTCTTTATTGTTAAATTTCTGAAGTATAATTGTTGAATCATATATTGGAATAAGTTAAAAGAAGATGTACATCAAACTTGACTATTAAAATTTCATAAATATTGTGCTAACCCCAATTGCACTAAAAAATCAACATGGTATCAGAGCTTTGGTGAAGGAAGGAACATTGAGATCACCTTTACCGAAACCCTAGAGAGAGCATTTTATTAAAGTCCTTGTACATTTGCATCTATGTCTTCTTCCATGAAATCCAAAAACAAGTTAGAGGGAGCATCAAACTGCAAAGCTTGGAAAGTCAATTTAGATCTTATTCTTGTGAAGAACAAAGTATTGGATATTGTAACAGGAAAAACCACTGAACCAACTGATCAGTTGGAAAAGAGAAGTTCAAAGAGGATGACATTACTGCCATGAGTCTAATAGTATATTCCATTAGAGATCATCTCATCCCCTACATTGCAAAGCACGATACCTCCAAGAAGGTGTATGATGCCCTAATAAAACTATACACTATCAAGAATGTTGGTTAGTCCATGAGTTTGAAAAATGAGCTCCGAAATACAAGAATGACTAATGACAACACTATGGCTTCATACTTCGTAAGGATTTCACAAATAAGAGATCATATTCAAGTTATTGGAGAATCAATTCCCGATCAAGAAGTTGTTACTACAACACTCAATGATCTCCCTAGATCATGGGATGCATTTGCAGCAAGCATAAGTAGTTGGAAAGTAGCTCCTTCATTTGAAACACTGTGGACATTCTGTGCACAAGAAGAAGCAAGATTGATGACTAGAGATCGTCAAGATGAAGAAATTTAGGCACTTGCAGCTCGCTTCAAGAACAAGAGAAAGAAGTTTGGATCTCAACATATGAAGTCAGGAAAGGGATCTTCTTCCTCTGAGAATAAGAAAGACTTACCAAAGATACAATGCTATGGTTGTTAAGAATATGGGAATTTCAAGAGAGATTGCCCTAATATGGCTAACAAGAAAAGAAAAGGGAAACAACATGCTTTTGGAACAGAAGTTGAAGAAGAGGAAAAACCAAAGAAGACCAAAGGTGAAAAGGATTTATCTGCTATTCTACTTTGACACGTTCCTTTGTAGATGATGATGACATGTGGTTGGTAGATAGTGGAGCATCAAGACACATGACTGGAGAGTGTGGGAATCTTTCAAGCATGACCGAAAAGATGTTGTCTTAAAGGGTTGAATTGGGAGATAATAACAATTATGCAGTTAAAGGAGTTGGAAAGGCATCCATAGAGTTGGAATCTGGTAGCAACATTCATCCCAACAATGTCCTTTATGTACAAAGTTAGAAAAAAAATCTTGTATATGTTTCTTGCTTAGAAGATAAAGGAGATAAGGTTGCTTTTGTGGATGGAAAACTACTTGTGTGGTCAAAGGGCTCTAGTATAGATGATGGTAGGGTTATTTGGATTTGTGATGGAACACTGTATAGACTTGTGAGTCAACCAAAACAAGTTCTAGTACATGACGAAATAGATCCAAGTGAGTTATGGCATTGAAGGTATGGGCATCTTCATTTTACAACATTACTTGAATTAAGTGAAATAGTGTTAGGGGTCCTTGAACTACAAATAAAGAATGGTGGTGTATGCAAAGGTTGTGCTCTTGGGAAGAACATCAAGAAACCATTTCCAAACAGTTACAATAGATCTAAGCTTAGTCACTGGGTTCGGCGAACTTGAACGAATAAATTCGAAATTCGCTGAACTTCAACTGAATTCGAATTTATTTGTTCAAGTTCGCCGAACAAAATGGCGAACTCGAACACAATGGCGAACACGAACAAAATCACGAACAAAATGCCAAACTTTAAAAAAAACGCCATTAAATTCGTTGGAATTCGTTTAGGTTCGTTTTTTCTCCGTTTAAAAAAAATTTAAAAATGATTCATTTGTATTCGTTGTTTGTGGGCCCCATGGGTTTGGTTTCATTGTTTACGGGACTGTGGGTTAGGTTTCATTATTTGCAGCCCGCGGTTTCTGTGTTTAGTTTTATAAACATCACCGTGATCACTTTAAACATAACCGACCGACGACCAGTCCACAACATAGTGAGCATACACAGGTGACAACTCTCCGCGGGTTTTCAAAGGGGTTTTCGACGGGTTTTGGAGTCTCGACGTCGACATACACAGCCTACAGCCTTGACCCTCAGGTGACTAGTGCGGCACGCCGACATACACAACTCGGCTAACCGTCACACAACTCGGCCTCTTGCACAATGGCACACTACGCATACACAGTTCTGTTGAAACTTGAGGCTCGAGGGTTGCAGTTCTAAGTTATAACTTCTAACTTCTGACAGAGCAATGAGCCGCCTTCAGGCAGCCTTAGCAAGCCTTCAAGCAGCCTCTAGTAAGCCACACTGTCCAGACTCCAGCTTCCAGGTAAGTAAAAAATTAAAATACGCATATCAGTTCAATACAATTTATTAGTTTTTATTAGTTAAATACAATTTATCAGTTTTTAAAGAGGCTTAGGCTGAATTTTGAACTGATAAAAAAAAATTATAAATTATAGTTTCAAACTTTCATAATTTCATTTTACAAAAAAAATATAAAACTAATTAAAATGTAAATTAAAAAAAAATTGCAGACATTTCAGGCTTCAAGCCTTCACCTCAGTCTTCAACAATCAGAAGTTCAGAACCTTCAAATTTCAATGGCACCCCCAAAATCAACTGCTGTAGCATGGAATTTTGTCAAAAAAGAGGGGAAAAATCTTGTGTGTCAGCTGTGTGGACATCAATTCGTTGGCTCTTTAACTAGAGCAGTGGATCACCTTCTCAGTATTAGCAATGGAAGTGGAGGTGGTGTTGAAGGCTGCACTAAGATCTCTGATGAACAAAAAACCACAGTGGAGAAAGACTATTTCACTTCAAAGATGGAAAAGGAGAAAAGGGAAAATAAGAGGCAGCGAATTGAGAGGGAGATTGCCATGTCTTCCTCCAACACCATTAATTCAATCTCAACCATTGGTGGATCAAGTTCTACTCAAGTAAAAACAGGTGGAACCAAAACATTAAATCAATTCTGGAAACCTGTTGAGAAACAAGAAGTTGATGATGCTGTTGTAGAATTCTTTTATGCATGTGCAATTCCCTTTAATGTGGTGAAGAGTCCATATTTTAGAAATGTAATTAAAAAGGCCATTGATTTTGGGAAGGGCTATGCTCCTCCCAGATCTGAAGCTTTATGGACAACTTTGCTAAAGAAAACAAAAGATAGAGTGACAGGAAAGTTGGTTCAGATTAAAGAGTCTTTGAAGCTTACAGGATACACAATTTTGAGTGATGGTTGGTCAGATTTGTGTCATCGTCCATTGATCAATGTGCTTTTTTATAGTCCTCAAGGGGTACTTTTCTTGAAGGCAGTAAATGCAATGGATCGAGTGAAGACATCGGAATTTATTTTTGGAATTTTGAATGAAGTGATTCAAGAGGTTGGGGAGGAAAATGTTGTCCATGTTATTACAGATAATGCATCAAATTGTGTTGGTGCAGGGAAGCTGATTATGGAAAAGTATAATCACATTTATTGGACCCCTTGTGCAACTCGCTGCTTGGATTTAATGTTGCATGACTTAGCCAAATTTCCTTGGGTCAATGTGACAATCCGAAGAGCCAAAACAATTGCAAACTTCATCATCAACCATCGTCTCACTTTGAGCATATATAGGAAGAATGCATCAAAAGAGTTGTTGAGGCTTTGTGATACAAGGTTTGCCACTTTTTATATTACTCTGAAAAGAGTTGTTGAGGATGTTGAAAATAGCAACAAGAAATGATAAAAATAGAATCCAGATTATTCAAATTTTAATTTGTCCTTGAATTAAAATTGTGAATTAAATTCAAATTTAATCTCACTAGCTGCTTGGAAATAATTAATTAATTCATTATGGATTAATTAGTTGGATAAATTCAAGTTGGAAGTCTTTCTGCAATCATGCAACAATTATCCCTTAAATTAAGGAGATTATCCCTTAATTAAGGAGATAAAATTGAGTTATATTTGATTTGTAATTAGTTAACTCAGTGTACTGAGTTAAGTCCAATTAAATTAGTTCCAAACTGTGTGAGGAACTAATTGTGAGTTATCAGTTAGTTGATGCATGCATGCACTCAACCAGTGTACTCCAGATAACTGAAGATTCTCTCATCAGAAACTCATGCATGTCTATTCTGAGAAAGACCCAGTTGAGCTAAATGTCAAGGACAGTGTACTATCAGTTGCATGTTTTCTCCTATAAAGGAAACTCATGCATGCAGAAAGATTAATGCACAGGATTTTACAGGGTGTGAGATCAGCGTGACTGATCAGTCTTCCACTTGGTAACAGGAGGATCACCTAGGAGAAACTGCACAAGGAAATAGGAGCTTGGAGGGCAGAGGAGAAGGCCTGTGAGAAGCTTTGTTTGCCTGTGAGCATCCAGGAGGATTGCACTGAGAGCTGGCTAGCTGTGAGAGATAAGGCTTTTTATAATATTGATGTATTTCCACCTTGTATGATAATACATATAGTGGGGATTTTAGCTGAGGCTTTCCCCTAAGTATTTTCTGTGTTTCATGTGCATTGATTCTTCTTCTTATGGTTATATGTGTTCAGCTCTGATTCAACTCAATCTTTAAGCTTCCGCAAGTTTGATAGTAGAAGTAGATTATAGTATTTTGCTTTGGTATATTGCATTATCGAGTTAATCACAGTCGGATTTTCTACATAGATCTCAGAGGTAGATTTGTAGAGAATTTGCAGGAAATTGTACAGAGGAAAAAGCGAGCCTAAGAGCTGTTTTTTGCAATACTGAGTGGGAGAGATCTACCCTTTCAAAAGAAACTAAGGGGAAAAATGTTGAACAAATAGTGCTCAATAATGGCTTTTGGGAAAATGCAAACAAGGTTTTAAAAATATGTGGCCCAATTGTTAATGTGCTCTGCATGGTTGATGGTGACAAACCTTGTATGGGTTTTGTTTATGAAAGCATTTATCGTTGCAAAGAGACCATTGCAAGTGCTTTAAATGTGTGGAAGCTAATTACCAGGCTATGTCACAAGGTTCGTTGAACTTTAACCTTTTGGCTCGAATTTTGGCGAACCTTAAAAAATTTTTGAGGTTCGGCGAACCTCATAGCCATTGACCAAGTCCATAGATCAAAACTCATAACTTCATGTCACAACTCAAGCTTGTAATTTATCCTTGCAGTTTCCATGTCCATGATAGCATTTTTGATGTTTACTTATGTTGATTTCTTACTATTTTATCTTATAATTCATTATATATATATATATATATATACATACATACATATACATATACACGAACCTAATGACGAACCTCATAAGAACCTCATCAAAATATTCAAACTCAAACCAAACCTAATCATTGTCGAACCCGAACTCAAACCTGAACCATGTGACATTGTTACCAGGAGATATGGGATTCAATTGATCAAAGATGGAAGATGATGCATAGTCTATTACATGCAGCAGCATGCTATTTGGACCCTAGATTGTTTGGGTTACCAAGACATAGGGATGAAGAAGTCATGAATGGACTTATCCATGCTATTGAGAAGCTAAATCCAGATCCAGAAATTGCAGGTTTGGTCAGAAGTCAGTTGAGGGCATACAAGTTAGAAGAAGGGTTATTTGGAACATAATCAACAAAGTATGATAGGAGCAAAAGTGATCCAACAGTATGGTGGGAATTTTATGGTTCAGGGGCACTAGAATTGCAAAATTTTGCAATTCGTATCTTAAGCCAGGGATCAAGTGCATCAACATGTGAAAGGAATTGGAGTTCCTTTGACCACATTCATTCCAAGAAAAGAAATAGATTGTTATCTGGAAGATTAGAAGATCTTGTTTATGTTCGTAGTAACTTGCAATTGGCATTGAAAAATGTGCCTAAAGAGTCATCCAATTCCTCTACTTCGTGGATCGATCCTATTCCAAATGTTGAAAATAGCAACAAGAAATACTAAAAATAGCATTCAAGATATTCTAATTTTAATGTCCTTGAATTAAAATTCGAATTTAGTCTCATCAACTCCTTGAAAAATAATTAATTAATTCATCTTGAGTTAATTAGTTGGAGAAATTAAAGCTAGAAGTCTTTGTGAAGTCATGCAATAGTTATCCCTTTGATTGAGGAAGTTATCCCTTAATTAAGGAGATAAGGATGAGTTGTATTTGAGTTGTAATTAGTTAGCTCAGTTCACTGAGTTAAGTCCAGTTAAATTAGTTCCAAATAATTTGAGGAACTAATTGTGAGTTCAGTCAATTAATGCATGCATGCATGCAACTAGTGTACACCAGATAACTGAGGATTCTCTCATAAATAACTCATGCATGTCAGTTCAGACAAAGACCCAGTCGAGATTAAAGACAGGGACATTGTACTATCAGTTGGAGGAATTTTCCTATAAAGGGAACTCATCCATGTAATAAGGTTCCTTGAGGATTGCGCAGTTTTACTAGGTGTGAGATCAGTGTGAGTGATCAGTGTTACACTTGGTAACAGTAGGATCACCCAGGAGAAACAGAGCAAGGAAATAGGAGGTTTGGAGGGCAGAGGAGAAGGTTTGTGAGAAGCCTTGTTTGCCTATGTGCATCCGGGAGGATTGTACTGAGAGCTGGCTAGCTGTGAGAGCTAAGGCTTTGTATAATTCTGATGTATTTCCACCTTGTATGATAATACAGATAGAGGGGTTTTTAGCTGAGGCTTTCTCCAGAGTATTCTTTTGTGTTTCATGTGTATTGATTATTCTTCTCTGTTATATGTGTTCTGCTTGATCTTGCTCAAATCGATTAAGCTTCCACAAGTTTGATTGTAGAAGAAGGTTAAGTATTTTGCTTTAGTTATATTGCATAATTAGGTTAATCTACAGTGAGAATTTCTACATGGTATCAGAGCAAAGTTTATCAGAGCTGTGAACAATATACTGAGAAGAGAATTCGAAGTTTGAAGTTCGGGGTTGCAGGTGCAAATCGAATTCATCTCATACTTCAAGGTTGGTCAATGGCATTCTATGGCTTGAGACTCGAGTATGCCTTGGAAGGCAGCTCGAATTACATAGCATGGAAAGATTGCATGGAGGTTGTATTAGAAGACAACGGCTTGAAGGATTTCATTGATCAAGAAATCCCAAAGCCAGGTTCAACTAATGCACAAGAGTTGGCTGAATGGAAGAAGTGTGTGGCGAGGGCGAGACAGATCATCCTTGAGGGAGTTCGAGACCATATTGTCTCGAGTCTCCATGGGAAGGAGACTCTGTTTTCAATATGGAAGACATTGAAGGACCTATATCAGAACAGTAGTGACCAGAGGAAACTAGCGCTCAAGGATAAGCTTCAGAGAATCAAGATGGAGAATGGTGATACTATTTCGACATATCTAAACAAGCTCACCACCTGTAGAGATGAGCTTGGAAGTGTGGGAATAACTACTGCCGATGATGATATGGTGAGCCTTGCTCTCCTCGATCTTCCAAAGAGCTGGCATAGTTACCAGGACTCTATGAATGGAAGGGAGAAATTGTCGGATTGGGAACGACTGTGGTCGGATCTCATATAGGAGGAGATCAGGAGGAGCACACGAGATGGTTCTTCATCCAAGGAGGATGAAAAAAATCTGGCCTTAGCGAGTAAGGCAAGGAAAGGGAAGGAGAAGGATTCTCATCCCAAATTGAATTCTTCTCATGGAGGGAAGAAGGGTGACAAGTCTAAAGTGAGATGCTTTAATTGTCACGAGATGGGTCATTATGCGACTTATTGCCCATCGAAGAACTAAGAAGGGACCTCGGAAGGCTATGAAGGTGAGGCACTGGCCTCTCAGTTCGAGATGGACTTCACCCTCATCGCATGCATGGTGTCTTCGATGATGGGTTGTGGTTGGTTTCTTGACAGTGGAGCCTCATTCCACATGACCAGCGATAAAAGTTTATTCAGTACCTTGGAGGAGAAAGACCTCAAGATACTCATAGAGATGGGTGACGATGAAAGGTATAGTGTTTCAGGAGTGGGCACGGTTACTTTTCAGAGGGAGCATGGAGCTTCTATCACCTTGACAGATGTGAAGTATGTGCTTGGACTGAAGAAGAATTTGGTATCGATCGCGATGTTGGAGGACAAAGGCTACGATGTTGTCTTCAGTAAGGGAAAGGTTTTCCTTAGACACATCACCACGGGACAGGTGAAACAAATCGGTTCACGGGTACAAAACCTGTATGCTCTTGAGGTTCAAGATGCATGCAAAGCCTTGAGGAGCAAGGCCAATGTTAGAGACTTGGTGGTTGAGAGGGAGAGTAAATTACCTCTCAACATGCAGCGCCAGAAGAAGTCTTGGAGAATTATGGAGGAGCCACAATTGGAGAAGTCAGCAGAGGGATAAGTGATAGTCCCAAGAAGGTTGAAATTGGGCAAGGTTCATTGAGAGGTTTTATCTCATGGATCGTACCTTGCTACGGGAGCCGAAAGTACATAGTAGCAGGAGGAATCAGTGGGATTGATGCAGTCAAAGATCAAAGTGACAGAGGCTAGAGCAGTCAGATACTGAAGAGCACAGAGAAGGATTGACAACAGTGCAGAAAGGTTGAGTTAGTAGAAATGCAGAGTTTTCAGTTGACAGAGGCAATAGCAGTCAGAGACTTTGATGACAGAGGCATCATTCTGATTTAGGTTGGATGTTTTTTTTGTTTGGAGTTGTTGAAGCAACAACACTAGAGAGAAGTGTTGCATGCAGAACATTCCAAAGGTTCAGGATTGAGATTGAGTTGAATTCCTTTCTTGTTGAGAGTGAGTGTTGAAAATAGCAACAAGAAATTCTAAAAATAGCATTCAGGATATTCCAATTTTAATTTGTCCTTGAATTAAAATTCGAATTTAGTTTCACCAGCTGCTTGAAAAATAATTAATTAATTCATCTTGAATTAATTAGTTGGAGAAATTCAAGCTAGAAGTCTTTGTGAAGTCATGCAATAGTTATCCCTTTGATTGAGGCAGTTATCCCTTAATTAAGGAGATAAGGATGAGTTGTATTTGAGTTGTAATTAGTTAGCTCAGCTAACTGAGTTAAGTCCAGTTAAATTAGTTCCAAACAGTTTGAGGAACTAATTGTGAGTTTAGTTAGTTAATGCATGCATGCATGCAACTAGTGTACTCCACATAACTGAAGATTCTCTCATAAATAACTCATGCATGTCAGTTCAGACAAAGACCCAGCTAAGATTAAAGACAGGGACATTGTACTATCAGTTGAAGGAATTTTCCTATAAAGGAAACTCATCCATGCAGAAGGAATAAGGTTCCTTGAGGATTGCGTAGTTTTATAGGTTGTGAGATAAGTGTGAGTGATCAGTGTTACGCTTGGTAACAGTGAGATCACCTAGGAGAAACAATGTAAGGAAATAAGAGGCTTGGAGGGTAGAGGAGAACGTTTGTGAGAAGCCTTGTTTGCTTTTGAGCATCCAGGAGGATTTTACTGAGAGATGGCTAGCTGTGAGAGCTAAGGCTTTGTATAATTCTGATGTATTTCCACCTTGTATGATAATACAGATAGCGGGGTTTTTAGCTGAGGCTTTCCCCAGAGTATTCTTTTGTGTTTCATGTGTATTGATTCTTCTTCTTTGTTATATGTGTTCTTCTTGATCTTGCTCAAATCGATTAAGCTTCCGCAAGTTTGATTGTAGAAGTAGATTAAGTATTTTGCTTTAGTTATATTGCATAATCAGGTTAATCTATAGTGTTTGCTTTTGAGCATCCAGGAGGATTTTACTGAGAGATGGCTAGCTGTGAGAGCTAAGGCTTTGTATAATTCTGATATATTTCCACCTTGTATGATAATACAGATAGCGGGGTTTTTAGCTGAGGCTTTCCCCAGAGTATTCTTTTGTGTTTCATGTGTATTGATTCTTCTTCTTTGTTATATGTGTTCTTCTTGATCTTGCTCAAATCGATTAAGCTTCCGCAAGTTTGATTGTAGAAGTAGATTAAGTATTTTGCTTTAGTTATATTGCATAATCAGGTTAATCTATAGTGAGAATTTCTACACCAAATGCATCAATGGATGAAGCTGATTTGTACATTGATAGTGACATTGACTGGGAATTGACTGATGAATCTAATGTTGAAGCATCTAGCGGATTCACAGCTCCTACTCCTCTTGATGATATAGAACGTTATGATATAACAAGTGGGCCATAGAAACATCAAGAATAAAACTTGTGTTCCTGTTTTAGATTTCTAGTTTACTTTTTGCGTGAACAATTTTCTAAAACTGCCAAGCTACTTTAAAATTTTGAGTTTATATATTTTGAATACTTTTTTATCAGATTGTTTTTCAATATATGAAATCTGATATGGCCCATGGTTTTGTTGAATTTGATATGGGTGCGAATGTCTATGATGAATTTCTCACCTTGTTTACTATGTTACATGTATGGAAGTTGGTTCTTTATTGGCACTCACTTTCATGGTTTATAAAATTATGTGGAAATGATTTAAATGTTTGAGCAATAATCTTATGTGTTTGCAATGTGCATTATGGACTTTGAATTTGACTTTAAATTGATTATATATATATATATATATATATATATATATATATATATATATATATATATATATATATATATACATTTTTTTTTCAAATTTCTATATGTCGAATTTTATCGGCAAAATTTTAGGTGCCGAACTTTATTCGAATTTCAAGGTCGCCGAACTCGAACATGAACACGAACCTGGGGACTTAGGATCTAAGGAAGCTTTGGACCTGATTCATTTTAATCTATGTGGTCTGATGCCCATAAAATCGCTTGATGGTTTATTGTACTTTGTGACATTTATTGATGACTTCTCTCGTAAGACATGGATATATCTCTTGAAGACGAAAGATAAAGTATTCAACAAGTTCCAGGAATTCAAAACTGAAGTGGAAAACTTCATAGGTAAAAGGATCAAGATACTGAGCTCTGACAATGGAGGAGAATACCCCTCAAAGGAGCTTGTTTCTTTCTGCAAGGAGGCTGCGATTAAGAGGGGGCTAATTGTTCCCTATAGTCCACAATAAAATGGTGTAGCAAAACGGAAGAATAGGTCCATTGAAGAATTTGTCAAGGCCATGATTAATGATTTGGACTTGCTATTGTTCTTATGGGGTGAAGCATCACAAACCGCTGTGTACATTCAAAATCAAAGTCCTCATAGAGTTCTGGAAGGTGTGACTCCTGAAGAAGCCTTCTCTAAAAGGAAGCCTGAGGTCAGGCATCTAAGAATCTTTGGTTGTCCTATATACATTCATGTTCCTAAGGATAAGAGGAACAAGCTTGAGCCTTCAGGAAAGAAAGGCATATTTGTTGGATATAGCGAATCTTCAAAAGCCTACAGAATATACATTCCAAAACAACGACGGATTGAGGTTAGCCGAAATGTCACCTTCAATGAGAAAGTGGCATATTGGAGATCTAAGGAAGTCTCCATAGATTCATTGGATGAAGTAAAGAAAGATACCTCAAGGGAGGAGCATTTGAGTTCTACAAAATGTACCGGAAGGGCCTCAAGTTCTAGCAAAACCAGTCATAGTTCCAAAGATCAAGAAGAGACCAGCATGACTTAGATCCACATTGGAAGAGGCAAAGGGACATGCAGCTCATGACAACACATCTAGAGAGGTGAAGAAACCTAAAAGGTTCTCCAGTTATGCAACTCTCATGACAAAACTCATTGATGAAGAACCTTCCACTTATGAAGAAGCAACTAGTCAACAAGTATGGAAGGAAGCAATGAATGAAGAGTACCAATCAATCATGAAGAATGATGTTTGGGAAATCATGCCAAGGCCTGAAGGGAAGTCAGTGGTGACTTCCAAGTGGATATACAAGATTAAGCATGCTGCAGATGGGAGTATTGACAAATATAAGGCACGAGGATTCTCCCAAAAAGAGGGAGAAGACTATGATGAGACTTTTACTCCAATTTCCATGTACACCTACATTAGATCCATCATCTCACTTGCTGCCTCTATGGGATGGGAATTGCACCAGATGGATGTAAAGATTGCTTTCCTCAATTACGTGATTGAGGAAGAGGTGTACATAGAGCAACCTCAAGGATTTGAGGTATGTGGAAAGAAGTCTCATGTTTGCAGGTTGAAAAGGGCCTTATATGGACTCAAGCAAGTTCTAAGAGCTTGGTAAGCTTGTATCGACAACTATCTGACAAGATTGGGATTTACCAAAAGCGAAGCCAATCCAAACCTTTTCTTTAAGGTTGCAAAGAATGCACCTGTGAGTTATTATTATATGTTGATGACTTGTTTCTAACAGGTTTCAAGCCTCTTATCATTCAGTGCAAGAAGCAGTTGGCTATTGAGTTCGATATGAAGGACCTTGGATTGACGTACTATTACTTGGGATCACGGTTGCGGGGAAGCGACCCCCTGTCGAATCTGCTCCTGGAGCGCGCTCCGAGCGGGAGCGACCCCTGGTGCTTGCGCGCTCCGAGCGGGAGCGACCCCTGGTGCTTGCGCGCTCCGAGCATGAGCGCATCGGGAGCGACCCCGGGTGTGCGCGCGCTGCGAGTGGGAGCGCATCGGGAGCGACCCCGGGTGTGTGCTACCGAAATTCGCTCAATTTTTTGTTCGCTCCCTACCTATTAAGGAGTGGAAGAGGGAGTTATTGAAGATTGGAAACAAATTTTTTTGAGTGGGCAGCCTAATGTTCAAGCCTATGGCCCTAGTGTTGATATGTAGTTTATCGTAATGTGACATTCTCCTTTATCTTTCATTTTGATCCTTTTACTTAAATTTTTAACATTACCATGAAATGACTCAGGATGTTTGAGAGTGGTTTCATCCTCATTAGATTTCATATGGAGAAAGTAAAATTTTAGATCTCACTCAAAATCCAACAGACTTATCATTTTTTCAGGATTTCATGGTTGCGGGGGATTGCAATGTTTCCATTGGATTCATGTACTAGGGTATGGAACTTGTATTTAATCAAGAGCGCCAAGCCCTCTTTGCAGGGGAGACTCGTTATAATCAAGAGCACCTAGGGTACTAGGGTATGGAACTTGTATTTAATCAAGAGCACCAAGGTCGTTCGACTATGCAGGAGGAGACTCCCAATAAAGCACGAGACAAGAAATTAGAAATTTCTCATGGCAAGAGGGTCAAGTAGTAGATAATAGATTTACTTGTCTTTTCTAGTTTCTAGTACTTTTTATAACTATTGACTCTTTCATATTTATTATGGTATTTTTTGTAAACAATATATGACAATTTAAGTTTGAAGTTTGAAGTTGGCATTTATAACTCATTGGTAATGAATTATGAATATGATGCTTCGTGAAAGTTGAAAGTTGAAACATTTCATTTCATGTTAGATATTCTTTGTTATCGTTTGGTTACTTGGTAATGGTAATGGTTACAAGTACAAGTTGCAACTTCAGTGATCAATGATGATAAGTGTTATATATTGAATTTTGAAAGCTTGAAACTTTAAGATTGATGAATCATGAGACTCGATATGTTGTATGTTACTAACTTGTGGACGTCGTTAATGAAGATTATAACTTCTAGATGATTTATGTTATATGTTTCAATCCGTGTTTTTATGTTTTTTATATCTAATTAATCATTCTACATGCTTTTGTTGACATATATGCGTCAAAATATATATTATATAAAAATTCGCTCCCGAATCGGGAGCTTTTGAAAATGCCGCTCCCCACTCCCGCTTCTGCTCTTGCTCCCCGCTTCCGCTCCCGCTCCCAAGTAATCTTGCTTGGGATTAGAAGTATGGCAGAAACTTGGTATAGTCTTCCTTGGTCAAGGAAAGTATGTAATATAGATCCTTCAGAGATTCGGTATGATGGATTGCAAATCCATGGCATCTCCTATGGTGACTAACTTGAAGAAGTTAAGAGCTTCTGACACCAAATTGGTAGATTCATCTATGTACAGGCGGTTGATTGGCATGTTGATGTATTTGGTTTACACCAGGATGAACATATGCTTTGCTGTGAACACCTTGAGCCAGTTCCAGCTAGAACCGAGACATGAACATTGGATTGCAGCAAAAGGCATATCTTGATATACTTGTGTGGTGCAGTAAACTATAGCTTGAAGTATGTACAACTTCAGGGATATATGGATGTTGATTGGGTAGGAAGTGTTGAGGACAGGAAGAGTACCTCGGGAGTATGCTTTAGTTTGGGATTGTTATGATATCATGGATGAGCAGCAAGCAGAGGTCGATTGCACTCAACATTGCTGAAGTAGAGTACATCGTAGCCAATGAGGCTTGTATCGAAGCAGTATGGCTTCGAGAGTTGTTTGATAGATTATTCATCCAAGAGTTGGAACCGACGATGATACACTGCGATAATCAAAGTTGTGTGAAGCTTTCATAGAATCTTGTGTTCCATGACAAGTCGAAGCATGTTGAGATCAAGTACCACTACATCCGTGAGATGGTGTTGAGGAGAGCAATAAGCCTCGAGTACATCTCCACCGATAACCAGACAGCTGATGTTCTGACAAAGCCATTACCAAGGGACAAGTTTGTGTACTTCAAAGATAATTTGGGGTTCATGGAGATCATCCCTCTCGTTGAGGGGGAGTGTTGATTTGTTTGCAGCATGAATGGACATTCTCCCGAGAGGGATAATGGGTCTAAGAGACCTAGAGGGCAGAACAGGTAATGTTGAGTGAGTGTCTCTTAGGGGAGGACCCTGATCACACATCGGAAGGATGGAGTGAGGTCCTGGACCCTGATCACACACCAAGCATGGTGGAGTAAGGTCCTTTAGCATCTGGACCATGATCACACACGGAAGGGTGGAGTGAGGTCCTGGACCTTGATCACACACTAGATAGGGTGGAGTGAGTCTTGTTCAACATCTAGACCTGATCACCAACCAAGTAGGGGTTAAGCGCGGTCTTAGCCCAGAGTGCTCACCAAGAAGGGTTAGTGAGTGCTTGCTAGTTGAGGGTCTCAGCATTTTGGCCTAGGTAGTGGCCATTAGATTTGAGGACTGACAACTCTAGAGGAGTGAGTCCTGATATGCTAATGACATTGCCATTGGCTTGGTACCACCCCAGATATGACCACTAGCAGATGCTGATAATATACAATGATGTTGGTAATGATGGATAACCTTTTTTTAGAGAAATTTGTTCAAATTGAGAACATCTATAACAATGATTATGAATACCTCCCTAGTTAAGATGGAGTGCTGAATTTGTAACTATGGTCAGTCTTCATAATATATTTTTGGTCACTTAATGTAATGATATTTGTCATTGTAAAGCATATGTCGAAGAAAAAATTATTTTGAGTCAAAGTCCCATTGCAACTTTTAAAAGATGAAAATTTGAATTTTTGAAATGAAATTTTTGGCTCCAAAAGTGACAAATCGGCTTCCCTCCAAGTCAAGTCAACCCTGGCCAAGAGACACATCCATTCACCCTATACAGACTATTATATAAAGGTAGTTCGAACTCATCATTTGGGCAATTCACGTTCCTCCCTCAAAACAATTTATGGGCAAGTGAGAGAAGGACAAAGAAGAAGGTCGAAATTTCTCTCTCCTCTCTCTCTCTCTAGCAACTCTTATGTGTGAAGGAATCTCTCTCTCTCTGTGATTCGCAGTTTTTGGGGCCATTGTTGCAGGGTGGACAAAATTTTCTGTGTTACTGGCGCAACTATTGTAGGGCCAAAATTCTTTAAGTATCAAATCAAGAGCAAAGTGCAGGATCAATTTGGGTGACTTGACTTGGAGGAGAAGACCAAGTTTGACCATAGGTCTAGGTGTGTCTCTCATTGAACAAGAAGAATTTCTCTATTGAAAAGGTTGTTGGGTTTTTCCCCATAGTGGGTTTTCCTAGGGTAAATCTTGTCTCTCTTTTGTGCATTGTGATCTCTACTGTTCTATTGTTCTTTATTGTTGAATTTCTAAAGTATAATTGTTGAATGATATATTGGAATAAGTTAAAAGAAGATCTACATCAAAAGTAATTATCAGAATTTCAGAAATATTGTGCTAACCCTAATTGCAGTAGAAAATCAACAAGATGAGCTGAGTATGTTCCATACTCCTGTATCGAGAATGGCATCTTCAATTGAAGTTTTTGTATGAATCTGAGTAAGGATATTTGCCTTGGTTACATTATACTGCAAAGTGTTGCCTTGAAGTTGCATAAACCTAATGCACTACATAGAAAAAAGGATACCCAATTCTTTCTAAGTTATCAAGTCTTGGGTTTGATATTTTATAATGTGAATCCAAGAATGGTGCAGTGTTTTGGCATGCAATCTCAAGATGTGATTTTTGAAATAAAGCTTGACTTAATCCTGCAATTGGACAAATGAACCTTATGGAAAAATGAAGACAAGAAGTCACACTCTTATCTTGTACGAGTTCTTGAAGAGATATTTAACGGGGTCAAAACTTATTCAAAGGATCTCATTTAGGCTTGTTTGGACAAGCTTGAAAGATTGTGCACATAAATTTTGTCGACAACCATACACGACAAGGAACTTTTGGTTATTATAACAAATTTCATAAGGTTGAAGTATCTCTAATAGCTATGAGGGACCTTTTGAAGATTGTTTGTTTGCCTTCGTTGATAAATCAAGTTCTCTTGAAAGACTTCTAAGGAAATCATTGAAACATATTTTGTTGACATGATTCTAGTTAACAAAGAAGGAAATGAAGCATTCCTTGATTAACTGATAACAACCTTATTACGTATACAAATGCATGGGACCACATGTCACATTCTTATGGTTTGGATGACCTTTCCCATTTGCTAGTTAATAATAACCCCATCACGTATACAAAAGCATGGGACCACATGGCACATTCTTATGGTTTGAATGACCTATCCCATATGCATTAGCACATGACTAATTCGATGACCTACCAGGTATGTATTGAAATAGTCATGTACTGTAGGAAAATGCTACAAGGTTGCAAGTTGTATTTCAAGAAGGATATTTTTGAGTAATAAAGGAACAAACATCTGAAGTCTATGGAATACTAATGCCAGATGTTGCACTTGTTGAAAAGTAACTAGGTTCGGTCTTCATAATGACGTGTAATTGTGATTTTATGTAATTGATGAAAAGAAGAAAAATAAAATTATTATTGTAATTCTTGTCTCATGGGTTTCATGAGAAAGGAATTTTATTTTAGTATGACTCCCATTGTGAGTCCTTAGGATTGGTCATAAAATCAATTTGAGTCTATGTCATGTATGATGGACCCTTCTTGGGCATATTACACTTATGTAAGAGTCAATAGAAATGTCAAGTAGCCCTCCAAGACAAGCACAAGGCATCCCTCTTCAAGTCGGCCTCAAATGAATTAATTAATTCCTCCAAACAGTTATGTCGGATTATTACAGTGGCAAACCACTATAAATAGGGCCATCTGAATTTCATTTAGACACATATTTCTGGTCATCAAGCCTGAAGTAGATTGTGCGAAGTACAACAAAAGAAAGAGCCAAGATAGGGCAGTCAAGAAAGTGCGAGGTTTGAAGTTTAGGTGCAAAAAAAAGGGTCGAGAAAGGGTAGCGAAGAAATTGCGAAGTCTGAAGCCTAACTGCAGCAGAAAGAACCGAGAAAGTGCAGCTTAGTTGCAGCAGAAGAGAGGTCAAGACAAAGAAGGTAAAGTCTAGAAGGAAGACCGAAGGTTTGAAGCTAAAGAAGATCGAAGTGGAAGAGGAGCCGAGAAAAGGAAAGGAGCAGAAGGTTGATTGTCATTGTCAAAAGAGAACTTGTGTCTTGGTCTTGGAGTGGCAAATAGGTCAAGGGTCTTGGTCTTGGTATTCATCAATTGGAATCTCTATAAGAAGAATTTGTGTGGGTTTTCCTCTCAAAGAGTGAGAGGTTTTAGCCCTGGATGACAACCTATATTTTGTCTGTTGTCTCTTTATGGTTTATGCATTGGTAGTTGTTTGATGAAGAAGAACACTAATAACCTAATTAAAAGAAGATCCTAATCTAAAGAAGTAAAAAGAACTCACAAGCAATTACTAATAGAAGAGAAATCACTTAATTGCTATGACTTAGGTTTCTCAACACGGTATCAGAGCTAAGGTGACTAAGTCAAGGAAGGGCATCCTATCAAGAGACACTCAAGGATCAAATCTCAAGGAAGGCATCAAAGCGAAGATCATCTTGAAGTCAAAGGAAGCATCATAACCCTAGATCAAAGAAGTCTACAAAGAAGTATTGGGATCGTCATCAAGTGGAAGAGGGCCAAAACCCTGCATCTACTCAAGACAAAGTGTTTTGAAGACTATTCATCCAAAGGAAGCTAGATAAAAAGGCAGTATCATCTCACTCTCTGTGGGATCAAGGATCATTCTTGAAGAAAACTACCTTCATCAAGAAGAAGTTTTCTATCCTCTATATCATCATCAACATCAAGGAAGAAGCAAGAAGAAGGAGCATCCTATCAAGTAAGTATATCCACATCTGAATCTGTCAAAATGTCGTTTTGCAAGGAAAGCAACAAATTGGTTGGGGCTTCACACCATTTTGCATGGAAGAAAAGGACATATCTGAATCTCATTGAAAATGAGGTTATGGAACATGTCAAAGGTTCTATCACTAAACCAAGAGAGGAAGATGCTCAAGCTCTTGCCAAGTATATGAAAGGGGAAGTTAGGGCTCAAAGGATTCTCATAGAATCCATAGAGGATCCCCTCATCCCATATGTATCTAAACTCGAAACTTAAAAAGAAATCTATGACAAACTAGTAGAGTTATATTTCGTAAGCACTGCTGGAGAAGTCATCTCATTAAGGAAAGAACTCTATAAGTTGAAGATTGTGAAAATTTATGAATCTACACATCAGAGATCCTAATGCAATCACTGGTTTATCATCTCCTACTTGTTCTTTACATTCAACTAGTTATTTAATTACTTAAACAGTGATGAAAAACACTATTGCATCCTACACATACATACAGATCATGAACTGAAATAAACTGAGACAACCACACAAGGCACACTTGTTATTTTTGGACAATCGTCCCTGGAAAAAACCCAATTCGAGAAAACCAGTGCAACATATAGAGGGTTTGTATTATTAAGCAGATTTCTGAATACAAATAAGGTGCCAAATCTGGCTCACCCAACAGACAATAAACTCGATAGAAGTACCTCTATTCGGAGACAGATATTTTGGCAATCCAGCAACTGGATGATCAAACCCCACAGATGACAACTATTGTTCCCAGTGCTGGGCAACGATGGCAGCTCTGCACTAGCACTGCTTCACCTCCTTTAGAAGCTGTGTCACCCTCCCAGTGAGCCTACCTTGCTCAAAAATTGATATGCTGAACTGCTGGTCTCTCTGCCCCACAGAAAACCCCAATGATACCTCTAAGGAACTGCGTTAGCCCCTCTCGCTTCTACGTCATCCTCTCTGGAGTTGTGTTGTCTCTCCTGTTGCTGCTCTGCCTCTTAGCTATGTATCCTCAGCCTTGGACTAAAGTCCCTCTGCCGAATTGCCTCTCTCACTCCAACTCAGATCACTTAGCTCGACTTTCTCAGCAAACCATGCCCCAAAAAAATCGAACTCTTTGATCTCTTGGTGTATCTCTAATTGACCCTCAAGCCTCCTCTTATACTTTTCTTGTTGATGAATCAATGGTCGTGATCTAATCTCTAATCAACCGCTAAGATTAAAACAATCTTGATCCTCGTTAGTTAGAGCCTTCTCACCCATATTTTTATTAATACACATTAATATTTTTATTTTCCTAAGTTTAGACTTAGGAACCCATTAAAAATATTAATTATTTTAATAACTCCTCATTCGGGTGGAATTTCTCCAAACTATTTCTGGGTTCTGGAGATCTCATGTATTCTAGCCTCTCCACAAAATTTCGAAGCTAGAGCACATCCGATGCTACCCAAAATCAACACTCCCTCTTAGAGAGGAATGTGCTCTAGTAACACTTCTCAACATAAGTATTACATTGATCCACTGCACCAGTCCTTTGTGTTGCTGATGCTTGGCCTGCTGCCCTTTATCCACTGCATCGCTGCTTCCTATACTGCTATCCATGACTCTGCCACTGCCACTGCTACATCTGTACTGTAGCTCCCTCTCAAAATGCTGCATCATGTTGCCCATATCACTGCCACTGTTAATTGCTGCACTGCAACTCAGTTACTGAAAAGTAACCAACTAAAAACTCACCCAAACACTGACATGTTGGTTGGTCTGGATGCCTTGTGACGCTGAAACTACCTTTGCTGCTAATCTGTGCTAACCCTCTACTGCCACTGCGTTGTTGCAAACTACTCTGTGCCTCTCGCACTGCTACAACATCCACTGCTTCGCCTCAGACTTTGGCACTCTAGCAATGCCACTTTTGCTCCATCACACCTTGCTCCAACCGGCACCCATCATTTTGCTACTGTCGTTAAGGGCTGCCGTAGCCGTATGTGATCCAAGAGTTTGGGCACCTCAAGGATCCTGCCCACGTGTAGTCCTCCCGACTACAACTCAATATCGCCCCACCTCTTCTCTAGAGGTGCATGAGCACTCATGGCGCAATTGTCATCCTCGCCTTCCTTGTCTGCTTTCGCTGGAGCAACCTTCGATTCAGAAGCTTCCCCCTTGCCCTTCTTCTGGGGGCACTGAGTGGCATAATGTCCCAGTTCCCCACAATTGAAGCATCTGACCTTGGTGATGTCCTTCTTCTTTCTCTTATGATGCGCTTACTGTCTCGATGATGGGAGAGCTGCATCCTCCTCCTCCTCCTTTTTGACTCAGGCTCCCTTGCTGCTACTCCTTATCTTGGTCATCCTCCTGAGCTCTTCTTGTCAAAGAGCTACTCACATCTCCTCCCAACTGGGGAGAGTTACTCTGCCCAAGATACTTTGGACAAAGGTCTCCCAGTCCTCGGTGACTGCATTTAGGGCAGTCTTGACCATGAACTCAGGATCTGGTGTAGAGCCCACGGAAGTCAACTGGTCGCGAATCCCTTGCAACCTAAGAAGGAAGGGATTGATCTCCTCTTCCTTCTGCATTGGTATTGTCTCAGCTAATTTTCTAATAGCATCGTCTGTTGGATGGAAGATCCCTGATACAAGGTGGTCAATGCCTCCCATATCTCCCTTGATGTGTTCTTCTCAGCAATGTGTGGTACTACATGATCTTTGACCCCGTTTAGGATCATGCACTTGGCCTTAGCCTGGGCCTCCTCGTACTTCTTCAACAGATCAACGTCGACCGGCTCAACAACTACCTTCAAGGCATAGTCCTTGATGCGATGTTTGTCTAGGATTGCCAGGATCCTAGCCTTCCAGATGACAAAATTGGATGCTCCATCCAATCTGTCCTGATCCCTCAACCCATTCATTGCCATCTTTGCTAAAAAATAAGATTGGTTCTCTTCTCCCTCTCCTGTTGTCAATCTAGCAAGACTTGGATCTAGATTTCTTTGGCGCAAGAAACCCTCTAAGGAACAAGCTCCTCTAGACTCCCTTTGAGTCCTGATTTCCTTCACAGAAATCCTCCCGCCAACTGTCGAATCACTTCCTCTCCAATCCTCCTTTGTTGTTGCAACCCGGATCTAGATTTCTTTGGCTAGAAATATGTCAAGGTAGTGACTCCCTCTACGTTGGCTTTGTCTCCATAGACACTGTTTTGTACCAACAGAAACAACGTCCTACCAGCTCCTCAAATTGAATTTGCGATGCTCCTCCAACCTCGACAACTAGCTGATTTGAACCTTTCAGGCTCTGCATTGGCCCCAGAGAGCTGACATAGTCATTGCGTGGGCTCCTCTCTGGCTCTGCATCACCCTCTGTAGGCTCGAAATGCTGACGTAGGCATTGCGTGAGCCTCTGTGTCACTCCTACAGCTGCTCCTCTGGCTCTGAAACAATGCTATCACTCGGGCCAGTTGTTTCTCTGCATCAAATTCTCTGGATTTCTCGGCTAGTGTCTTCAGTCTCCTATGATCTGCAATCCCTCTGATACCATGTGAAAATTTCTAAATCTACACATCAGTAATCCTACTGCAATCACTAGTTTATCATCTCATACTTGTTCTTTACATTTAACAAGTTATTTAATTACTTAAACAATGATGAAAAACACTATTGCAGTCTATACATACATACAGAGCATGAATTGAAATCAACTGAGACAACCACACAAGGGACACTGTTATTTTTGGACAATCGTCCCCGGAAAAAACCCAATTCGGGAAAACCAGTGCAACATATAGGGGATTTTGTATTATTAAGCAAATTTCTGAGTACAACTAGGGTGCCAAATCCGGCTCACCCAATAGAGAATAAACTTGGAAAAGTACCTCTATCCGGAGACAGATATTTTGGCAATCTAGCAACTGGATGATCAAACCCCACAGATGACAACTGTTGTTCCCAGTATTGGGCATCGATGGTTGTTCCAAGCTCTGCGCTGAAACTACTTCACCTCCTTTAGGAGCTACGTCACCCTCCCAGTGAGCCTCCCTTGCTCAGAAGTTGATATGTTGAACTGTTGCTCTCTCTGTCCCACAGAAAACCCCAGTGCTGTCTCTAAGGAACTACGTCAGGCCTTCTAGCTTCTACGTCACCCTCTCTGGAGTTGTGCTGTCTCTCATGCTGCTGCTCTGCCTCTTTGCTATGTATCCTTGGCCTTGGACTGAAGTCCCTCCGTCGAACTACCCCTCTCACTGCAACTCAGATCACTTAGCTCGACTTTCTCAGCAAACCACGCCCTAAAAAAATCGAACTCTTTGATCTCTTGGTGTATCTCCAACTGACCCTCAAGCTTCCTCTTATACTTTTCCTGTTGATGAATCAACGACCATGATGTAATCTCTAATCAACGGCTAAGGTTAAAACAGTCTTGATCCTCGTCACTTAGAACCTTCTCACCCATATTTTTATTTTTTATTTTTCTCGGTAAAGACTAATTCTATTAGGTAGAAAATATTGTACAATCAGGAAAAACAAGAGACCGGCAGACCGGAAATGATGTATCCATCAACCTCGGCCCCGGTAAAAAGATTCAAACTAACAGCAACAGCAGATAACAAGTAATCACAGATATACCGAATGATCTTTACCCCATAGGGGTAGAAGCTACAACGCATTGTTTTTTCCCTTTCTTTTTGTTGACTTTTGTCCAGCCATCCTGGGGAGGATGAGCTAGGACAACTTGAAGACTGCGAAACTCTGACATCTGGAATTCCTTTTCAGATTCTGAGGAGGTCTCATGGCTGCGCTTCAGGGCGAGTGCTGAGTCCGGGGGATGGCCCATGGTATCCATGGGAGGATCCATCGGCTGAGGCTCCTGATCTGGTTCTGAATCGCTATCCCCATCCTTCGACCCTGGGGAGCTGGGGTTCCCAGTCGGCGGAGGAGGGCAGGGAGCCCAACGCTTGGGCTTGGATTTTGCATTGAATCCCTTTTTCGATCTTGCTGTCAGCGATGGGCAGGAGTTCTGCAGGTGTCCTGTAAGGTGACAATGGCGACACCGAAAGGCAGTGTTCTCGTAGTCTAGAAACTGAGTCCAAACAGAGTCCTTGATCTTGAGATTGATTTGCTCTGGCAATCCCTTGCTTAAATCTAGCTCCACACAGATTCTGGCATATGTGTAAAGGCCCTGCATTTCCCTCTTGTAATCTCCCATTAAGAAGCAACCCAAAGTGTTGCCTATTTGCCTGTATACCTCTGTGCTCCACAGGTGAATTGGGAGATTTGGAAGTCTGATCCAGACAGGGGCTTTTGTAATAACTGCAGAAGCTGGATCGAAGTCTGGGAACCATGGAGTTAAGAAGAGGCCTGCCGAACCCATGAACCAAGGGCCTTCTTCTAAGGCCTCTTTGTAGTCCTCGAGATTTTCGAACAATACTATAAAATATCCCTTTGCACAGAAGTAGATCTTGCATCGGTGAGTCCAGTTGTCCTTGATCCAGTCATAAAGATCCTTTGAGCGTGGCCATAGACCATTGAATCTGCAGATGATGGCCCTTTCAGCAAATTGCTGGGTGTCATCTGCTAAGTCAGGGTAAGAGATCTCAACAGAGGGGACCTCTTCCGATTTATCAACCAGAAAGGGCTTGGGAGGAGCCTGAACTAGCGGATCTGTCTTTTCAGGCTTATTAGCATGGACTGCTTCTTTGTAAGAAAATACTTTAGCTGAGGACGACTCTCCAGCCGCACCTCCCCTCAAACGAAGGGTTAAAATAATGCATGCATCTTTCTCTATGCCGAAAAAAGAGAGGGGATAGGGGTCCTCAAGTTGTTTACCTTCATGGAGAAGTCGTTGAGCTGCAGAGGGGATTCCCAGTTTGATGCTCAGAGTATGCTTGAGATTCTGCACTAGATCCGTCTGGTTAACCCATTGTAGCATAGTTTTACCTGTAATGAGCTTGATTTGTATCTGGAAGGATGCAGAAAAGTCCGAATGCCTCTTTCCATTGCAGATCTGTGCAGATAGGCAGCATGCGTGAGGATTGGGTTTCGTATCTTGGATTTGCCTTATTTGCGGTGGAGGCATACCGCCCTTCGAAGCAGTCTTTTCCTTCCCAGTAACCCGGATCAGAGGATACACTGCGTGGGGTTCTGCTGGAACGCCCCTGGCTACTGCGCCGTCAGACAGAGGATGGCTCCATGAGCGTTTTGTGAAAGCGGGGATCTGATGCCGTGCTGCTTCAGGGCATTCTACACAGAGATCCGCGCAAGTAATCTTGTTTGCAGCTACAACATTCACAAAATGAGCAACCTGTGCGTCTTCAGTGAGGGATAAATCCCTTGATTTGTGCCTGCGGTACTCGCTTCCATTCGCAGCAGGGGCGATCTGAGAAACCATGGCGGCCGAGGGCTTCGCGGCGGCTGCAGAGCTAGGGTTCTCCAGGAGGTCTCTCTCACCCATATTTTTATTAATAAACATTAATATTTTTATTTTCCTAAGTTTAGACTTAGGAACCCATTAAAATATTAATTATTGTAATAACTCCTCATCCGGGTAGAATTTCTTCAAATGGTTGCTGGGTTCTGGGGATCTCATGTATTCTAGCCTCTCCCCAAATTTTCGGAGCTAGATCACATCTGATGCTACCCAAAATCAACAAAGATGTCAAGGGAAGATGGAATAACATCATACTTTATGAGGATATCTGAGATCTAAGATCAACTACAAGATCTGGGAGAAGTCATGTCTGATAGAGAAATGACTACAGTTGTATTAAATGCACTACCGAAGGAGTGGGGTAACTTCACTTCAAGTATCTATGGGAAGAAAGAAGCTACTCCATTCCAGGATCTATGGTCTTTCTGCAAGATTGAAGAATCTAGACTAAGAGCCAAATCTGATGTGGGAGCAGGTGAGAAAAATCAAGCTTACGCTGCAATGACAAGAAGAAAGGGACAATTTGGAAAGTTTGGTCCTTAGAAAAAGGAAAATAACATGGCTAAAATCCAATGCTATGGATGTCAAGAATATGGACACTACAAAAGAGATTGTCCTAAGATCAAGAAGGACAATAATAAAAGAAGAAGAGAAGAAGCTCATATCACCGAAGAAGTGGAGGAAGTTGAAAAGAAGAAGTCCAAGATAGAGGAAGTAAGAGATCTCTACTATGACTGAGATAGTCTTCCTCACCTAAGTTCTTTTCAAATTCCTAAATCTTCTATTGTAAGATATGGCTATCATAATTCACTAAATGGGATGCAAAGATGGAATAGCATCATACTTTATGAGGATATCTAAGATCTAGGATCAACTACACAATCTGGGAGAAGTCATGTCTGATAGAGAAATGACTAAAGTTGTATTAAATGCACTATCGGAGGAGTGGGGTAACTTCACTTCAAGTATCTATGGGAAGAAAGAAGCTATTCCATTCTAGGATCTATGGTCTTTCTGCAAGATTGAAGAATCTAGACTTAAGGCCAAATCTGATGCGGGAGAAGGTGAGCAAAATCAAGCTTATGCTGCAATGACAAGAAGAAAGGGACAATTTGGAAAGTTTGGTCTTCAGAAAAAGAAAAAGAACATGGCTAAAATCCAATGCTATGGATGTCATGAATATGGACACTACAAAAGAGATTGTCCTAAGCTATGTTGCGGGGGAGCGCCCCCCCCCCCCCCTCGCTCCCGCTCCCGAAATTTCTCCCAAAAAGGGAGCGATTTCGAGAGCGCGCTCCCTAAAAAAAATTCGCTCCCTGCCTTTTCGGGAGCGTTTTGCCTTTTTTGCATTTTTTTTTTGGTAGTAATGTTCGAAATGCAATTTTTTTGAAAGAAACAAATAGTTTTTGAGTGGGGCAGCTTAATGATCAAGTCTAGGCCCTAGTATTGATATGCTATTCATGGTAATGTTAAATTCTTAAAGTAAAAGTGACATTCTCTTTAATTTTCATTTTCATCCTTTTACTTAAATTTTTAACGTTACCATGAAATGACTCAGGATGTTTGAGAGTGGTTTTGTCCTCATTGGATTTCATATGGAGAAAGTAGAATTTTAGATTTCATTCAAAATCCAGCAGACTTATCAGGATTTCAGGATTGGGGGATTGGGGGATTGCAATGTTTCCATTGAATTTTGTCATGTATTAGGGTATGGAACTCGTATTTAATCAAGAGCACCAATCCTTCTATGTACCTTGATGTTAGTGACACTGGTTGTCGAACTCCTCTATCATGACCCTCCTAAAAATGTACACATCACTCAAACAAAATCTTGACTTGACATGCTATGCTTTTTCTATCTTATGTTAATGCTTAGAGGGTGATATTAATGACAAAGATCCCTATACAGATACAAAGGTAATGACAAAGATACCTCTGGATATTAATGCTTGGAGGGTGATATTAATGACAAAGATCCTGATTTTGCAACAAGACTAAAAAATTAGACATTTCTCGTGGTGGCAAGAGGCCCAAGCATAAGAAATAGATAATAGATTTACTTCTCTTTTCTAGTTTCTAGTAGCTTTTATAACTATTGACTCTTTCACATTTATTATGATATTTATTTAAACAATATATGACAATTTAAGTTTGAAGTTGGCAATTATAACTCATTAGTAATGAATTATGAATATGATGCTTCATGAAAGTTGAAAGTTGTTTCATTTCATTTCATTTCATTTTATAACATTTCATTTCATGTTAGATATTATTTGTTGTAATGGTTACACTTAGCTTACAAGTACAACTTTGGTGATCAATGATGATAAATGTTATATATTGAATTTTGAAAGCTTGAAACTTTAAGATTGATGAATCATGAGACTCAATATGTTGTATGTTACTAACTTGCGAACGTGGTTGATGAAGATTATAGCTTCTAGATGATTGTTGTTATATGGTTCAATCTATGTTTTTTTATGTTTTTTATATCTAATTCATCATTCTACATGTTTTTGTTGACATATATGTATCAAAAATTAAAAAATATAAAAGTATATATATATTTTTAAAAAATCACTCCGGGATTCGCTCCCAAACCAGGAGCTTTTGAAAATGGTCGCTCCCGCTCCCATTTTCGCTCTCGCTCCCGCTCCCAAGTAACATAGGTCCTAAGATCAAGAAGGACAATAACAAAAGAAGAAGAGAAGAAGGACATATCACCAAAGAAGTGGAGGAAGCTGAAAAGAAGAAGTCCAAGATAGAGGAAGAGATCTCTACTATGACTGAGATAGTCTTCCTCACCTAAGTTCTTTTCAAATTCCTAAGTCTTCTGTTGTAAGATATGGCTATCATAATTCACTAAATGGGATGCATCAAGGCATCATAGAAGCATTGAAAGAAAGAGCTCGGGACATCATCATAGAGAAGTATGAAAGATGGTTAGAATCTATGGAAGTCAAGGATATAGCTCTTGGGAATCTCATTGGAAACATAAGTGGCAAGGTCATCTAGTACAAGGTTCATCATACATCTGACAAAAGGAAACATTTGTTGATGGGGATACTTTAGATCCTCAAGATTCTCTGATGGAATCTTCATTGAAAGGTTCACCGATCAAGAGAGGAAGCAAGTGTTTCATCAAGAATTCCAAACTTGTGGAATTCATGGGATGATGGTATGATGACATAAAAGTGAAGCAGATCAAGGGATTGAAGCTCTTTCAATCAAGGAAGTTGCTGCAAAAAGTTTGGATGACCCAAAGAAAAATGTGATATGTATAATTACATTTGATATTGTAGAAGTCATGTCATATGGTTGCAGGTAACATGGATCAATGCTCTATCTTGAGAGCATGATCAAAAGGAAGGATCTCCTCCCTCGAAGAAATGCAGGAATGCATGAGTCATACATTCACTAGATGAAATCAACATAATATGTCCTCATATGAAGTATGAGGTGGTTGACAACAATTGAGGAACTCTGATTGGAATCTCTTGGGAATGAGATGTGTCACGAAAGGAAGGAATAGATCATGGAATATGCAACCATGGTAAATGTTGTTAACATCCGAAAGACCAAGAAGATTTGACTAGGATATCTCCATGGAAGATATGAAGACTTTGATGAAGTCTGAAAAAGATGGAGACCCTTGACAATATATATATATATATATATATCGTTGGGAGATGTGTCGATAACTACGCAGGATGCTGATGCAAACTAGAAGATGTCATGATGAAAGACCATCACAAAGATAATGTTGATTTTAATGTTCATTCCTTTATTTTTTAACAAATATCTTGATGGGTTTATGCAGCGCTGTCGAGGGAAGATCTATGGATAACTTCCACCACCAATGCACATGTAGTAAGATGAAATATCCTTAAGTAAACATGGCATAAAGATAACAACATGGGATGAAGGAATGCAAGATATGGATTGATGGATCACTTTCTGATGATGACATGGTTGACTCAAGGATGAAAGTGATGGATGGTCGGTGACCTATGTAGAAGTCCCAAACATGAAGACTCCTAGATAACGAAAAGAAGTTCATGACATCGTGAGAAGGAGTTCTTCAAGCAGTTGGTTGTCCCATTATCTGCACCTGAGGGGCTGCTATAGGTCCCTAATTAAGAGGGAGCCTGAAAACATGTTTCTTACTTGGAAGAAACTTGGGAATTCCTGAGCCAAGATGGAGCTTAGGTACATTCCTTCTGTAGGAATGAGTACATTCCTTTATTGGAATAGATATGTCCTCCCTAATTAAGAGGGAGAGATAGTCAGATCATTCTTGTCTTCACTTGGGAACATAGAATGGAGGATTGGGTAAGCATCTGCCATCCGATGTTGTTTGAGGATGTATTAAGGCATCCAAGATAATAGTAGTCTTTGAGGAACGATATTGTTTGAGGACTGGGAATCCAAGATAAGAATAGTCTTGGTGGAACACATCTTGAGAACGTGGGTGGGGTAGGTTCCGAGAGAGACAATGATGAGGGTGTCTATACATCATTGATCTTGTCAACATTGTGCTCGGATCTCGTGGAGAGATAGAGATGTTAGTCAAGGCTTTGCTATGTGACAATGCTGGTTGATACGATGTTATACAGATGGGTTACTAACCCGACTCTTCTTATGAGAAATTCTTCAGAATGAGAATGACCAAGTACGATTATGAATACCTCCCTAGTTAAGAGTGAGTGTTGAAAAGTAACTAGGTTTGGAATTCATAATGACATGTGTAATAATGATTTTATGTAATTAATGAAAAGAAGAAAATTAAAGTTATTATTGTAATTCTTGTCTCATGGCTTTCATGAGCAAGGGATTTTATTTTAGTATGGCTCCTATTGTGAGTCGTCATGATTGGTCATAAAATCAATTTGAGCTATGTCATGTATGATGGACCCTTCTTGGGCATATTACACTTATGTAATAGTTAATAGAAATGTCAAGTAGCCCTCGAAGACAAGCACAAGGCATCCCTCTTCAACTCTGCCTCAAATGAATTAATTGACTCCTCCAAACAGTCATGTCGGCTTATTAAAATGGAAAACCACTATAAATAGGGCCATCCGAATTTCATTTAGACAAATTTTTAGTCATCAAGTCTAAAGCAGAAAGTGTGAAGTACAACAAAAGAAAGAGCCGAGATAGGGTAGCCGAGAAAGTGTGAGGTTTGAAGTTTAGGTGCAAAAGAAAGAGCCGAGAAAGGGTAGCCAAGAAAGTGCAAAGTCTGAAGCCTAAGTGCAGCAAAATGAACCAAGAAAGGGTAGCCGAGAAAGTGCAGCTTAGTTACAACATAAGAGAGGCCGAGACAAAGAAGGTAAAGTCTGGAAGGAAGGTCGAAGGTTTGAAGCTAAAGAAGATCGAAGTGGAAGAGGAGCCTAGAAAAGGAAAGGTGCAAAAGGTTGATTATTGTTGTAAAAAGAGAACTTGTGTTTTAGTCTTGGAGTGGCAAATAGGTCAAGGGTCTTGGTCTTGGTATTCGTCAATTGGAATCTCCATAAGAAGAATTTGTGCGTGTTTTCCTTTCAAGGAGTGAGAGGTTTTAGCCCTGAATGATAGCCTATAGTTTGTGTCTCTTATTTCTTTATGGTTTATGCATTGGTAGCTGTTTGATGAAGAAGAACACTTATAACCTAAGTAAAAGAAGATCCTAATCTAAAGAAGTAAAAAGCACTCACAATCAGTTACTAATAGAAGAGAAATCACTTAATTGCTATGCCGTAGATCTCTCAACAACACTACTATGAGAATACATGAGCAAGGGTTTTTATCAAAATATGCCTTGCTTTGTACTGATCATGATTATATTGGTTGAGATATGTCACTGGCATCAAAAGGCCATTTTTTTAAGTATATGGTAGAGTTTTTATCAATGTGATTTGCTTCAAGAAAGGAGTTGAAAAATATTGAGAAATCTAGGGCAAATTAGTTAGGGATTTATTTTATTGATTTCTCTTAACTTTTATAGTTACTGGTGACACAATTTTAGTTTCTTATTGTTATTGTTTCTTTATCATCAAACAACTACCAAAACATGAAAATCATCAAAGACAAATGGACACCATAAGTACGCACTCAGCCAGGGAAAAACCTAGTCAAACTCTTCCTCTAATAGAATCAAATCAAGTTGGGACAAATGAAGACCTTTTGACTATGACACAAACTTTCCTCCATTCATCAAGTTAGCCTTCCATGAAGACAGATTAAACAAGTCAAAGCAAAACACCATGTCAACTAGGTTTTCGGTCTCCTTTCCTTGTACAATTTTCAAACTTGAAGTTCTTCTGTAGACCATATCTTTGCTATAGTTCTAATCTCGTATGCTTGGCATCTTTTCTTCTTGTAATATGATAGGTTTCTCTTTCTTCGTTTCGTGCTCCATCTTTTCTTTCCATAGTTGCATATCAATTGGTTGGTTAGGTTCATTTTCACAATAGATCAAATGCTCCTTTCTATATAGTCTTTTGAAAGGTGGACGTGTCCCTTCATGAGGTTGAATAGACTATTGAAGAGGCCAACTTGATTGGAGGCAAGGCTGACTTGATGGAGAAGAAACAAGATATACAAGAAAACTCATACAGAACAATATCTTCATGCTAATTCTCATCATTTCCTAGCTCAAAAGCTTGGTGTTCTCAACACCTTAGCGACTAGAGCTTTAAGAGTTTCTGATGACAACCATCTCAATGAAGAGAAAGCACATCTCCTAAGTGTTTTCTTTAATAATGGGTATAGTAAACACCAATGTACTAAGGCTTTCCTCAGAGCTCAAAAAGGTCCTAGGGCTAAGAAAGATACCAAGGATCGATTTTCTGGTGTTCATCTTCCTTTTATCCAAGGGACCACTGACAAGATTGCGAAGATCCTAAGGAAGCATAAGGTGGCTTCAACCTTTAGGCCTTTAAATACCATCCAGAGCTCCCTTAGATCTGTAAAAGACCCAGTGGACCCCAAGAATATGAAGGGTGTTTACGTTATCCCATGCTCTTGTGGGACTCCCTACATTGGTGAGACTGGTCGCTTGATTAATCAAAGGATTCGTGAACATGCCGCTGACATCAAGCATGGCAGGACCTGCTCCTCTGTTTTGGGAGAGCATGCAGATAAATCTAAGCATCACATTTGCATTGAGGAGACCCAAGTCGTTGCTAGGGTTAGTCATTTCCATCAATGTAAATTGAAGGAGGCCCTAGTCGAAAAAAGGCCCAATAATTTGAATAGAGACGATGGTTGGATTATTAATAGAATTTGGATCCCTGTCCTATCCTCCTAGTATTTTTGGTTTATTTTGTTTGTTTATTTATCTATGTAGGTATGGATGTCCTTTTTATAGTATTTGTTGTTGGTTTATTCTTCATTAGAGTTTATATTCTTGATCTTTCGTGTTTTCTTAAGTATTTTATTCGTTCTTAACTCCTTTTAGTATTTTTGTTATTTGTTTAATGGGCCTCAACCTTGTATTTTATTGTTGAATATATATATATATATATATATATATATATATATATATATATTTACTTGTGTATATTTTTGTTTTATTTTATTTATTTCTATTTTACTTTATTTCCATTAATTATTTTTATTTGTTATATGATCTTGTCTCGATTAGGGTCTTGACTCCTTTTTATAATTTTTTACTTCCCTCCTTGTTTGGAGTTTGACTTTGATTTTTTTCTTGTTAGTTATATTTTTCGATTATTTCCCATTAATAGAATTTTTTAATAATATTTGATTTTAATAAATTAATTTTAAACATTATTTTTCAAAAACTAGTCGTTTAATATAGCCGTTAATAATATTTGTTTTTAATTAATTAATTAATTAATTTATTCTTGTTATATTTTTTGATTATTTCTCATTAATAAAAAAAATATTTGATTTTAATAAATTAATTTAAATATATTTTTTTCAAAAACTAGCCATTTAATATAATCGTTACTTAATAATATTTGTTTTTAATAAATTAATATCATAATTTAAATATTACTGACTTTTTGACTTTTTTTTCTTGTTAATTATATTTTTCGATTATTTCCCATTAATAGAATTTATAATAATATTTGTTTTTAATAAATTAATTTAAATATTATTTTTCAAAAATAGTCGTTATTTGAAATTTTGGGTCTCTACATTGTTCTCTATTTAAACAGCTACCATGGTCTACTGCTTCATCTGGTCTTAGTGATGAACCACACTGGTTGGTTCGAAACACGTCAGCTAAAAAAAAAAATTATGTTATGTGATTTCTACTGAAAGTCTTTTCGTAATTCTTATAATATTGAAGTACAATCACATATCCAACACGTACCACAGAGCAATGAGATAAATACACCATGAACTGTAACCCAAAGTCTTTTATTATGAATTTCAAATGTTCCCAGCAGAACAATGGCTTCACACCAGCGTTACAAAATTACATTGAGACCAGAGCTAATTTGCACGAAATGTTTCAGAGTTTCCGAAACGAGTACGTTTAGAAACGTCACCTCCCAAAACTGGAAACGTCAGCCAAAAAGTCAGCGAAAATGTCATGTATATATATATATATATATATATATATATATATATATATATATATATATATATATATATATATAGTGAAGAACGCATTATCTTGCAAGAAAAAAGGGAATAAGACCCATAGATGACAATTTAAAAGGAAAAACAAGTTTATATTAACCAGTGTTGAAAATATCGGCATCGGAAAAATATTGGCGAGGGTCCAAAAAATATCTTATCGGCAATATCAGTGAAAATATCGGCAAGCATAAAAAATGAATAATATATTCTTCTTCTTTTTCTTTTCTTTTTTTATTCCAGATTTTTAAACATATAAAGCAATAACAACATGAAATAAACACATTGGCACGTAAATATGAAGAAAGCACTGATATATATGATGTCAAATAGAACTGATACATGAAAGGCGATACCAAATCCTGCTGATCCCTGATAATTGTCCATTCAAGGACTCAAATGTGGAGAACCAATACAAAATAACATCACATATATAAAAGTATCTCATCATGATGAGTTATATGTAGCATAACAAATAAAACTAGCAGCTATTTATATGAAATCACTGCCCTCTCCCCCTTTTACGGGAAAACATGATGGGCTATTTGCCAGGCCTGCCCCTAGTAGTAGAAGGCCCTGACCTTGCCTCTGGACCTAATGTCAAATAATGAGTGCTAGGTATGGAGCTGTGCTCTCCTATATCTATAGCAGATGGTGTTGATGCTGATGCTCCCACAGTGTCCTTCGAGTGCTGCTCCTCCTTCAAGTCCTCCTCCTCTTGCTGCCCCTGTTCTAATGGATCATCTGACTCTAACCATGAAGGTGTCTCCAAGATGGGCTCCTCAGACTCCACCCTCCACTGAAACAATACATCAATATTGTCTAGGGACATGGCATCTAGATCCATTGGTTATTTGCCTGACTCGAAATCGAATGTTGTAATGCACATACACTAAATCATTGAGGCGTGCGAACTCCAACCTGTAAGAGTGTCAAAAAAACTAATGAGTCTTGACTCTTGACTCTTGACACTTGAAGGTCATAAATTAAAAATTAAAAATTACAATAAGTGTAATTGCTCAACTAAAGGCTGGAGCTCAAAGTTATACCTGTTGCGCTTTTTTGTGTGTATTTTCTCAAATACACTCCAATTGCACTCACACCCTGAAGAGCTACATGTTTGACTCAAGATTCTTATGGCCAATTTCTGCAAATTTGGTGCCCTTGCACCATAGCTTCGCCACCAAATATCTACAACAAAATAAAGAAATAAAAAATTCAAAAACTTAAAACATAATTAAACTTTCAAATAAAAGTTACATAATTGAATTTAAAAAAAATAGAATTATAAGTAAGGAAATTCTAAATTGAAAATTCTAATTTCTAATGAGTGATGACTTGTCACTTACGTGGCATGAAGAGGGTCCTTTCCCTAGGTGCATCATCAAAGCCAAATAGGCCAACACAATCCCGATAATACTGTATCTCGCAATTGATTTTGCTGCGAAGCTCAGGATCAGGAACCATCCTATGAATACAGGAATGGAGCCCTTCCATCACCTCGCCATCAAAATCAAAGCCACATTTGTATGAAAATGCGGGGTTGAGGAAGAGTGTTGCTGCATGAATGGGTCGATGAAGCATCCGTTTCCACCGTCTATCAATCACATCCCATAACATCATATGCCTATCAAGGCCAACAGAACCCTTGTTTGCATAATAAGAATGAACGGCCTCCTTGGCCCTATCCATGCCCTCATACAAATAAGCCATTGCAGGCTTCTCCCCATCTACCAATCTAAGAACCTTTACTATAGGTTCACTAACTGAGCATGCTTCTTCTACTCCACGCCAAAACGTCTCAGAGTACACCATTTTTGCAATGGCTTTCCCGTCTTGTCTCCTGTTGTATCTACAATTATGCCAGTCATCAAACACAAACATTTGCTTCAACTCGAACTGACATCGAAGCAAAAGACTAAAGAGTAATAAAGTTTGTGGCAAAACATGTGATCACAGGACGCCACAACTCTTTGTTTCTAGTGAACCTCCTCATGAGGCTAAGAACAAAAGCATGGTTATAAATAAACTTGGGGATGCTCCTAGCCATATCAACTGCCTTCTAGATGAAGGAGAGTTTCCCCATATCCTCAAGCAACAAATCGAGACAATGTGCCACACACGAAGTCCAGAACAATGTGCGATGCCTCTCCATAAGCATCTTGTCGGCAGACACATAATTAGCTGCATTGTCTGTTATGACTTGCACCACATTTTGCACACCAATCTCCCGAATGAACCCATCTAACAACTCACATATCATTGCGACATCTTTGATATGTTCTGATGCATCCACCGATTTAATAAATATGGTACCTTTAGGACAATGTACCAAGAAATTTAGAAGGTCCTACCCTTCCTATCTGTCCAACCATCAGACATCACTGTGCATCCAGTAACTTCCCATGTTTTTTCAACTCCGCCAATCTAGAGTTGATGTCCTGCTTTTTTTCTTGAAGAATTGGCCCTCGCAACTCCTCATATGTAGCACTTTTGTACCCTGGGCCCACAACAACAATAGCATCACACATTGGCTGCCAAAATGGATTGGTTTTGGTGATGCTGAGAGGTAAGTCGCTCCAGAAAATACACCTCCCCATGACTCTATCTGCTTCTCGCTTCTCCTTTTTTTTAACAAGCGATTTTATGCCAGGTTGTGATCCATGTCTTGTTCATGAAACAAAAAATGATGACCTCGCACTAGCAGTAGCAGGTGATGATGTGCCAGCTGTGGAGCCCCTCCCACTACCCTCAACATCAAGATCAGGAGAAGATATCCTGAAAGATCTACCTGCACGTTCAACCTTGTTTCTTTCTGTCTCTTCTTTCTTTCTTTTTCATCAATTGCCTCAAGAGCTTTTTGTATAAGCTCCGGACTAGAAACTGTACAAATCCCAACATCATGTCCAATAGGTCTAGCCAGATGGTATTTCAGTCGTGTAACCCCTCCTGTCATCCTGGTCCCACACAATTTGCATGTAAGATATGCCCAATTTGTCCCACCATCAGGGTTCCCATACTCCCAAAATGGGTCCAAGGCTTTTGGCATATTTGAATTTTGTAGTGAGCTAACTCAAACCTAGGGCACCAAAAAAAAATTGGAATTAATAACTTAATAAGTAATAACCACATCATTTTACAAAATAATTTTTTGGCTACATTATTTGCAATGTGAATTCAATGAAAAACCATAAATGACAATAAGAGGGTGTATTTGAAAGTTAAAAAAAAAAATGGAGTTTGGAAAAGTTAAAACCCTTGCATTTGCTCATGGGCATGAAAATCATGGCAAATGGAAAAAAAACAAGCAAAATGATTGTAGGCAAATAGGCAAGCAAGAATAATCCTAAAACTATCAAAAAATTCATTAACATAGGGGTTTATTTGAACATACCTATTAATGGAAAAAATGAAATTGTCTCACTGTTCTTCAAGCTTAGATCAACAAAATCTTCGTTGTTGGTGGCGATAATAGCTATTCAACACTCAAACCCTCCTTGGCAGTAAGCACATAGCTCTCCCCTTCTTTTTCCAGCGATCAGAAATGAAAAGATTGAAAAAAAAAGCAAAATCAGACTTTCATAGCCATGGTGGAAATTTTTATGGTCTCTCGGCAATTTTTTGCATCGTAGTGCGATATTCTACCGAGATATCACCGATATTTCGGAAATATCGCGATATTTTTGGGGAGACAAAATATCACGATATTTTCTTGGCGATATTTCCTCTCCCCGAAAATATCGCGATATTTACGAAAATTGGCGATATCTCGGCGATATTATATACATTGATATTAACTCTAATAAATGATTACATGGTGGTCGAGTTTTAGCCAAGTTTCGGAGTTTCAAGTACAGGTATGGCCCGAAACAACAGGTTCTTTGAAGTTTCGTGCAACATAGGACCAGAGTCACTATTCTTGTGACTTGAGAAGCAAATGGCTTATAATTTATAGATAAATCCTCCAAGTGGAAAATAATGACCAGTTGGCTTGATCCTTGTCAAAATAATCTCGATTGTCGATAAATCTTTGATCATCTTTTAATCTATGCCGTCGAAAATATTTATTTTTGAGGAATTTTCGAATTTTCATTAAAATCATTTTTTATTAATCCAAAAATAATTATTTTGGATTAATTTCCTCAAAAATTTGACTTCGAATTAACCACCAAGGTCCAAGAGCTTAGTTTTTCTTTAAAAAATCCATTTTTGCCTTGGTGGGGGATCTCCAAAAATTGACTTCTTCATAACCCACGAATTTTTTGGTCATTTTCGACTTGAAGAAATTTATTTCTCTAATTTTAATTTTCGACTCTAAATTAATTATGTTTTGGCTTAGGATTTAATTTTTTTTTTGCCATAAAAATTAATTAATTGACTTCAGAAGGAGATGAATTAATTTTCCACCCATAAATATTTTAGCCATGGTATCTAAGTATGAGGGACTATGTACTAAAATATTTTTGACATAAGATTTTGCAAATTCAACCATCAAAGGGGGATATCCGTTTGTTATAGACCGTCATAATTTTTATCCAATTCTGTGACACAATATGATCTAGTAGACCAAGTGATTTTTAATAAAATAACTTAGCCACTTAGCTTAAATTATTGCCAAATCAATTTTAATAGACTCAACTAAAACACTAGGACTCACCTAAGACTTTGTCGATAAATTCCACCTTAGCTTTGGGGTTGAGGCTGGAGACAAAAACTCTACTGATCATTCATGTTTAGAAATACAAATAATCAATGAGACGAAAAACCTCCTAGGATGAAATTCGTCGCCAAAATCATAGGCTTACCTAGGTTGTTATATATTTAACGGTCATACTAGCATCATTTACATTACAATTTTTCAGAATGGGTTTACATTGTACAATGACATAATAAATTGTTGGTTGATGATTTTGATTTTTGAAAAAATTGGAACAACTGCTTCCTTGGAATTATGAGAAAATGGGTGCGACCGTGCCCACAAGCTAAAGTATTGACCACTATGCATTAATATGATGAGATGATAAAAATAAGAGCTTGAGTCAAGTGAGGCACCTACTCAAGAAGGGATCCCTCCCTTCAAAAAGGGGGTATGAGCACTCACCAAAAAATGGGATACAACCCAAGAGGGTGAATAGGCTGACCTATTCAAATATATAAAATACAATAAAGAGGGTGCCTAGCCATAATTGTCCATTTGTGAAGATGACCATCATTCCAACATCAAATTCCCCTTAGCTTTTTTCAAAGACAAAAAATAAATAAATAAATAAATAATAAAAAATAAAAAATTCTTTTGTTTTATGTGCTTTTAGAAGGACATCCTCATCAGGGGGGGAGGACCCCTAAAGTATCGGGCCATTCTATTTCTAATTTTCTATAGGGGATGCCCTTGGTGAAGCCCCTTCCCATCTTTGACATGCCAAGGAGGGCAAGGGATGTCACTATTGATGTCTTGAGATCTAATGAGAGCATAGGTAACATGTCCCCAACCCTTCCAGGTGCATCCTTGTGGAATACCTTAAAATTCATATTGGAATTATAGTTCCATCTTCCAACACTTTGTGCTTGCCAAAATTATTCTTCTCATTTTTTAAGACTGTATGCTTCATCTCTGGTTAGGCATGTAGCTTGGTAATTGTTCAATGTTTGTAGTGCAAAATATTGGTGGTAATGTAACATGTTACATGCCATACTTCTTTTACTTTTTATTAGTGAAAACCACATTTCTAATATGTGACTTAATGTTTTCTACTCACTATTGGATTAAAATGCAACCGGCTATAGGGTTTTCTACCCACACTCAATCTTGTGAATATCATCGGGGGGAGGATCCCTAAAGTATCGGGCCATTCTAGTTCTAATTTTCTATAGGGGATGCCCTTGGTGAAGCTCCTTCCCATCTTCGACATGCCAAGGAGGGCAAGGGATGTCACTATTGATGTCTTGAGATCTAATGAACATAGGTAACATGTCCCCAACCCTTCCAGGTGCATCCTTGTGGAATACCTTAAAATTCATATTGGAATTATAGTTCCATCTTCCAACACTTTGTGCTTGCCAAAATTATTCTTCTTGTTTTTTAAGATTGTATGCTTCATCTCTGGTTAGGCATGTAGCTTGGTAATTGTTCAATGTTTGTAGTGCAAAATATTGGTGGTAATGTTACATGGCATACTTTTACTTTTTATTAGCGAAAACCACATTTCTAATATGTGACTTAATGTTTTCTACTCACTATTGGATTAAAATGCAACCGGCTATAGGGTTTTCTACCCACACTCAATCTTGTGAATATCACGTGTGGGTATATGACAGCAATAATCATTTCAATTTGGCTTAGTGTATGTCGATGTTTAAAAAAAAAATGAGTGGGTAAGCTTCCACCTCGACTCTAATCCTTTGCTCTGCTAGCAAGTATGGTTAAGGATCAGGCTCGTGAGTCCTTTTTGTGGGAGACTTAAGGTTGTTTGGTTCGAATATTATATAACAATCAAAAGTGATTAACAGGTGGTTTTTGTGTATGATAAACACTGATTGTTTTTATGTGCATCTACTTTCTAGTATTTTAGACAGTTTTAGTAATCATTCTAGTAGAATAGTTAGATTTATACATCTGTTATGAATGTCAAATGAATAAGGAATTTAATCAATTTATGCTTTCTAAATGCAACTTTATGAAGGTGGAATAAATAAGGGGACTGTGAATGCAAATGTATAAACAAGTTTGAACTTGGGCACCTTACATGGATGCAACACACTGTTGTTTGTTTTCATAAATCGTCTGTAAATAGAAGATGTAATCAGCATCACAATATATTGTCAGTTCAAAGGCAGTGTATGTTTTAAAAGGAATGTAGGGTCTATGTAACATTATTGGGACTGAAAGTTTAGATGTTAAAACAAGAATAAGAAATGAAACTATCAATGAAGGATTCAACATCACAATATCTTGTCAGTTCAAAGGCAGTGTATGTTTGAAAAGGAATGTAGGGACTATGTAACATTATTGGGAGTCAAAGTTTACATGTTAAAACAAGAATAAGAAATGAAACTATCAATGAAGGATATCAGCTTTTGCTTGTGCAAAATAAGTTCATCTCATACCCATTTTTAATTTTTTTATATTTTTGGCTCTTAAGCATATGACAATAATTTATTCAAACCACTTATCAGGCCATATGAACTAATAGCCATTGCTAGTAGCAAAGGAGTCTCTATATGGCACATTGAGCTCGATTCAAGCACAAATGAAAAGCCTTTACTTAACAGGGTCGCTTTGCTATCAGGACATCATGGTGAGGTATGACCATTTGTAGGGTTTGAAATCTTGATTTTGTTGTTTTGTTTATGGATAATAAGTGCTTTAACCAAGATGATGTTTACAGGTATGGCAATTGGATTGGGATATGGGTGGCATGACATTAGCAACGTCAGGAAGTGATGGTGTTGTGCGTCTGTGGCAGTCAAATACAAGTGGAGTATGGCAAGAAGTGGCAGTTATAGAAAGCAATTAAAGAATTAAACAAAGATACATTATTATGATGTCCTTGTACCATGAACATCAAATCATTTTAACCCAGAAATATTGACCTTTATCAATATGTCTATTGACTTTGGTCTGTCTTGGTTGCAAAATTAATATTCTCTACAGAAAAAGCAGTGCAGCAGTTAATTAAAATGGATACCTTCATTGTATTATTATGTATTCATGTTGAGTTCTTCCACACTCACTCTCTTTCTAGAAATAAACACAATCGCTTCTACTCAACCTAAATTCTAAATTCATAAACTCATATTTGGTTAAATAGGCCAAAAGAGATTCACTTCCAGTTTTATAGATGCGTGGTAGATAAATTATTGAATAAATTTATGGATTTTTTTTTTTTTTCAATACAAGATGATAATCTATACCCTATCAAGTATAATGGACACTATTTTTGGTTGGTCCAAGGTACAATTTCAAGGGGATACAGCCCAAGAGGGGATGAAAGTTTCAAGCAATTTTTCATGACACTCTTTTTGGTGGGTCCAAGATACAATTTCAAGGGGATACAGCCCAAGAGGGGATGAAAATTTCAAGCAATTTTTCATGACAAAAGTTGTAGGCCATTTTCAATGACTTATTTTATTTTTAAAATAATCCAACAAAAAAAGACAAACCTAAATTAATCCTAGAAAGCCCCCATTTATTGTAATCAATGAAAATAAGGGCCTCCTGAACCAAAAAAAGGTCCAAAAAAAGATGATGAATTTCTAATCTAACAAAAAATCAAAATAATCTCATACAAAAGAATACCTGGCAAAGATTTTAGGCAAAACTTTCCTAGTGGAATTGTATCTATGTAGTTCACTTTTTTGTACATGATAATAATAAAACCGTAACATACTAAAATTGTTCAATCATATTACTAGTATTGATATTAAGGGAATAATGAAGCTCATTATTAATAAAAAATTTGTGCCAAAAACTTAAATCCATTTCATCTCAAAGATACTTATTAAATAGTTAATTTGTAACTAGCCATTAAACACTATGATAATTCACATTTCATATTGATATATCAATATAGATATACATTGCAACATTAATCTCCTGCATAATGCCACAAGATCTAAGGATGACACTAAACTGATTGGAAACATTAGCTTAATTTCATTTCTTCTCTAACATAACCGAAATCATTGGTGAACTTAATATAACTATATAAATGTGTTCAACAAGAAATATTATGTGAGCAACACCTGTTGTTTAGGCGGTGACATCTTAATTGTGGTCAAATTCCATTAGTATGGGTGATTCTCAAAACCATTGGTGAATTTAATATAACTATATAAATGTGTTTAACAAGAAATATTATGTAAGCAACACCTGTTGTTTAGGCGGTGACATCTTAATTGTGGTCAAATCCCATTAGTATGCGTGATTCTCAAGTGGCATCTAAGCAAATCTTGAACTTTTGTATTAGTGATATATTTGTGTGTATTTGGACGTCAACTTAATGATGTTGTGGAAAGTGCATTAAGATAAATGTCATATTGGAGCTTGACATTGATAATTCAAATCTTGTACTTTTGTAATGATTGTGTCCAGAAGTACTCTATAAAGCATATAATATAATGTTATATTAGAATGCAATTTTATAACATTTATAATAAAATAATTTGAAAAGAAAATTATTAGTAGTTTTAAAATAAAAAAGATACAAGTGTAAATTTAAACTTATATTATTGAATTGGAATTAGAAATAAAAAAAATTGTTAATTCACGCTGTAGAATAATAATAACAACAGATAACAACAAAGATTTAGTTTTTAAAAAAAATACAAATTAGCATCAAAGTAAAAAAAACTATAAAATGATTTTAAAGTAATTTTAAATGTGTTTTTGAGTTTAAACTAGAAGCAAACAAAATTGTTAATAATAATAATAGATGTACTTTTGATTATGGGTGTGTTCTTGAAATATAGAAGAAAATGTCATTACGCCGAGAGGCATTCTACATCCCAATATAGGGGAGATGTGTAGGCATTAGACGTTAGATATAAACATTTAAATAAATGTCGGCTCTATCACCTTTGATGAGATGCATCTCGATGAAATCGTGCAGTGTAGACCCAAACATATAACTATGTGGGGGTCTACTAACAAGACAGTGGGCAAAGTTAATGTTAAAGCATGTAGCCGTCAGTATGGAAGGAAATGCTTGATGGGAAAAAATGAGAATATTTCCACTGTTTGTAGGGCATGCAAGGAGCATGAACAAGATGTTACACATTGTTAAGTTGTCGAATGAATCGACAATCCAGGTTCTCACTTTGTATGCATTCTCCACCGAAAATTGGTCTCGCCCAAAGGTTGGATTTGTCTTCACTTTTCTTGATTTATTAAACTTCTAATCTCAAGTTGTCGTCTTTTCTACAACTTCATATTTTGTTCACAGTTGTAATGATCCAAAACTGGTGTTCCCAGGTTTCTGGTGCATGGGTAGGTTGATTATTTGATGAGGTTGTTTGAAACTCTATTAAATGGGATTACAAAGGTGTTGCAAAGGTTCATGGTTTTTGTTCATTTTTGCAGAGGTTAGTTGTTTTTTCATTTGAAGTATTTTAAATGCATAATTTGATGTCATCTAGCGACATTCATAAAAAAAATTGAGCAAATAAGAGATATAGAAGATATGTAAATAAATCAAAGTGTGCATATTTACTTCTATTTCTATACAGATACATAGGATAGGTAAATTTATCGTACTGTGAATATTAATGTATTTTGAATACATTTTCTTTTATTTATATTTAGGTTATATTAATATTGATTTATTTTAACTATGCATTTAAAAGTATTTAGATACATCAAATGTCTTGAAATGTAAATCTCTTTTAAAATGTAAAATTTGAAAAAAAAAGTTGTATTTAGAAATTTGAGTCTTCTAGATGTTTGCTAGATCTCTGGTTAACATATATGTGTGTGTGTGAGCGTGTGTGTTAACTAGAGATCTAGCAAGCATATAACACATATTTCATTAAAATTGGAAATATTTTATTACAAGGACATCACTAGAATTGATCCTTTTGGTTATTTTGAAATTCTAGATCCACTATTTACTTCCAAATTTAATGAAATATGTGTTATATAGAGGAATCAAATTTCTAGATACAAACCTTTTTTTTCAAAAGGTTTATATATATTATATATTATTTCAATTTCATTTTTAAATACATAAATGGATTTAACTCTTTGAAAAAATCTTTGGGTATTTGGATTGTGTAGACTACACTACTTAAACTTGCAAATCCAACCAATCTTTATTGAATTTTAAACAAAATTAACCAAAATACATACATGAAAATGGGTTAAAATGTAGAATACTACTTGATGTTTAAAGCACAAGCCTAAATCCATCTTAACTCTGAATCTACCAGGCGCTGAGAGGAATCAAATCTCTTTTCACTCTAAAATAGGTTTGCACCTCAAGAGATTTGATCCCTCTCGACTCTTGATAGATCCAAAGTTAAGATGGATCTAGGCTAGTATTTATTTATGTTCACGAGTTATTTAATAGAATTAGAAAAAAGGTTGTTTATTATTAGTTGACAATGAACAAAAAAATTCGTGACAAAAAAAAAAAAAAATGACTACATATGTATATATTAGCAAAGACCTTATATATATTTCTTGTTAAATATTCATGATAGACAACCAACCTTGTTCTACATAGATATAAGACTATACATAGATTTTCATGCTTTAAATAAAGTGAGTGTAAAGATTACTTTCCGCTTACCATCAAGGAATTGATCTTGGAATATTATATAACAAGCAAAAGAGATTTATGAGTGGTTGTTTTTGTGTATGATAAACGTTGAATTTTTTGTGTGCATCTACTTTCTTGGTTTTTAGATAGTTTTAGTAATCATGCTAGTAGAATAGTAAGATTTATATACCAACTGTGAATGTCAAATGAATGAGTTTAATTAAACAAGTTTGAACTTGGGCACCTTACATGGATGCAACATCACTGTTGTTTGTTGTCATAAATCATCTATAAATAGGAGATGTAATCAACATCACAATATCTTGTCAATTCAAATGTGGTGTATGTTTGAAGTGGAATATAGGGTCTATGTAACCTTATTGGGATTGAAAGTTTACATGTCAATTACATGTTAGAACAAGAATAAGAGAAGAAACTATTGGTGAACAATATTAGTATTTGCTTGTGAAAAAAAGTTCAAGTTTGCATCTCATACCAAATTTAAAATTTTGATATTTTTGGCTTTTAAGCATGTCATAATAATTTATTCAAACCAGTTGTTAGGCCATATGAACTAATAGCCATTGCTAGTAGCAAAGGAATCTCTATATAACACATTGAGCTTGATTCAAGCACAAATGAAAATCCTTTACTGAATAGGGTTGCTTCGGTATCAGGGCATCATGGTGAGGTATGACCATTTGTAGGGTTTGAACACTTGATTTTGTGTTAAATGGAGTTAGAGAAGGAAGGGTTCCGCTAAATTTAGAAGTGCACTAAATGTGGTAGAGGGAGCCACAAGTGAAGTTAAGGTGCAATTTACATTTTCTTATTTTGACTTAGGAAAATTCAAATTTTTCTATAGTCAAAAAGTGAATCGGTCTCAACTGTCCATTGAGTTTTAATCACAGTCATTCCTGGAAGATGGAAGGCCAAGTCAACTTTATAAGAAGGAAAAGGGCGTAGGTTTGGCTTATTATGCAATTGATGACTTGTTTGTTTAGCTCAGCAAAGAAGGGTTTCCCAAACCAGCACACAAGAGAAAAGAGAGGTTGAATAACCTCAATGAATTCCTTCAGCCATCGTAAATCTCTTCCAAGGCCGAGTTAACTTGCACAAGAGGGTTGAATTAGCTTGTACGAGTTCGTACAACTATGCATGTAGGGAGGCCGAGTTGGTTAGAAGGGACACAAATCAATGTGTTGAGGGACAATGAATTGAAGGGATCCCTCTAATTTGTAATAAGTATTTGAGATTTTTGCAAAGCATAATAATAAATCGCACAAGTTGGCAGGTTTTCCCCAGTTGGGGTTTCTTAGGTAATTTCTGGTGTATTGTTTTATTGTGTTCTTGTGTCTTCATGAATTTATTTTCCACTGCTATTATTTTTTACAATACTTGTTGAAGTTTCTAAGTCTACCAGTTAGAAACCCTCCATGCACTTTACTAATTTATTCCTACCTACTTATTCCATTACTTAACAAGTTATTTACAATGTAAATACTAAAAATAAACACTAGTGCATGCTCAACATATTACAGATCATCAACTGAAACAAGCACACAAAATGACACCATTATTTTTGGACCAATGTCCCCAGAAAAAACCAATGCGGGAAAATCGATGCAGCTATCTAAGGGTTTTCTTATTAAGCAATTTTAGAGTACAATCTGGGTGCCAAATCTGGCTTACCCAACAGATAATGCCCTTGGCAGTAGTACCTCTCAGTCTGAGACAAATGTCCCGACTGACACCTTGGATAAACCTTTCGGCAGCTCCTCAGCTCCAATATGCCCCAGAAACCACAACGTCAGCCTTTATGGACTGTGTCAGCCTCTCTCTGCCCAACGCTAGCCTTGTGTCACCTTGAATGGGTCTAGTCAACCTCAGGAGGCCCTACGTTAGCCTTCTGGCCCTTTGCGTCAGCAACACTGGCCTCTCTGAAGCACTGCACAGCTCCTGGCTGCCTCTGCGTGGCCCTGCGTGAGCCCTGGCTGCTACTGCGTCACTCTCTCTGGCTCCTACGCTGATCTCCTGGCACTATCTCTGCCTCTCTGTCTCTCTGTACTCATTGCCCCTCAACTGCAACTCCAATCACTGATTCTATCTCTCTTAGCAAACCCCGCTCTAGAGAATAGAATGACTGATCATCTGGTGTACTCTCCAAATAACCCTCAAGCCTCCTCTTATACTTTTCTCGTTGACATATCAATGGCCGAGATTAAGTTTCTAATCAACGGCTAAGATTAGATCTGGCTTGATCCATGTCTTTTGGACCATTTTAACACAGTTTTATATTAATTCACATTAATATTTTAATTTCCCTAAGTTTAGACTTAGGGACTCCATTAAAATTATTAATTATTTTAATATCTCCCAAACTGTTTAGAATCTGCCCAAACCCTTTTTGGGTATTGGAGATCTCATGTGCCCCAACCTCTCCACCAAATTTTGTGGCTAGAGTACATCCGATGCTACCCCATATCAACAATACTCAACATATTTAGTAAAAGTGTTTGAAGTTCAGTTTTCAGTTTCTTCATTGCGGAATTTTTATTAAATTAGCAATTGGCTATTATAAAGCTAACATTTTTTTGTTCTATTTATGGATAATAAATGTTTTAACCAAGATGATCTTTACATATATGGATTGGGATATGGGTGGCATGACATTAGCAACATCAAGAAGTGATGGTGTTGTGCCTGTGACAGTGGAATACAAATGTAGTATCACAGGAAGTGGCAATTATAGGAAGCAGTTAAATGATTAAAAGAAGATACATTATTATGATGTCCTTTGATCTGTTGTTGAATGTTAGTTTTGCTATGCTAATTTCAACTTCAGATTTATAAAGAAATGCTTGGCAATTGCTTCATGTGCATAGGTTCCCTCATGGTGTTTGTTAATGGAAACAAGTAAATTTTATCAAGTTTTATGTTAAGTTCATGAGAAAAATAACATGAAAAACAAGTGTTGAACAACAAGAAATGTACAACAAACCATCAAATAGAAAACTTAACACAATGTTTTGATGAAGGATTTCACCCCTCTTGGGCTATATCTCCTTGGTCTAGCTTCCATGGCTTGGGCCTCTGTATTAGCTCAATAATGCAAAAAATTGTTGTTTATAATTCTTTATTGCTCATGAAACCTGCTTCAATGTGCTCAGAACATCCAAATTAGCTAGGAACACATTTTCTTGATCTCAATTTGGTCGAATTTTGCCCAATTTATGGTCAAAACAGTTTTCCCAAGGAAAACTCCTCTAAAACTGGAGGAACTCCAGTTAGTTTTGCCAAAACTGGTTGAATCTCCAAATTTATCGGACCGCCAAAATCCCACCAACTTAATCCGCATTTAACTGTGCTTTTAATTAAATATTAAATAGGTTTAATTAAGCATTAATCATGTTTAACACAAATCCTGTGCAGTTCTATAACCGTTGACCTAGCAGTTTGAGTGGAGGCAAACACATGTTGTCATTTAATGTCAAGTTAACTGTCGGTTGGCGCAATATCTGTGTGGTTTCATTGACCATTAACCAACGACTAATTTGATGTGTTCACATGGAGGGGGCTAGCCCGCGGGCTGGCTCCCTCCTAACCCCCAAACCGCATATCATTAAACTTTAAATATATAATGTGACCATTACATGTTAAGAACCAAGCTGCGGTGTAGTGGTATGGCACGAGGTTTTCTCGGAGCAGGTTCCGGGTTCGACCCTCCAGCGTGCCATAAAATTTTACTACGTGCCGATTGACCAGCCTGACCTTTGGGAAGGGCCATGTGGCAGCCTTTGAGCTTGCCACTTGTCCCCTCTTCATTGGTCCACCATTAACCACTGAAAACATGCCAACACACCAAATCATAAACCAACCACAAGATTCCGCTTGTCAAAATCTAATAGGACATTGACCTTCATTGACTCTGCCCAATCACCTGCCACATCAACAGTATGGACTGCTGACTGTGCAGTGACTATACATTTTTTTTCAAAAATTCCTCTATTTGGCAAAGCGAACAGAACGTGATATCTTCCTCATACGAACTCGGTTTTCAGTGAAACAAGTTGCGTTGGGATCGTATCGCTAAGACGGACGTGATCGTTTAGGTTTTGAGCGATTCTGAGAATTTTGATTTTTGAGCTAAATGTTGAGCACCTGATCATTCCTCCCCATTGGAAGCCTTTTGGACCCCAAAAGATACTATCAATTGTTTAGCAGGTGAGGGTACAACTCCTTCACCTTCTCGATCTACAACCATTTGGCTTTAGAAGGCTTTTGTTCCTTGAATCCCACTCTAAGGTATTCGACATTCCCTCTCTTCGAAGCTCTGGTTCCTCTATCAAGTATGAGATCTTGTTGTAGCTCATCAAGATATTCTGGCGAGAAATCATCTATTGATGGCAGTTGAACATGCTCTCCTTGATCATCAATCAAAGGAGGCTCAAACAATCTCAAATTTCAACATTAACAACAGAGTATATTTGCATATAAGGAGGCAAATTTAGCTTAAATGCATTGTTACCAATCTTTTTCAGAATTTTAGAAGGACCATAACAGATTGGTTTAAGATTTCTGCCTTCCCCTTGAAGTCTCTCTTTGCTAATATATAACCAAACTTCATCGCTAACTTGAAATTTATGATCGACACAATGTTTGTCATGCCTTGCCTTGTAGCTGCTTTGACTTCTTTCAAGTTGTTCCTGCATTGTGTGATGTATCAACTGAATTTGCTCAATGAACTTCCTTGCCTTATCGATGTCGCTATGACCATCGATGGTAACATCTTTCTCAAAGATGAAGTCCAATAGCGATCTTGGCAAGTACCCAAAACATGCCTCAAATGGTGAGGTATTTGTGGAAGAATGCTTTGCCCTGTTGTATGTAATGCAATTGTTCATTCCACAACTTGGGATGTTTGCTGCAATATCCTCTAAGAAGATGAATGATTGTTCTGTTGACCACCTCGGTTTGTCCATCTGTTTGCAAATGAAAGGTTGTACTCTTCTTCAACTTAGTGTCCATCATGTCCCACAAATTTGACCAAAAATTCCCAACAAATCGAGAATCTCGATCACTTACAATGGAAGTAGGAAGACCAAAATGAACCCAAATATTTTGAAAGAAAAGATGAGTTGTTTGTTCAGTGGTAATTTTCTTTTTACATGGTGTTAGTATGCACATTTTGTTGAACCTATCTACAACTACATACAAGTAATCATGACCTTTCCTTAACAATGGAAGACCTCCTACAAAATCCATTGAGATACTCTCCCATGGACGTGAAGGTACCAGAAGTGGAGTGTAGAATCCTAGTTTCCTATTGTTAGGCTTACTTGTTGCACACAAAGAATGTCCTCTAATGAAATGAGATACATTATCAAACATGTGTGGCCAATAACAATACCTTTGGAGATTCGCTACTGTCTTGCCTACACCAAAGTGTCCAACAATCAATGAAGTGTGCGCCTCCCTTAAAATTAAATACATTCTAAGCTTTAAACAAACCTTAATTGGTTGATAATGATAAAACAAAATATTTATTCATTGATAATGGAATACATAACTTTCCCAAGTGATACAACAAATTGTTGTGTACATGGTAATCTAACTCTTCAATTTGGTTTCCTTGCCTCAAGCTTGCATACACATCTTGAAAGTCATTATCATCTGCATATTTCTCAATGTAACTTTCATGAAAAACATAATTGTGCTTGAGTATAACAGATGAATTTACAATAGGCCTAGAAAGCATATCAGCGACCTTATTGTAGATTCCCTTTTTGTACTTGATAACCAAATGAAACTGTTGTAGAAAACCCATCCATTTGAAATGTCGTGATTGTTGCAACTTTGATTGTGACTGTAAGTACTGCAATGGTTGATGGTCGGTATGGATAATAGTCTCCTTCCCCATCAAGTAGTGTTTCCATTTTTTGACACTTTGTACCAATGCGTAAAGTTCTTTGTCATAAGTGGGATAGTTAGTCACATCACCATTAAAAATTTCAGAATGAAATGAAATGGGCTTACCATGCTGCATAAGAACTGCTCCCATGGCGTAATCACTAGCATCCATTTGAATCTCAAATGGCTGTCTAAGATCCGGAAGAGACAATACCAGTGTTGAAATTATTTTTTGCTTTAAAGCATCAAATGATTTTTGTTGTACATCTCCCCAGTGGAAGACTTTCTTGACACTAGTCAATGCATGTAATGGAGCTACAATGGAAGAAAAATTAGCAATAAATTTTCTCCAATATTGTGCTGCCCCAAGAAAGCTTCTTATCTTTGTAACTGTATTGGGCTTGGGCCAATTTAGAATGACCTCAACCTTAGAGGGGTCTATCTTCAACTCACCTCCTCCAACAATGTGTCCCAAATACACTAAAGAAGTCTTGCCAAATTCACACTTCGACATCTTTAAAAACAATTGTTCTTTTCTCAAGACATCAATTACTTTGTTCACATGCATGACATGTTCATCTCTGGATTTGCTGAATATGAGAATATTGTCTAAGTAATCAATGACAAAGTCATCTAAAAATGGTCTCAATACATCATTCATAACTCTCGTGAAAGTATTTGGAGCATTTGTAAGACCGAAAGGCATAACAAGCCACTCAAACAATCCTTGTTTAGTTTTAAATGTGGTTTTCCAAATGTCCTCTTCAGCTATTTTAACTTGATGGTAACCACTTCGTAAGTCTAACTTAGTGAAATACTTTGCATACCTCAATTGATCAAGCAAATCATCAATTCTTGGGAGTGGATAACTATTCTTTACCGTGATTTTGTTCAGTGCATGGAAATCCACACACATGCGCTAAGTTCCATCCTTCTTTGGCACCAAGACAATGGGCGAACCACATGGCGAAGTAGATGGGCATATAATACCTTTGTTCAGCAATTCTTGAATTTTCTTCTTGATTTCCATGCTCTCCATAATCGACATGTGATACATGCTAATGTTTGGAAGTGGAACATCCTATTGCAGTTGTATCTCAAGTTGAATTCCCCTCTCGGGAGGTAACCCATTTGGTTATTGAAACATCTCGCCATGCTTGCTTACCACATCAAACAAATCAGATTTTAATTTGTCATCACAACCTTCAAAAGATTCATCATCAATATCATTATTTTTCTTGATCATGAGAAGCATAAAATCTTTGCTTGCATTTACTAGTCTCTTCATCTGCCCTACATTAACTAAAGAAATGTTTAAATTTTTGTGATGGGCTCTCACAATATACTCCACCCCATTCTTCAGCAACATATATTTGTTCTCATGGCGATAAAATACTGCTTTCCTATCATACAAATATGGACTTCCCAAAATGATTCCTGATATGTCAAGTGGAACTACATCTAACTCAACTTCATCAATGAACTTTTCAGTAATGGAAAACTTGAATAAGAATTTCCTTATAACCTGTAAATTTGCATTATTGACTATCCAACCTAATGGATATGGCTTATGATGAGGTACAGTGTCAAGGTTAAGCTTTTTGACCAAGTCTTCTGAAATTAAGTTTGATTGTGACCGACTATCAAATAATGCATTAATCTTTGTATGATTTGAAATTACCCTTACATGGAACAATTCTATTCTTGATTCTTCATTTGGAGTGTTATTATGACTATGCGAGGAACTGGTGCTTGCAACAACTTATTTTCCTTTCGTAACCATGGCTAAAATCTTGGTCTCATCACCAGAATCTGATCCAAGATCATGTTGTGTGGTAACGGTCGTCTTTTGTTTTCCCTTATTGTTTGGTTTCTTAGGCCTAAGTTCGGGATGTAATTTCCAATAATGGGTTTCATCATGACCAACTTTAGAACAATGTTGGCATATAGTTTTCTCCCCTTCTTTCTTCACACTTGCATTCTTCTTTCTCTTCCATTTTCCTCCCTTCTCTTTCTCATTACCCTTGAATGGCTTTTTCTTACTACCCTCTTCCTGAATGTTCTTTCCTCTTGCTTCAAGGTGCGTGGCTTGCACACATACCTCATCCAAATTGCTTGGATTGAACATAAGGATAGTATGTTTTAAGTAGGAATGTTAACTCCCAATATATTTCAACAGTGTATCTTGGGAATCCAAGTTTAATCCTAACAACAAAGCCCTCTTCCTAAACTCCTGGATATAGTCTTGAACTATTTGGCCCTTGAGTTGCCTAAAATTTTGCCAACTCATAATGGCTTTTTTCATATAGGCTAAAGGATAAAATTGTCTTTTAATTGTAGAAACAAATTCAACCCAAGAAATAGATATCGTACCATGAATTCACATTTCCTCTTGAGTCTTTGCTTCCCACCAGACTAATGCTACTCCTTCTAGCCTCAATGAAGCCAACCGGATCTTTATTTCATCTTCTTGAAGGTTCTGAATTCTGCAATAAACCTCCAATTGTCAAATCCAACTGTCTAACTTTTATGCATTCACCTCACCATTGTACATGGGAAGTTCAAACTTAATGTCCAATTTAAGTAAGGGAGTTTTTCCTTTTGGGGTTTGGGAAAGAGTATGGACAATTTTTGTGGTGGAAGTAGAAGATGATGTTATTTGAGACGATGAGGATGATGAGTAAGATGATGAAGATGGTGGAGATGGAGGTGGCTTTCCTCCACTACCCTTTGAATCCTTCTTCTCATCTTTTTTATCTCCTGAGCTTTCCTCTCCATGTGGGGACTTAGAACTCTCTCCAACCATTCTAGTATTCCTCTCTTCATAGAGGACTCTAACCATGACAGTTAATTCATATAATTCTTTCTTGAATGCTTCCTCTTTTGAAAGACCTTTAGTCTCTCCTGCTCCAGATATGATGGCTTTGGATTCAAGCTCAGCTTCTGGTACAACTTTTACCTCCTCAATCTCAATTGAAGGCAAAACTTGAGGTGTTTCAAGTGCAGTTGGAATTGAAACTTTGGGTGGAGATTTTTGCCTTATGGCTCTCCTTCTTCTGGGCATTACCTCAGGAGTTGCAACCAATAGTTTCCCTTCTCCTCTCTGCAACTTTAACCTTGTAAGCATTACAATTTTACAACCATTAAAACCCTACTTGCACAAACTCAAGCAATCAAGCAAATAACCTTTGCTCCAATACCAACTTGATATGTTGTTTAATGTTAGTTTTGATGTGTTAATTTCAACACCAGATTTATAAACAAATGCTTTTCAATTGCTTCATGTGCATAGGTTCCCTTATGGTGTTTGTGAATGGAAACAGGTAAATTTATCAAGTTTTATGTTAAGTTCATGAGAAAAATAAAATGAAAAACAAGTGTTGAACAGTAGCAAGTAAATGTATAGCAAACCATCAAATAGAACACTTAACATAGTGTTTTGATGAAGGAGTTCACCCCTCCTGGGCTACATCTCCTTGGTCCAACTTCCATGTCTTGGGCCTCTGTATTAGCTCAATAATCGCAAAATTTTTGTTTACAATGCTCTACTGCTCCTGAAACCTGCTTCAATATGCTCAGAACATCTAGATTAGCTAGGAACACCTTTTCCTGATCTCATTTTGGTCGAATTTTGCCCAAGTTATGGTCAAAACAGTGTTCCCTAGGAAAACTCCTCTAAAATTGGAGGAACTCCAGTTAGTTCTGCCAAAACTGGTGGAATCTTCGAATTTATCGGACTGCCAAAATTGCACCAACTTAATCTACAGTTAACTGTGCATTTAATTAAATATTAAATGGGTTTAATTAAGAACTAATCATGCTTAACACAAATTTCGTGCAGTTCTATAACCGTTGACTTGGCGGTTTGAGTGGAGGCAGAGACATGTCAACATTTAATGTCAAGTTAACTGTCGGTTGGCGCAATATCCACGTGGTTTCATTGACCGTTAGTTGGCGGTTAATGTGGTGTGTTCACATGGAGGGGGTTGGCCTTCGCGCTGACTCCCTCTTAATGCCCAAACTGCATATATTTAAACTTTAAATATATAATGTGACCATTACATGTTAAGAACCAAGCTGCGGTGTAGTGGCATGGCATGAGGTTTGCTCGGAGCAGGTCCTGGGTTCGACCCCCCAGCTTGCCATAAAATTTTACTGCGCGTCGATTGACCCACCCGACCTTTGGGGAGGGACACGTTGCGACCTTCGGGCTTGCCACTTGTCCCCTCCTCATTGGTCCACCATTAACCAAAGAAAACATGTCAACGCACCAAACCATAAACCAACCACAAGATGCCACTTGTCAAAATGTAATATTCCATTAACATCCGTTAACTCTTCCCAGTCACCTGCCACGTCAGCAATACGGACTACTGCCTGTGTAATGACTGTACATTTTTTTTCAAAATTCTGCTATTTGGCAAAGCGGATAGAACACGATATATTCCTCATACGAACTCGATTTTCAGTGAAACGAGTTGCGTTGGGATTGTATCACCAAGACGAACGCGGTCGTTTAGGTTTTGAGCAATTCTAAGAAATTTGATTTTTGAGCTAAATACTGAGGACCTGATCATCCTTGTACCATGACTATCAAATCATTTTAACCTAGAAATATTAACCTTTATCAATATGAGTCCATTGAATTTGGTTTGTCTTGGCTGCAAGATTAATTTTCTCTACAGAAAAAAACATTGTAGTAGTTAATTAAAATGGATACCTTCATCGTATTATTGTGCATTCATGGTGAGTTCTTTCAAACTTACTATCTTTCTAAAATAGACACAATCGCTTCAACTCAACCTAAATTCTAAATTCATAAAGTCATATTGGGTTAAATAGGCCAAAATAGAAATTCATTTCCCATTTTATAGATTGGTAAATAAATTATTCAATAATTTTATGGAGAAAAAAATCAATGCAAGATGATAATACATATAATTTAAGTATAATGGACATTTTTTTGTTGGGTCCAAGATACATTTTCAGTTTTTGAAATGCTTACATACCCAAGATGTTTATGGAGGATCAAAAATTGCATGAAACTTTCATGGCAAAAGTTGTAGGCCATTTTCAATAACTTATTTTATTTTTAAATTAATAACTCAAAAAAAAGACAGACCCAAACTAATCCTAGAAAGTCCCATTTACTGTAATCAATGAAATGAAAAAACAAAAGCCAAAAAATGAGTATGAATTTCTAATTTCACAAAACTTCAAAACAATCTTGCATACTAAAGAGATACTCCATAAGGATTTTGGGGCAAAATTTTCATGGTTAAATAGTGTCTATGTAGTTCACACTTTTTTGTACATGGTAATAATAAAACCATACCATATTAAAATTGTTCTAGCATAATAGTAGTATCGATATTAATGCAATATTGAAACTTATTATTAATAATATTTGTATGCCAAAAACTTAAATCTATTTGATCTCAAATATAATTATTAAATAATTGATTTGTAATTAACAATTGAACCACTGATAATTTACATTTCGTATTGATATTAATATAAATATACATTGCAACATTTATTTTATTTATTTATTTTTCTTCATAAAATCACAAGATATTGAATCTCATTATTAATAATATTTTCATTCCAAAATCTTAAATCTATTTAATCTTAAATATAACTATTAAATAATTAATTTGTAATTAACAATTAAACCTATTAATAATCTGTAATTTACATTTTGTATTGATATCAATATAGATATACAGGGCAACATTAATGTTTTACATAAAACCACATGGTCTGAGGACAAAGTCACTAAAGTGACTCAAAACCTAAAATATTAACTTAATTCCATTTCTTCTCTAAAACAACCGAATCCATTGTTGAATTAATATAAGTGCAGAAATTTGTTCGACAAGAAATATTATGTGGGCAACACAGGTGGGTTCTGCGGTGCCATATTAATTGTGGTCAAATGATGCTAGGATGTGTGATTCTCGGGTGGTATCTAAACAAATCTTGAACTTTTTGTATTAGTGATATATTTGCAAGTATATATTTAGACATCAATTTAATGATGTTGTGGATGGTGCATTAACCTAAAATGTATTTAATAATAATGTTGTGGATGATGTATTAACTTAAAATGTTTATATTAGTACTCGATATTGATCTAACAAGCTTTGATTATACAGATATTCAACTTTTGTAATGATGGTGTCAATATTAGTATAAGGGAGATAAATGTTATAACAAAATCTAATTTTATAATATTTATAATAAAATAATTTGAAAATAAATAAAAATTTTAAAGTAAAAAGATTATGTAAATTTATATTTATATTTTTGAATTATAATTAGATTTTTTCATTTATTAATTTTACTCTTTTAACATTGATAAAAATAACAACTAAGATTTAATTTAAAACAGAATTAAAACTAAAATTAAAACAAACAATTAAATTAAAACTAAAATTAAAAGAGACAGTTCATTTTACTATATAATAATAAGATTTATTTTTAATTATTTTTATGTTATAGAAATACAAAATAAAATGTCATATTTATTTTACATTCAGTGTTATTTAATAAAATTACAAAAACCATTAATTTTTTTATAGTTGACAATCAACCAAAAAAATAACTATATATTTTAAAGTTGACAATGAACCAAAAAAAATAATTACATATTTACATATTAGCAATGAGCTCATATAACATTTTTTATTATATATTTATGATAAAAACAAATCTTCTTCTAGTGAGAAGAAAAATGGAGATGTAAGATTATGCATAGATTTCCATGCTTTAAATAAAGAAAGTGTAAAAATAATTTTCCACTTTCCAATATTGAATTTTCTTACTTTGGTTGGAATATTATACAACAATCAAAAGAGATTGACTAGCTTTGTTTTTGTGTATGATAAATGTTGATTGTTTTCTCTGCATCTACTTTTGGGATTTTAGATAATTTTAGTAATCATGTTAGATATAAATGTCAAACAAGTGAGTTTAATCAATTTATTCTTTTTAAATGCAACTTTATGATTATGAAGGTGGAAAAAAATAAGGGTTTTGTTAATGTAAGTATATAAACAAGTTTGAATATGGGTACCTTATATGGATGCAACATCATTGTTCTTTGTTGTCATAAATCACATGTAAATATAAGATGTAACCAATGTCACAATATCATGTTAGTTCAAATGCAGTGTATGTTTGAAGTGGAATGTAGGGTCTCTGTAACTGTATTGGGACTAAAAACTTGCATGACAATTACATGTTAAAACAAGAATAAGAAATGAAACTACCATTAAAGGATATCAACTTTTGCTTGTGCAAAATAAGTTCAAGTTTATATCTCATACCTATTTTTAGTTTTTATATCTTTGGCTCTTAAGCATGTGACAATGATTAATTCAAACCACTTCTCAGGGCATATGAACTAATAGTCAATGCTAGTAGCAAACGAGTCTTTATATGGCACATTGAGCTCGATTCAAGCACAAATGAAAATTCTTTATTGAAAAGGGTTGCTTTGCTATCGAGGCATCATGGTGAGGTATGACCAATTGTAGGGTTTGAACTCTTGATTTTGTTGTTTTTTTTTATGGGTAATGAGTGCTTTAACCAAGAAGATGTTTATAGGTATGGAAATTGGATTTTTAATTTTCCAGTGTTCTATGCTTTACACAATCACTTATAACAATTCTTCTTCAATTAGCAATCGATTTCCAATATAGTTTCAATCTTCCAGCAATAATAACCAATTGTAGATAGAATAGTAAACCAAATGCACAAGAGAAGACACACAAGAACAAGAGACACAACAATTTTGGTCAAAGACCAAGGAAAAACCCCATAAGGGGGAAAACTCTTTCCAAATTCTTCTTCTATTAGATTGACATCAAATGTTCAGCAGAGAGAGACATAATTCAAATACATCAATAATGAGTCAAATTCAAACCTTTTGACCAACCAATATCCAATCAAAGATGACCTCAAAAGTCAAATTTGGTCAATAAGTCAAATCTGCAAATTCTATCAAAGACAACATTAGTCAATGTTGCCCTAACCAATCACTAGTCAATGGTCAAATTCCTCCAAAGATTTTGGTCAAAGTAGCAGCAAACTCGACCTTCCAAGCTCAGTCAAACATAGTAAAAACAATCAGCATATCTCCCACAGAATTTGGTCAAAGTCAAAGTGTTGACCTATAGAAACCCTAGCCCAAAATCTGAAGTCAATGCAAGTCAAAATGTTCATAAAATCTCGGTCAAATCAGCAGTTAACTCAGCCTCCCAAACAATTTAATAATTTAGTCAACCCAATTCAAAGGTTGGTCAAACAGATGCAAAACAAAAGTCAAAATTGGTCAACAAATTCTCCCTCTTTCTCCTTCACATGTGTGGCTTCAAACCTGCAATTTTAGTGTTATACGAACCAATCAAGAGAATAATGTGATGTGTGATGATGTATCCAAGTAATGTGACATGAGGTCTATTTATATGTGGTTAAGGGGGTCGAATTTCCTTGCCCATGATGACTTTTACTTTTGTGCACATGTGGGTTTCACATCAAAAATAATATTTTTCCTTGTGCAAATTAAATTCTTCTAAGGGAAGGAGGGGGCTTCTCAGGGTGAGGAAGGCTTGCCAAAGTTGGGAATTTCTCCTTGAGCTGCCAAATTTCAACACTCCCTCTCAGCTAGGGGGGAATTACAGATTGCATTGTAATTCCCATCTCAAATGTCTCATCATCGTCATCGTTCAATCATATCATATCTGATCTCTGCTCATATGTTGAACATTCTCAAATATAAAGTAGAAGAATCATCATAGGGGAGATCAATCTACCACCCTATATCCAATGAAAATAGGCGAGGTACAACTTACCGAGCAAGGATCATACCATCCTATTATCTAATGACAATAGGAAAAATACCACTTGCCATGAGATGTAAGGATCACGTCCATCATATTTTATGTTGATATTCCCACCTTGATCCTCAAGAATCAAGTGTTAGAACACATGCATCCCATCACTTGAGCGAGATACCACTTACCATGAGAGGAAAGGATCACAACCATCTCAAGTATTCTCACCCATTGGCCAAATGGGTGGTAATCCTGACAAGCCCATCTTGTGGGTAAGATGCCTAATAGGGTATACTATGTCAAGTCCCATACTAGATAGGGGGATATACCCAACTTGCAATAAATGACAAGGATCACGCACACCTTATAATGACAATATGCGAGACACAAATTACCATAAATGGTAAGGATCACATTCATCCTATTTTCCAAAGTTCCCTCAACGCCATGAGCTCTCTAACTCCATTCCCGCCATGGGATCTCAAACAGGGGAGAATAAGATAGATCAATGTCCTCGATCAGTGGTGACCATGTCTCGAGAGGGTCACATCCATCATGCAAGGAAAATTTGAAGGATGTAAAATATGTTGAAGTTTAAAAACATTGGCGAATCTCACTAGTCCCTAATATGCAAACTATAAAAAATTTATTGATATATTTGTAAAATTATTCAAATTTAAAAGGATTTTATATATATTCTCTATATAATTTTGGTGATTTTAAAGTAAAATAATTTTATACTTTAAAATTTTGGCGAATCATTTTTAGAAAAAATGGAAATTGGTGAATCTTTTTTTTTAGAAAAATCATGGAAAATTAGTCCACCTACGAATATTAGCCCCTAAAATTTTGTATGCATCCATCAGTCCAAGCTACTTTCTGAAGACCAAGAACTTCCCTTTTGAGAAAGCCTTGGTAAGAATATATGTTATATGTTCATTAGTTGAAATTTGATGGATTCTTGTTGCTCCTCTTTATACCATATCTCACATGCAGTGGTATCTAACCTTGATGTGCTTAGAATTTTCCTGGAACACGGGATTCTATGCCAGTCAGATCCCACTCTTGTTGTCACAATATATCATTGTCATATCCAAGACTTTCTCAAATAGCTCTCCAAAGTGCTTCATCAACCATACTGCCTCACATCTAGCCATGCTAGCAGTAATATACTCTTCCTCAGTTGTGCTAAGGGAAACAAAATTTTGCTTCCTTCTTATCCAAGATATCATGGAAGATCCCAAGCCAAAACAACACACTCATGTGCTCTCATGTCAATAACATTTCTGGCCCAATCTGTTAGTTTTTGGTAGCATCGGAAGTACTCTAGCATTGAAAATTGGTGGAGAGGCTAAGGCACATGAGTTCTAAAGAACCCAGAAACTATTTGGTGAAATTCCACTCGGATTGTATTTTATTAAAATAATTAATATTTTTAATGGAGTTCCTAAGTCTAAACTTAGGGAAATTAAAATATTAATGGGTATTAATCAAAATATGGGTAAGAATGATCTAGAAGGTGGATCAAGCCATGTTTTAATCTTAGCCGTTGATTAGGGATTTAATCTTGGTCATTGGAGACTCAACGAGAAAAGTATAAAATGGAGGCTTGGGGTTCATTTGGAAACACACACAGAGAGATTGAGGAAATCGATTTTCTAAGATGAGAAGTTCTCAGGAAAAAAATAGATTGTAGAGATCTTGCAGCTGAGGGGCAGGGAGAATTTGGGAGAAGGACTTTTCGGAAAAATATAGAACAGAGAGGCGGAGAGAGCTGACGCAAAGAAAATTCAGTAGCCAAGAGAGTTGACGCAGAAAATTTTCCTGTCATGCAGAATCCAGAACTGTCGGAACAGCTGAAACTTTCAGGAACTGTCGAAACAACTAGGAAGCTGATGTAGAGGGCAGAGAATATGAGGCGTCGGAACTACCGAGAACTATCGAAACAGTCGGGAGAGCTGACGCAGAGGGCAGAGAAGGTGATGTAGGGTTGACACAGAGCTAGTGCAGAAGTAGCCGAGGTTACCCAATCTTGTGCCTTATCAGCCGGAATTTTCCCAGGTGAAGTGAGGTAAAAATCACTCAGATTTTTCGCCATTATTTTCTCTATAAAGGATTTCTAGATGAGTATCCTAGATTTCTATTCATATATTTCTCCTGCATAATAATAAACCCTCAGAATTGTTGCACTAGTTTTCCCGCATTGGGTTTTTCCAGGAACTATTGTGTCCAAAAATAAGTGTGTCCTATGTATCTCATTCTTTGCTCTATTTTTTTTCTTATGAGATCAAATATTTAATTCGTGTAGGTTGCAAAAGAAATTTTCTTCAGTATTCAGAAGAATAACTTGATGAATGTAAATTTAAAAATCAAGTAGGTGAAATAGATTCAAATTTGCTACAGTAGGGGTTCCTTCAAGTCTAGGAATTTTCACATGGTATCTGAGCGTTGATTTTCAAACAGAAAGAGCAGATCAAGTGCTAAGAAGTGAGGCCGAAAGCTTCACTTGGCAGCAATTCAAATCCCCTTGAAGGGATTGTGCAGTCTCTGTCGGGAAGCAGATCCAAGGAAATATCTCTCTGAGTGAGATGACAGAGAGCTATGATTTCCAGTTTGTGAATTTGCAGAGGCAGAGGGAGTGACACAAATCCTCAATGCAGTGCTTGAAGGGCACAGTTTCTGTCGGGGCAGAAATTTGTTGGAAAAGAACAAAGACACGTAGAAGGGGGAATTTTCTCCTCAAAGAAATTTTTGCCAAAAAGTTCGAATGTCTCACTTGCTGAGCAACTGAGCAGTGCTAAGCAGTGACTAGAGGAGGCAGTTCGACAGTTGGGAGAGATGGAATTGCATGGGCTCAGAGATCAAGACAAGTTGGAAGGTGCTTCCAACTATGTCATATGGAAGACCAGAATCTTAGTTGTTCTGGAGGAGTACGATCTCGAATTCTATGTCAATAGTGTTGTAGTTGTTCCTGCTAACAACGATCAAAAGAAGAAGTACACGTCCGAGCAGGGGAAGGAAAAGAGGATCATTCTTGATGGAGTTCGAGATCATGTGGTCTCACACTTGCAGGGCAAGGATACAGCCCGAGAGATGTGGGAATCCTTGTCTTTTGTGTATGAAGGCTCTTCTATGTATTTGGAGTAGCAGTTGCAGTGGACTTTGATGTAGAAAGGAGAATGGGTGAACCTTTATCTTCAATGTCTTCAGTACACTAGAGACCAGCTTGTTGCAGTGGGATCCACTCCTTAGCCAACCGTGATGGTGAGGATAGCCTTGAATGGAGTCTCAGATGAATGACAAGTTTTCATCCAAATCATGCTAAGCAAAGAGAAACTACCTTCATGGGAGGAGATGTGGGCGACTCTTCGACAGGAGGTGTTAAGGAGGGACCTAGTGAAGGTCAACCTGAGTGGCAGCAGTGGGAGTGGAACAAAGACGAAGGAGGAGGAGGAGAATGTAGCTCTAGCATCGAAGGGACGGTAGAAGCAGAAGTAGAAGAAGGACATTTCGAAGGTGAAATGTTTCAGATGTGGCGAGATGGGTCAATTTGCATCTCAGTGTCCTTTGAAGCAAAAGGATAAGGATGAGAAGCATGATCCAAAGGTTTCAGCCATGAAGGTAGACGAGGAAGTGTATGCCATGAGTTCCCACGCATCTCCAGGAGGGAGATGGGGTGATATTGAGTTGTATGCCATGAGGGATATGGGGCAGGATCCTTGAGGATTCCACCTCTTGGATGAATTCCTGCTATGGGAGCCCATTATTCAACAGTGGCGAGATGGACTTAGTTTCAGATGATGCAGTGGATTGTTTGGAGGACAGATGCATTGGCTTGGGACCAAAGAGTGATCAGTGCAGAGAAAGTTTGGCAGCAGTGCAGGAGTAAGCACCAGTGCAGAAGATTCAGAGGATTAGAATCAGTAGCAGTCTGATTCCAACATTCATTGTATTATGTTGAACATAGTTAATTTCAGCTAATTTTGGGTGTATTTCAGTTTCCTCTCTCAGCAACTGAGTTGCAGTACAGATACAGTGCTAGCAACATAGTAGATACAACGTTTGAGAGGGAGTTGTAGTACAAATGCAGAAATGGCAGTGGCAGTGTCATGGGCAGTAGTACAATAGCAGAAGCAACACTTTTTTGGTGGCAGCAGCAGTGCAGAAAATGGGTGCTTCAGAAACAGAGCAGCATGCAAGTGGACATTGTTGCTAGAGCACTTTCCTTGCTAAGAGGGAGTGTTAGTTTTTTGTAGCATCAGAAGTTCTCTAGCGTTGAAAATTGGTGGAGAGTCTAAGGCACATGATTTCTAAAGAACCCAGAAACCGTTTGGTGAAATTCCACCTGGATTGTATTTTATTAAAATAATTAATATTTTTAATGGAGTTCCTAAGTCTAAACTTAGGGAAATTAAAATATTAATGGGTATTAATCGGAATATGGGTGAGAATGATCTAGAAGGTGGATCAAGTCTTGTTTTAATCTTAGCCATTGATTAAATGCTTAATCTTGACCGTTGATTACTCAACAAGAAAAGTATAAAATGGAGGCTTGGGGTTCATTTGGAAACACACATAGAGAGATTGAGGAAATCGATTTTCTGAGGTGAGAAGTTCTGAGGAGGAAAATCAATTGGGGAGATCTTGTAGCTGAGGGGCAAAGAGAATCCGGGAGAAGGAATTTCTGGAAAATACAGAACAGAGAGGCAGAGATAGATGACTTAGAGACAGCACAATAGCCAGGAGAGCTGACGTAGAAAAGTTGCCTGTCGCGCAAAATCTAGAACTGTCGAAACTCCCGGGAACTACCGGAACTATCGGGAACTGTCGAAACATCCAGGAGAGCTGACACAGAGGGTAGAGAAGGTGAAATTTTGAAACTGTCGAAAACTGCTAGAAAAACTAGGAGATCTGATGCAAAGGGCAAAGAAGGTGATGTAGGCCTGACACAGAGCCAACATAGAAGTAGTCAGGGTTAGCGAGTCTTGTGCCAGATCAGCCGGAATTCCGCTGGGTGAAGTGAGGTAAAACTCACTCATATTTTCCACCATTTTTTTCTCTATAAAGGATTTCTATATGAGCATCCTAGATTTGTATTCAAATATTTCTCCTGCATAATAATAAACCCTCAGAATTGTTGCACCGGTTTTCCTGCATTGGGTTTTTCTGGGGACTATTGTGTCCAAAAATAAGTGTGCCTTATGTATCTTGTTCTTTGCTTTGTTTTCTATTTCATGAGATCAAATATTTAATTAGTGCAGGTTGTAGAAGTGATTTGCTTCAGTATTCAAAATAATAACTTGATGAATGTAAATTTAAGAGCAAGTACGTGAAGTAGATTCAGATTTGTTGCAGTAGGGGTTTCTTCGCGTCGAGGAATTTTCACACAATCAACATCTTTGTATCCATGTAGCCTCACGTCTATGATAGTATATTTCAGTCCAAGATTAATCATCCCATGTAAAGATATTAGCATGTGCTTAACAACAACTCAATGTTCAAGTAAGTGCTTAGTCATAAATTGACTCAAAGTGTTAACTGTAAAACATATGTTTGAACGAGTGTTCACAAGGAACATCAGTGCCCTAATAAATCATTGATACTCAAATGGATTTTCCAAATCAATTCCTCCACATAATTTCTTGAATTTCATCTCCATCGGTGTGGCCATGGACTTACATTCCACCATACCAAAACTTTCCAGTAGTTTCACAACATATTTCCCTTGCGAAAGGAAAATCTCACCAGGCCTCTACCACACCTCTAAACCCAAGAAGTAGTACATCAATCCAAGGTCTTTCATCTCACATTCAGAGGCTATCTCCCTCTTACACTTTAGAATCAAAGTCTCTACACCACTCAAGAATAATTCATCAACATATAACACCAAAATAAGGGGCATACCTTAGACAACTTTGAAGTAGAGGTTTGGGTTGGCATTGCTTCCTGTAAAACCAGGCTTCATCAAGTAGTTATCAATGTGGGCATACCAAGCCCTAGGGGATCGCTTCAATCCATAGAGTGAACCTGCACACATGATTCTTCATGTCATGTACTTCAAATCCTTGTGGTTGCTCAACATATACTTTTTCCTTGAGAACGCCATGAAGAAACACGGTCTTCACATCCATCTAGTGATGAGTCCATTCATGATTAGTAGCTAGATCAACAATAGAATGACTAGTAGTGTAGTGGGCCATTGGTGCAAATATATCATTATAGTCCTCTTCCTCTTTATGGGAGAAACCTATAGCCACAAACCTGACCTTATATTTCTCGATACTTCCATGTGCTCCATGCTTGATCTTGTACAACCATTTAGAAGTCACAACGGACTTCACTTCGAGTCTTGGAACCACTTCGCACACATCATTCTTCATGATAGGTTCATATTCCTTAGCCATAGAATATTTACATACTTCTTCTTTCACTGCTTCTTCAAAGGTGTGAGATTCAGCCTAAATGATGTTTCTCATAGCCACAATATATCCTTGTTATTGGCATGGATTCTTACTTTCCCTGAAGGTTCCTCTTGCAACAACGTGTCCGTCAGCATCTTGTAAGGTGTCACAAAGACAAAATGGTCTCCTCTTGGTAGGAGGATCACATGGAGGAGGATCCAAAGGGTCCATTGGATCCATAAGATCATTATCAATATTAGGTTCAGGCCTAGGTATAAATGGCCCTTCTAGAATATCCATGGCATCATCCTTCTTTTCAGCATTAGCAGGGGGAGGAGTGTCCCTTGCTTTCCCAAGGGTAGCATCTTCATCAAATGTCACATCCTTGTTAAACTCGATGTTCCTTTGACCAGGCACATATATTCTATAAGTTTTAGAATTTTCACAATATCCAACAAACATACCTTTCTTTCCAAAATCTTCCAACTTGTTCCTCTTGTCCTTCGGCACATGAAAGTGTTGATAAATCAATATGGAAGCTAATTAAGGTGATTTCTCTTAACTTGATAGTTGCTTGTGATGTTATTTTACTTCTTTTATTAGATTCTTCTTCTGCTTGTTATTATTATGTTCTTTATCATCAAACAACTACCAAAAACATGAAGATCATCAAAGACAATTGGACATCAAATGTAGGCTACAAGCTAGGGCCAAAACCTCTCCTAGAGAGGAAAACCCAAAAGAATACCTTCTCTTCTTATGGACACAATTCAAATGAGAATTCCAAGATCACTGAAGACCTTTGACCAAGACACCCTCCAAGCACCAAGTCAACCTTTCAAAAAAGTCCTTGCAATAAGTCAGATCCTCCCAAAGCCAATGAAGGTCAACATCTTTCAAATCAGCCTTAGATCAACTCTTGGTCCTGCAATTTCAGAGGTTCAAACCTACAACTTCTTCAAAACTTTAGACTTGTAAGTTTCAGCTTCCTGCAGTAGAATAGCAACCCTAATTTCCTTGCATGTGTGAACAAAAATGATTAAAAAATTGTCTTTATTTATTTATTTAGGGTTTTCTTCTTATTTCCTTGCTTTGTTTCTTGAATTTTCTCTCCCTTCTTATTCATATCTAACTTTTGTGTGTGTGTCCAAAATGAGGTTGAATTTCTTCTACTTATATTCTTCTTATGGGGTTGAATTACCCCTCATTGGGTCGACTTCTCTTGGATAGGCCGACTTGGTCTTGGAGAGTTACTTTGACACTTTAGACACAAAAATACATTTTCTTTCTTGTTACAAGTTTCCCAATAGGGTCTTACAAATATGACAATGACTTCTTGACTCATGACATTAATTATTTTGACTTGACCAACCCTAGAAGCATGAAGAACATGCTTGACGTAGAAAGACCACTTGACTTGAGCATGAAACCCATGCTTATAAAAATCACAATAATAATATTTTATTTCTTCTTTTTCTTGTACATCAAATATAAAATATCAAGAGTACATGAATCATTATGAAGACTGAACCTAGTTACATATTTTAACTCTCCCTCTTAACTAGGGAGGTATTCATAATTGCTCAACCAGTACAAGGAAGACCTCAATTTTGAAATGTTCCAAGAAGAGTACTACAACAAATACAATATTAGATGCCATCAAGGCCAAAAACTACCAAGGTATCAATCTAGTGTCATTGAGGCTACCTGCCAGGATACTAACAGGGACTAAGGTGTCGTGAAGACAACTTGCCACTATATGTACCATCAGGCTATAGCCCTAGTATCAATCCAAATGGATATAGATACCATCTAGGCCTCCATGCCAAGACATCAACCCTCACAAGGATCTAGGTATTATCAAGGTCAAGATATCATCACTAAAACAAAACTCCATATCATCAAGACTAAGATACCCTCCCACACAGGGATCTAGACATCATCAAGGCCAAACTATAACTGAGATCTCAATACCAAACAGGCCAATATGTCCTCCCAAGTACCATCATACAGGCATGTAGCCTAAGGTACTCATATCTCGCTCTTAAGCATGCTTATCAAATATTTAAACTTCTCAGGAAGAGATCAACACATTAACTACTTGTTCATCCATTAGAACATATTGTAGCCTTGCGACCCCAACCAATATCAAACTTCCAATATGCTAGTATAAAATCTGAGTCTTCAATTATTTTTATGTTTCTTAGGTCATCATAATATCCAAACAAATCTCGACGGAAGCTTCTTATTCCAACTTCTCAAGCAACACCAAACTCAGCCTCAACACTTCTAAAAACAATTTATTTTTATTCACAACTTTCATAAAAAATAACCATCTGTAGTGTTTTAGCTATTCTCTGATCTTATTCTATCTTCATAGTCATTATTATACATCATTTCCTCCTTCTCAACTATGGAGGATATACATTTTTCGTCATAAAATAAATGCATCCAAGCTACCTTTCAACTTAGGGAGATAATTCCATCATAAATAACTTCATTCTTCCAGCTACATAAACTCTTTCTTTTGTATCATCATATTATCATAGAACTTTGACCTTTCAAAACTTCATTCATATGGGAACAAGGTCATATTTCAATCATCAATGTAAACTTCAATGTCATCAAGGTTCTTACATCTCTCTCTTTTCACCATGCTCAATATCATCATAAATTCATCATCAAGTATGACATGGGAATTCATCTTCAATATTATCATAAAGTCATTATCAAGTATGAGGTAGGCATACATATTTTACAACTTCTTGGAAACTATGTACCAAAAAATATCATCAGAAAGTACAACCAAGCAAAAATACATATGTGCAAGAGCATGAAATTAACTTTATCAAACTAGGGTTATCATGTTATTGCAAGGAGAGCATATAGAGTTATCCAAAATTTTGAAAATAAACCTTAGATATCCAATAACTAAACCATGTTAGTGTTTCAACTATAGCGAAATCATTTACACCTAGGGTTACACTTTCATGCCCTAGACTTTTACATCAACCTTTTCTAGGGTTTTGTCATAAACCCTAGATACAATTATCAAACCCTAAAAATATAAGGTGTTATCATATTCCCTTATCAGCAAACCCTAAAAATCAAAAGGATATGGTTTTATCAAAGTGAAAAAATAGCAAAATATAGTTATTACAAGAGTTGATTTAATCTAAAGATAAAACACCCTAAAAATATAAGAATCTTTATGATTCTATAACAAAACCCTAGAAATGAGAGAGTCATAAAGAAAAATTTTAAATACAAAATGATCGTACCTTTTTATATGATGGAGACTTGCTAGAAATCTTTAAAACATACCTAGAGTTGCTTCTTTTATAAATCTATAAGGTCTACCTCTCACCATGATAGTCTTATTCAATTAAGCATAAACATCCTCACTATCCATCTTCATATGAGTCTACCTTTATCAAAAGATTCAATTTGATTATAATATCAACATTTCTTTGTGTACCTGCAAAATTCACTGACAAGTACCACCAAAGGAATACAAGTACAAGAGTATGATTATGGATTTTACAATCTAAGGATTTCATGGAATCTTTAGAGAGAGAGAATTCCTAAGGTTTCTAAATCCAAACCCTAAGTTACCTTTAAAAACATCAACACTGGGGTTTGAGTTACCCTCACTAAGGTTTGTCATTTCTTCCTAGGCTACCTACAAACCCTAGAGACCAAAAGCTAGGGTTCCTATAAGGGAACAAAATATAATAGGGTTAGGGTTTCCATATGATTAGGGTTTTCATGTACTATCTAGGGTTTACAATCCTTAGATATTAATAATATTTAACATAATGAGAACTTACAAACCCTAGAATCATATTGTCAACTAAACCCTAAAACATTTCATGCTAGACCCTTAACAAATGAACATGCTATACATACCTCAAGATTACATACCTTTGTCTTCCATGATTGAAATTTTGATTTTCCATCGAGCTTATTTCTCTCCTTGCAAATTGAAGACATATTGTTAGATGATTGAAGCGTAAAGAGCAATACCAATACTTACTTGAGTTTGATGAGGACTTCAATGTACACAGTATTGTTGACTTGCTTCAAGTTGGTCCTAAGATGTTAGATGCTTCCTCTAATACTGGTTTTAGAAGAAGCTTCCAAGGTGATAAATCAATTGAAACTCTTCTCAAGATTATAGACTACTCCTCTTCTCCATGAGACAAAGCTTTGTGGTTGCTCATTAATAGTTTTGTACAAAAATCTCCTTTCACTACCTTTTAATAGTAAGATTGGTCTCTTTAAGACTTCCAATAAATACACAAGGTGATCATCATACTAATCTAAAGAATTCAGACTTGATTCTTCTTTAATAATCATATTTTGTTGGAGGGAGAGGTTGTTACAAGCCTTGACAAAGATTGATATATATATTTCTGAAAATTATTGTGGTATTTTAGATGATCGTAACTTTTAATCAAACCTTCCAAATGATATTAATAATGCCTCTATATATTTCGTTCTTGGTAAATGCTTTGTTGGCTATGAGGACTATCTTTAGTCCTTAAAATACACCTTAAAAATTTTGATTTGGTCACTCTTATATTGTGGCTTAGAACCTTATGAATTTTAGATTTCTAAGATAATTTCAGACTCCTTAAGGTGATCCTTAGATAGTGCCTATATTTTCTTCAGCCTTGTCTAAGCTTATAGCCTAGCTTTTTTGATCCTCAAAGTGATGCTTCTCATATCCTTTAATCCCTTCGCTCTTTTAACCCAAAACTCTGGCCCCAATCACATAGATTTGACATATAAGTTTTCCCATAAATTTATTTTTAAGCTTGATACTGCTTCTAGGTAGCTCAACCTTCAAGATTGATGAAAAAAGTTCCTTGAAACCCTTTTCCTTTATACAATAGTGATCTTCTAGTTTCCTTATGTTACTGGCCGTGAATCTAAAACCATGTTGGGAAATCAATATGGAAGCTAATTAAGGTGATTTCTCTTAACTTGATAGTTGGTTGTGATGTTCTTTTACATATTTGATTAGATTCTTCTTTTGCTCTTTATTATTATGTTCTTTATCATCAAACAACTACCAAAAACATGAATATCATCAAATAAAAATGGACACTAGATGTAGGCTACAAGCCAGGGCAAAAACCTCTCCTAGAGAGGAAAACCCAAAAGAATTTCTTATCTTCTTATGGACACAATTCAAATGAGAATTCCAAGACTCGAGACCTTTGACCAAGACACCCTCCAAGCTCCAAGTCAACCTTTCAACAAATTCCTTGTAATAAGTCAAATCCTCCCAAAGCCAATGAAGGTAAACATCTTTCAAATCAACCCTAGATCAGCTCTCGGCCCTGTGATTTCAGAGGTTCCAACTTGCAACTTCTTCAGAAATTCAGACCTATAACTTTCAGCTTCCTACAGTAGAATAGTAACCCTAATTTCCTTGCACATGTGAATAGAAATGATAAAAAAAATTGTCTTCTTTTATTTTGTTAGGGTTTGCTTCTTGTTTCCTTGCTTTGTTTCTTGAATTCTCTCTCCCTTCTTCTTCAGATCAAACTTATGTGTGTGTTCCCAAATGAGGTCGAAGTACTTCTATTATATGTTTCTAGTGGGGTCTAGTTACCCTCGTTGGGCCGACTTCTCTTGGACAAGAAGACTTGGCCTTGGAGGGTTACTTTGACACTTTAGACAAAAAAATACATTTTCTTTTTTGTTACAATTTTCCCAATAGGGCCTTACAAACATGACAATGACTTCTTGGCACGTGACATTAATTATTTGACTTAACCAATCCTAGAATCATGAAGAACATGCTTTACCTAGAAATACCACTTGACTTGAGCATGAAACCCATGCTTATAAAAATCATAATAATAATATTTTATTTATTCTTTTTCTTTTACATAAAATATACAATATCAAGAGTACATGAATCATTATGAAGACCAAAACTAGTTACATATTTCAACAAAAAGTAGACGGGGCAGCCAAAGATCCTCACATTTCCAACATTGGGCTAATTTACACGTATGAAAACTTCTTCAGGAGGCTTGTCACCCAAGCCTTGATGGGGGGTCCTATTTTGAGCATAGACCGCAGTGTTAGTAGTTTCTCCCCATAGAAAACTTTGGCAAGGTTTGATCATGCAACATAGCTCGGGCAATCTCCATGATGGTCTTATTCTTCCTTTCAGCCACTCCATTTTGCTCGGGGTTGCAAGGTACAATTGTCTCCTTTTTTATTCCTTCTCTCTTGCAAACGTTAATGAACTCATTTGAAATGAATTCTCCACCATTATCAGACCTAAAGACTTTGATTCTTTTCCCTGTTTTATTTTCTATCAGTGCCTTAAAGTCCCTGAATATATCAAATGCCTCATCGTTTTGTTTCAAGAAGAATATCCAAGTTTTGTGAGAGGAGTCTTCCACAAAAATTATGTAGTATAGATAGCACCCAAGATATTTCACTGGCATGGGTCCACATAGATCATAATGTATGAGTTGTAGAATATCGTTGGTCTTGCTCCTGCTAAAAGGGAATGGTCCCATCGTCTTTTTTCCACTTGCACATCCCAAAAAAAACCCATCATGATTTGCTTGGTTCTCAGGCATTCCAGAAACCATCCTCCTCCTCTTAGGTAAGGCATCATAATGAAGGTGAGCAAATATTTAGTGCTATAGCTCACATTGATGATTACAATCATTGATCATCACTTGGATTGGTCTCCCATTGACTTTATAGAGGGCTTCAATTCTTGATCCCAAAGTGAAGGAATCCCTCAACCTATCCCTTCTTGGCCATGTAAAAACTTCTCTATTTATAAAAACAACCTTCATTTCCTTTGTCCTCCAAGGAAGATATAGGTACAATATTATTTTTCATTCTCGGCACATACAAAACATCATGAAGGTGTATAATTTGACCATAATCCAAATGAAATGAAACAAAACCAAACCCCTTTATTGGATAAGTATAATTTTCCCCAAGAATTATCTTCATATTTGTCTCCCTCTCAACTAGGTTTGAGAGGACTTCACGATACTCAGTGAAGTTTCTAGAGGCCCCACTATCTAGCAACCAACTATTAAACAAATATGGAGAGGAAATAGAAAGTGCATAAATAAGAAAATATTTAGATTGAGTGGTAGTTGTCTTATTTTCATACCTTGAGTTTCTTGATATCTTTTGAATATGGTGGCATTCTTCACAATCAACAAGAGCATCTCTTATGCTTATATTATTGAAATCATGTCTTCTTCTTCTATCATTGAACCTGTTGTTGTTGTAGCCACGATTATTGTTGTTGTAGTTTGACTTAGGATCACATGTTGAGTTGATATTTCCCCAAAAGAGAATTGATATTGATTAGAGTTATTATTTGTTGAGGCGAATTTATTTTGGCAAACAATTATTTGAAGAATATATTTATGTCAAAAGAAAATTTTGAATTAGTGATTCCCTCCAAATTAAGAAATTGGTCTCAATTGAAGGGTCTCGTTTGGAACCAAAGAAATCTTATTGGTTTATATAAATATAACTGTATAATTCATAGTTCATATGCTCACACAATAAGTTTGCACTTATCTCTGTGGCATGAGAATGTTTTGTATGGTTTGTTGTCTTATTTTACAGTGGCACATATTGGTTGCTTAGATCATAAACTGTGGCTCACTTCCCCTTTACGGATTGTATCTATATAATAATGGATGGCATTTTTTGTGAGAGATTCGTAAGACATTTTTTGAGGATGATCTGTATGAAGTAACTTGCATAAGATTATAGTGGGCTCACATTTATTTTGTGATTCATATGGATCGAACCTTTTCTGGAATCAAATCTATAAGTAGCTTGGTTCATGTGTCTTGCAATATACATTACACAGTGGCATGACTACACTACACAAAGGCAACGCATTACATAGTGGCATCACATTCTTTCCTCGACGGTAGAATTTCATTCCTTTCCATTGGCATCACATTCTTTCCTTGACAATGGCATCACATTCTTTCAATGGCTTATATTCTTTGTGATTTGATTTATTTCCATGGTTCTGTGGCTTTCTATTTGTCTCTATGATTTGTTGTAACATTGGTTCAGATCTAGTTCTCTATGATTCAATATAGGCTCGCATTATGGTGGTTTGGAGAGGCCTGTATTATATGCTGGGTGCAATTAATGGAACAATATCTTATCCTGGCATTGGCATTTAAGCTGGAACTTCAACCGTTGCTTGAGAGCAAAGCAACTTGGATATCAGGAATTGTTTTCCTCTACCTGCTATATCAAACAGCAAATCACAAGCTTCTGATAAAGAATGAGAAATTTTAGCCAGATTTATAATATGAGTATCTTTACACTCTGTAAAAATGTAAGGTGCCATCTTAGGGTTCCATTTCCTAGTTTTATGCCCTAAATGAACTCTTACTTCCATCATCTCTTCCAAATCAGGAAGTTTAGTTATATTCATTTGTGGCTCACTTCATAATGGGATCTAAGTAACCTATAAATTTTGGTAGTAACCCTATACATGACAATGACCTTGGTGTATGGATACTGATTTAGTAAACTTTATAACAGTGAGGTGATAATCTACAGGATAGTAAGTCGGTTATATTGATGACAATGATGATCTATATGACAGTGAGGCAATGACCTGATTGTATAACAATGATCTTGCTCTTACATGATGACAATCACCTTTGATAGCAATGTATCTTTGATTATGGCACCAAATAGTGATATGGAAACAAATCTCTAGAGATCAGATCGTTCAGTTCACAAATCAAGTTTTGAACTAACTTGGGTTGGCTCTTGGAAGCCCGATGTAATTGTTGAATCCTATCCTCATTGTACTTTGTATCTCAGCTAAACATTTGATGAATATCTAATAGAAGAAAAATATAGTTGGGTTTTCCCCCTTGTGAGGTTTTTCCCTAATCTCTGACCTAAATCTCGGGGTCTCTATTGTGTATGTTTTTATTCTATTGTTCTTTAATGTTTCTCTACATCATTGATGTTATTGTTCTCTCTACATAATTTCTAATGTTATCGGGTGAATGTTATATGAAATGTTGAATAAGTTTGAAAATGAAATTATCTTCAGTAGAGGACAATCAAGCCCCAAAGGTAACATGGTAACAGAGTTGGGCTGAAGAAAATTCATTAATATCACCCCTGTGAAGAAAGTTTTATGTTATTTCTTTATGAAACTACTCTTGTTTATATTTATTGCTTTAGATTATTATTCATTCTTCCTGCATGAATATTTGAATGGTTCTCTCTCAAACTTCTTGGATGAGGATGTGATCAAGGAAAGTAGATCCTGAGGATCATCAGGATACATAATGGTGCAGAAATAGTAAAATCCAAGAGGGAGTTGGTGCAAGGTAATGAATAATTCACTCTCCTATCTAGAAAAAGGAAGTCTTCATGCCTCATCGCTAGGTACACTTTTGTTATGAATATTTATTTTTGCTATTGTTTCTCTTTATCTTGTTCTGGGATCAATGAGTACATCTGGAAAATGGGAGGACAAAGTCCTATATATCAAGTTTGGGGAGGATATAGAGTCATCCCATGATTTGAGTGGCACATGAAATGGACAAGAGCTAAAAACCTCGAAGGGAGGATTGCAGTCTCTAAGGTTAATATCTATGAGTGAAGAAGCTTCATATTCAGAGGGAGTAGATTGTCAAGTTGAATGTAATAGTCTAAAAAGATGATGAGAGCTATATGTCCTTCATGCAAGTACCATTCTAGATGACAAGATGCCACAGTATCAGATGCTTCCCTGATACTAAATAGGGATAAGATATATGCTCTCAAAAAGAGAGGACTATGATGAGATATTTGCACCCATAGCCCGATCGATTAGTGCTCTTATTACTAAACAGGGATGGACACTAATTTCAAATGCACTATTATTAGATGTTTGTGAATTTGGATTCCATCATGATGTACTTCAGGAAGCAACATATTTGGAGCTAACCCAGGGCTTTGAGGTGTGCAAGTAGGAGGCTCATGATTACAGACTAAAGAAAGTCTCATATGGACAAAATCTAGTCACCTAGACCTAACATGCATGAATTTTTGAATAGATGATACATACTCCAACCCCTGTTCAAGGTTGAAGGTATGTATTTGATGTTTGGTTTTATATATGTTGAAAATTTATTTATGATAGGATTGGATCATCTTAGTATGTAGCAACAAAGGGAGTTGACCTTTGATCCTAGATGATCAACATCTTGAGATGGATAGTGTAATAGAGAGAAAGGAAAGTATATTATCAAAGACTTGGCATGATGGATTACACTGAATCAGTTGAGAGATACCCCTCTTCATATTTGATGGATCCCATGATGAGAAAATATTCAGATGTATCCTTACTTTGCATTATGTACTCTAAGCCAGATAGAGCCTTGACTTAAACATGTGTTGAGATATCTACATGAAACTATTAGTTATGGATTAAGACACATTGCCGGAAACATGATCAATACTAGGTAAGACTAAAAGGGTTGTTGAAAAGAGAAGCACATATAGGTGCTACTATAGATTGAGGGTCTGCCATAATTTCTTGAATGAGCCAAAATAGAAGTATGCATGGCTAGTTGTAAGGTAGTTTGATTGAGAAAGCTCTTTGGAGAGTTATTTGAGCATGTGTTGGACATGACTATGAAATACTATGAGTGGGATCTGAATTTCAGATAATTTTGTGTTTTATGACTGGTCCTAACATTTTGAGATTAGATATCATTATATCCAGGATATGGTGTAGAGGGAGTAGAGAGACTTTGACATTGATTGTTATGGAATTGAAGCAGTGAGGATTCAACAAAGCTATTTTTTGACATTATCACCAAGCCTTTTCCAAAAGGGAAGTTCTTGGTCTTAAGACAACAACTTGGACTAGTAAATGTGATCCTCTTGGGAAAGGATCATGACAAATCGAGAACATTGACCTATTCTCTTCTCCCCTTTTTGAGCTCCTGTAGAGAGTAATTGAGTCAGAGAGCTCCTGGGGTATAGGGAACTATGGATTATAGGATAGGATGTGATCCTTACCCATTGTGGTAAGTGTATCTTGTCTATTGTCACTGTAGGGAATGTGTGTGATCCTTGTCATTTATGAAAAGTGGGTATCTCCCCCTACCATCAAGTATGGGACTTTGCAAAGTATACCCCTATTAGCATCCCACCCACAAGCTGGGCCTATTGGGATTGTCCCTCCCCATCTGGCCAATGGGTGAGGAGACTTGGGCATGTGTGTGATCCTTACCATTTATGTTAAGTGTGTATCTCCCCCAAGTTAGAGAGGATGCAGGTTTTCTACCACTTGAATTCTAAAGATCATGGTGGGAAGATCAGCGGACAATAGGATAGAGTGTGATCGTTACCCCTTGTGGTAAGTGTATCTTGCCTATTTTCATTAGTCAATAGGATAGTGTTTGATCCTTACCTCTCATCATAAGTGTATCTCACCTATTTATATTGAATATATGGTGGAAGTCGAAGCTCCTCTTTGATGATTCTTCCTCTTTATATCGAGATATAATTTTTCATATGATGATCAGAGGAGACAAGTTGAGACGAGATGTAATTAGATGAATATATTTCTAGAGTAGTTGAGATGAGGTCATGGAACTTGACCTTGACACCAGTAGGGTTTGGAAGATCTAATTGATCTCCCCTACCATCAGTTGTGGAGTATTCCTCTTGTATAAGATGACATGAGGTGAGACATGATGCAACATACCTATACATATGAGACAGGACTTATGATGATGATGGAAATTCCTCCATATCTGAGAGGGAGTGTTGAAATTTAGGCAACTTTGGAATGAATTTCACCAAAGGGAAAACCTACTGCCCTAAGGAAAATCTATATTACCCCAAAATAGAATTTATATTTGTTAAAGGAGTTATTATTTGTTGAGACGAATTAATTTGGGAAAAAAAATATTTGAAGGATATATTTATGTCAAAAGCAAAATTTGAATTAGTAATTCCCTCCAAATTAATAAGTCAGTCTCAATTGAAGGGTCTCATTTGGCAACAAAGGCATCTCATCAATTTATATAAATATGACTGTATAATTCATAATTCATATGATAATACATTAATCTTGCACTTATCTCTTGGCTTGAGTATGTTTCATATAATTCGTTGTCTTATTTATCAGTGGCACAAATTGGTTGTCCAGCTTGTAAATTGTGGCTCACTTCCCCTTTACGTATTTTATTTATATAATAGTGGATGACATTTTCCGTGAGAGATTCATAAGGAATTTTCTGAGGATGATCTGTATGAAGTAACTCACATAAGATTACATTGGGCTCACATTTATTTTGTGATTCATATGGCTCAAATATTTTCTGGAATCAAATATGTCAGTAGCTCGATTCCTATGTCTTGCAATATACGTTACATAGTGGCATCACCACACTACATAAAGGAAACACATTACACAATGGCATCACATTCTTTCCTTTACAGTACCATCACATTCTTTTCCAGTGGCATCACATTCTTTTAGTGGTTTATATTCTTTGTGATTCACTTTATTTCCATGGTTTTATGCCTCACTATTTTTCTCTATGATTTATAACAATGGTTCATATCTACTTCTCTGTGATTGTTGGATCCTCGAATTGTCCTCAATTTTGACACTCTTTTTCCCATTTTTCCATCCATCCCATACATGTTTTGATGTATATTTACAGGTCATTAGGTCATTAATTTCATTTCAGCTATAACAAAAGGTATCAAATAATTAGTGCCCATAATCTAGACTTTCTTTATGAAATTGACTAAAATATCTCTTTGGCTATTGAATTGTAACATTTTCGTAGATGACTGAAAATTTTGTAGCTCAATCCATGGTTAGACTGGATGCAGAGACTTTCAAAGAGAACAAAGGAAATGAGTAGATGACAAACATCAAGGACGTGTTTATCCACCTATTAGGCCAACTCAATAGATCAACTAGATTGAGAATCTGTTTGGTCAAACGTCCGGGTCAAAATTGTTTTGTTCGTGTGCAAGAGTTTCAAGAAGTAGTTTCAGCATCAAGAAAGCGTGGAAAAGATGATATCAAGCAAGCGAGTCTCATGTAGTTGATGTGTAAAAAAATATGAACTGCATGATGTGCTACAATAGAGAAAATCATGCCAAATCCATTTCTTAGTTAAATTCAAATATTGTGTTGTCGATCCACGAACTTGCCTCTCAACATTTCTTTCTTTAAGTTGTTAAATTACCTAGTGTATAAATATATCCTTGATCTACAAGTCAAGATAATGAATAATAGATCATATATACTCTGTTTAGAATTGTTGAATACTCTCTGTCTTTATTAATACAAGTACTATGTTCCTAAAGTGCGAATGTGTCCTTGGCCAATTTGACTTGAATTCATAGTGCTTTAAACTCAATGAGAGGGCCCCTTGGAGATTTGTAACATAGTTTAGATGCTTTGTTTGAATTCGTTACAATTGGATTTGTAGTTACTTTACTATGTTCACATATTGTACTCAATGTTGATTTCGTTGTATAAGATTGAGCGCTCTTTAAAATTAAAAACAACCAAAAAGTATTTTAATTGTTAGTTATTTTCATTAAGACTTTCCACTTAATCTCATATTTAGATGTTTAGGTTGATCCAAACCTCTATTGCACACATTAGTAATCTTTCATAATTTGAAGTTTTATTCTTTCTCTTTAGTTCAATTGATTTCAAATAGTTTGGTTTTAGAATCAGTTTCAATTTTGTTTGATAGAATAAGTATTTCAATTTGTTACAGTAGAACAAGATTCGATTTCAGTAAGTAGAGTAGTCTTTCAATTTAATGCAATTAGATTAGTCATTTTTATTTAACGCAAATAGAATAATCATTCCCATTTTGATGCAATTAGAATAGCCATTTCAATTTGATTCAATTCATATCATTTGATCTTGTTTTTAAAAGACTAGTTTTTCCTTTTCAAGTTTGATAGAAAAAACATGTGCGTAGAGCTGAGTTGAATTGATCTTGATTTAGTTATGTTCCACAATTTCCTTTAATATATTAAATGTTGCTTTGATTAAAATATATATATATATATATATCCAGCATTTATTGTGCACATGCACTTCACAAGTACATGAACCTTGGTTCGACAATTAATGAAGTAACTTAAATACCAATTAAATAACCCAAAATTTTGGCGTCATTGTTCAGGAAGTGTATATAAGAATTTATTTTTTATTTGCATATCATACTATATGCATTCATTCTTTAGAAGCACAATTAAAATCATATTAAAATAATTTAGGATGCATGTATAGAGAATGAGATTCTAGGGGTAGATTTATAAGTAGAGGTAGAGGACGTAGTTCAATACCAACATCACCAACCACCCCCGCTAGACCACGTAGTGCCACACCATCCACTGACACTCGCATTCCATCCATAGCAGGTAGACATAGACTCCCTAAGGTACATAGGTATGAAATTCAACCTAGGGACTCACCAACTTCATCCACAAAAGTTGTAGTTGAAGAACCCACATCCCCTACTAAAGGAGTTGTATTTATCTCTTCAACAGGTGAACAACTCCTAGGACAAGAGTTAGAAGTGCCTAGTGAGGAAGAGGAAGAAACTTTTTCTAATATACCATTAGTAGAAGAACCAGAGGAAGAAGTAGACAACCTTATTATTGAACCTTACATTAGCTTTGAGGAATCTACAATGGTAGGAGAGGGAGAAGAAGTACACAATGTAGATGGTGAACTTGGTGGAGTAATAGGTAGAGGAGGAAACAGAGGAGGTGGTAGAGGTGAAACGAGAGATGATAGAGAACAAGATCCTTATGCATTCCATATTTTCAATGAAGATACCACAACCACCATGAAAAATATCTCACCTTATATTCTTCCTAATTTTTCATGGCTTGAGAACTGAGGATCCCGAGAAATTTCTTTTTTAGTTTGAAGTATTGTGTAAATCATATGATTATTTACTCGATACTCAAAAATTGAAATTGCTTCCAGCCACTCTAAAATATGGAGCCCTTAAATTGTGCATGGATCTAGGAACACACTCTATTGGAACATCGGATGAAATGAATAGAATATTCCTAGAAAAATACAAATATTATTATATGCATCATAACCTTAAGGATGAAGTCTTTAAGATGGTTTAAAGAGAGGATGAAAACCTTGAAGATATGGTAGAAAGGTTTTCCTATAATATCAAAAGGGACAAAATGCACAATTTAGATGAAGAGACACTAAAAAATATTTTGCTAACAACTATTATATATGAGTGGATTGATCTCCTTAATTAAATGGGTAAAGGAGATGTCTCTCAATTATCATTTGATGAAATTTGTGAGTTATGTAAACAAATTGCAAGAGGCAAAGAAAAATATGGTAAGAATCCAAGAGACCCAATCATGTCGAGAGTAAGAAAATCTGCATATGTTACAGAAAGTGTAGCAGAATTAGGAAATTTGTTAGATAATTTCAAAATAGATATCCTTGGAAACCTTAGTGAACAATTGGATGCTCTAAGTGATCCGAATTGGATCCATAAAGAACTGTCAAAGAACCATGATTGTATTAGGTCGAGACAAACTTCTAAGAATTCAAAACAGCGATCAAAAACACCCTGAACCAATGGCAATGGCAGCCAGCGCGGAACGATGAGGACCTCGGTCAAAGCGCGCTGACCAAGGCCCATGGAGACTGCGCGGGAGGCCGAATTAGCCCTTGGGAGACCCGGATTGGGAAACAGAGGTGGATTTTGATGCACAATTAGTTCTTAGCGCTAATCGCGCATTGCTAGGTGAAAAGGGCTGAAATGGAGAAGCCCCGAGCACTCGAACGTGTGGGAGAGCTGGAGAATCGCGAGCGACAGGAAAAAAGTGCTAAAGGACAAAGGCGGGACCCGCACTCTAGAAATCGGCAGTATTGATCGGGGCGCCCTCAAACGGTAAGCAGTTTTGGATGGAAACGGAGCGATCCCACTCAACAATCGACGCGTGGCAAGCGGAGGAGAGAGAAAACCGTCGTTGATTGTACGCTAACAGTCGAGCAAGTTAACCGCACGAAACATGCGTATGGCGTCGGATCTGGAGACCCCAGATCTAACGGCTGAGATCGCACCCAATGGGGGAAGCAGAATCGACGAGGGATTAAGCCGCATTTTAGAAGGATTTGAGGTCTGTTTTGACCGCCATAGTGGAGGAAGACTCATTCCACGACGTAACTGAAGAATTGAACCGACGAAGCAGGCTGGTGCCATTTACAGGAGGACATGTGGCCACTCCCTATGAGCTGATGATGATGCCGAGCTAGGGAACTCCAAGCGCAGCTGCAAAATGCGATTTGACAGAGGAACTGAATAGACTTGGAATGAATGGCTTCAAAGCCATGAGCAGAGACAGAAGACACAGAGAGAGAATCCCAAGAGGAGGACGAGAGACAGAGAGATTAGAATCCCAAGAGGAGGACGGAAAATAGAGAGAAAAAGACAGTGAAGCAAAAGCAGAAGGAGACAGAGGGCCGAGCTGACCAAAGGTAGCATTGAGCATCCGAGAGCTTGAGAGATTCAAGCCATCCCAAAGAGGATCTGTCCGAGCTTAGCACCACATGGGGCTCTCTCCATTGTAGACTAGAAGGTCACAGAGTTGGTAGGCAAGAAAGTCTGTGCACTCCAATGGCTTGGGGAATCCAAGGACCACCTTGCCAAGAAAATTTGCTTCAGGTGACTCATATTGAGCTCCTGCATTGTAAATCTCTACTCAAAGACACAATAAAATAAGGCCACCACTAAAAGTTGGACCAGAGATGTAGCCCTAGAGAATAGGGTGAACTTCTTATTAAATTTCTTGTGTTCTTGTATTCGCTTACTGTATTTCTCTATTGTCTTTCCATTAGATTGTCTATGTATTGGCAATCTGATCGATCCGTTGCTTAAATAACACAGAACACACACCAGCACATGAGTCTGTAATACGTTTTTTCAATAAATCTTTAATTGAGGTCACTCATAGGGTGATTATCAGATCGAGTGGTATCAGAGCTTTAGGTTGTAAGGTTAGACAAGCTTGTGTTGGTTTAGTTGTTGAATGCTCACTAGATCAAAGCTCAAATTAGGAGAAGGAGAGTTGGTGGAAACTAATCTTGAAATTGGGAGATTCTATCCTCGGAAGACAATGTCAGAGGAAGGTTCTGTGGGGCTAGACCCTCAATTCATAGAAAGTTTCCTAGCTATAAAGTCTATGGTAGAAGAAATGTATTGGGACTTTAGAAAGCATAAGGTTGAAGATTCATCAGGTTCTAAACAAGATAAGGAAGAAGATGAGTCTCACTTCCATGACCACTCCAAAGGAAAAGGGAAAGAGGAAATATTTCTCACACCTCTTAATAGCCCTGTGCATAATAAGAAAGCATCTCTGATCAAGTTAGATGTTAAGTTTGATTTGCCTATATATGATGGAGAGCTAAATGCTAAAAAGTTGGACAATTGGATTAGACAAATTGATGTGTATTGCAGGGTACAGAACATAGACTCAGACAAGAGTAAGATTCAGCTGATAACCCTATGCCTAGGAGGCACTGCCTTGGTTTGGTGGGAAGGCAGAACCCAAGCTGATATGAAAAGACATGGTAAGAACATATTTGTCTAGAGTGAATTTGTTTCTGCAATCAAAAAGCAATTCTATCCATTGGCCTACATGAAACAAGCCATGATGAGTTGGTAAACTCTTCGGCAGTTGAAAGGGAAAAGTGTGCAAGGGTATACTCAAGAATTCAGAAAGACAGCATTGATGTTGGGTATCTCATTAGACTCACCAAAGACTCTTTTGAAGTACATTGGTGGTCTACACAACTACATGAGGTGTTACACAAAATATTGTCACCATGACTATTTGCAGTCAGTATGGGTCTATCATCACTTATACTATCCTCCTAAGCAAGTCTCAGACCTCAGCTCTTCATGTCAAGCTTTGAAAATGAGAGAAAGACATTAAAAATCAACAAAGCTCTAGTTCCGCACTTTCTTTCACTGTTACCTGCGGTCCCGCACCCCCTGTTCACATTACCTGCGGACCTTCCCGCTCTGTCTCTAAAGGAGTGGGTGCGGACCCCTGGGAAAGTAAAAAAGGCGCAAGTTTATTCTAAAAAACTCACTTTGGGTTAATTCTAGATGATTCTAGAAGGAATTTTGACGTGGATGGTTCGCTCTTAGGTGGTTCATGCATCCCAAAAGAGAAGGAGCTAATCCCTTGATGAGAGGAGCTATCCCTTTGAAGGAGGGCTTTATCCCTTTGAAGGAGGACCCAGTAACTTCCCTCCATTGCACTATAAATTAAGGCATTGGGCTGGTTGCTAGGGAGGTTAGAAGCTGAACATTTTTTAGGTTAAATGCTAGTGGAATTGAGACTTCCTAGTTAAGCTTGAGAGGAGAGATCACATACCTTTTGGCTTCATTGGGAAGAGAGTGAAACTTGTCAAAGTAGAGGAGACTTCTTGTTGGACCCTGGGAGGAGCTTGTACAGCATCAAGGCACAGGTTGTAAAGTTCTTCTTTGATTTGAATTAATACAATCAGATTCATTTTTCTCAACAAATTGTCTTATGTCATTTGTTTCATGAATTCCTTGATCATCATGATAAGTATGCTTTATGATATTGGCTTTTCAGGTGCTATTTAATTTGTGTGCTTGTTTGTGTTTGCAGATTCGCTACAAGGGAGCTCATTTGGATCAAAGGAGCGAGGCTTCCACAAACTTGCATTGGACCCAAGGTAGGCCTAAAACACTTGTTTGCCTTTGTTTATAAATTGCATATTTAGAGAAAGATAGTTTTTGATTGGCTTGCTTGTCACTAGATATCATTAGATACTAGGGAGGTCGATCTTGTCCGCAAGAACGACTCATTCCATGTGACAAAATGGCGACTCCGCTGGGGACTTGATTTCTTGATTTGCTTTACTTTGACTTGAGAAACTGTGTTTTTGTTTCTGTTTTTGGCTTGTTGTGTGTGGAATTGGGTAGATTTAGTAGATCTTGGATTATTTTTTGTTTTTCATAACTTTGGGAGAGGACCGCACCCTCGGCTTGCAACACAGTGTGGACCTATCCACACTTTTGTTTTTCACACAGAGCGGTACCGCACCTGTGTGAACTGTGGACCTGCGGACCCTGCTAAAATTTTGAAAAACTTAAGATTTTCTCTTTCAGTCAGCTTAGTTTTTGTTCAGGTGTAGTTATCCCCTGCCCAGACCTGCATATGACTTGTCAGGAAATTTTCTTAGGTTAATTCCATTGGTGTTAGTGTTTTAGGTGAAATTCCTAGAAGTTTTGGTTGCCGGGCTTGATTTTCATTTTGGTCTTGTAGTAGCTCAAAGCTTAGAAGTTGTAGAAGCCTCAGATCACCTTGGTTTTTACTGGCCTTCTTATGAGTCTGACCATTTGCAAAATCTACCTTTGTTGAGGAATCCATCTTGTGTTTCTCTTTGCGAAATTGGTTGTTTTTTGACTGATTTGTGATTCTGGACAAATTAGTCCTTAGTTTTCTTATAGCTAAGTAAAACATCCTTGAAAAGACATCTTGTAAGCTTTTACTTCAAATAGTTTTTTTTTTAATATATAGTCTATAGATCTCAAGATTAGAATTTTCCATAGTTTTGAGTGTTTTATAAAAAATAAAAAAATCTCTTTTGGAAAAAGTTTGTTTTTGTAGTATTTGAGTTTTTGAAAGAAAAGGGAAATTTTTGTGAACATAACTAGTTGTCTCGTTTTGAGTGCATTGGAAAAGACAAAAAGCTCTTCTTTTGATTTGTTTGTTAAGGAAAAGATTTGTGTTTACAAGTATTTTCATTCTCAAACTCTTTCCTAGCTAGAAATTCGTTGAAGGGAAAAGATTGCTTATCATCTTAAGTGCATTTTTTAGTGATTTCGAGTCGAGTCTTCACACCATAAGTTTCATCTCTGCACCTCTTGACTTAAACAAAAACCAATAAAAATAACGCTTAAAGTAAAATCTATCTAGTAATCTTTTTATTTCTAGGGCTCTAATACACCAACATAGCTTAGGCTAGTGTCTTGGAGTAGGGAGTAATTAACTCTCCAAGACAGTAAAACAAACAAGTAGTTGTATCTTGCGGTAGGAGAAAAATCCAATTGTTGCATCTATGCTCTGGGAAAGCTCTTCTTAAACGAGAAGCACGAGATCGTGTCCGAACCAGTGTGGGAATCAATCCTTCCTCATTGGGAACGACGCCAGATATTCACGTATTAAAAACGGTAAACCTAGAATTAACCATTGTCGAGGAGCCTGGGGTCACTTGTTGGTAAACCTTGGATTATGTCAAGGAACCTTCAAGGGGATTGAGCTTGTTACTCTGCCCTTGCATGCGTATCGGATCGTAGACTGTTCCCCAGGTATATTTGTTTCCGTTGGTAACCATAGTGACCATATTCTATAGGATTCTTCCTAAGGTGACGGTGGAGGGAAGATCCCACTGTACCTGGAGCAGACGTCGGCTAGACTCACTTGGATTTTCTGGGGGGTTCTCTTCACTTGAGACGGTTTAGTGGAGGAACTTGTGCCAGTCTATTCATTAAGCAAGTTGTCGGGGTAACTGTTCCAACCACCATTTCTGTATTGAACTCTGCGATGTTGGATTTCATCACCAACTAGTGTTTTCAGTACGGAAAGTTACTGTTTGTGTGTGGTTTGATCTCCTAGATTCTTTAGGCGTGTGATTCAAAATTTGTTTGGTTTTTTAGAGGCTTTAGGTGGTTTTCATTGAAATTTTACTTTGTTTGTGTGTGAAGTAGTTAAAATATTTAACCGTGGCTGAATTACCGAGGAAGTCCCGTAGACTTCGGGGCCAACCTCCTGAGTTTTCACCGAGCCAGCCTGAAGGGTTAAGAGCCCTTGTAACTCCTAGAGACAGTAGAGTCGGGTCACCTGAAGAAGGAGAATCTTCTTTAGTGGTACATCCTGATTATCAAGCTCTAGTAGTAGATTATAATCCACAATCTGTGTCTGTTTCCGAAGTTACTGGTAGTTTTTCATCTACTAGTGTTTTAGGAGAGGAACCTGAAATATCTAAACCTGAAAGTGAATTTGCTGCTACTCCAACATCGGGATTTACCTCTCCAACTTCTAGTGGTCCTGGTTCACCTAGGTAGAAAGAATAATTACCCAAAATCTTCCTTCTGGACTTATAGCTATTGAAGAACTTGCTACTCCAAAAGAAGAAGGTATCCCTATCCCTGAAAATCAACCTGTTATAGAACTTAGGGAGCGTGAATCAATCTTTTACAGTCCGCCTAGGAGCAGTGCTTGGTATCTTTCGTTGACCAATGTTTTGGAAAACTCGGGACTAAGTTTTTCACCACCTCATATTCCTTTTCACCCAACACCTAGGGGTTACTATCCTCCGTTAAATATGTCAAGACAGTCGTCCATGTTTTCTCAATCTCCAGAAACCTTTTTGTACGGTGGTCCTTCTGTTCCCTCTAGGTATCAGTCACTCACTGGTACTTTTTCGGGAGCATCTCCTCAACCTATTGAACAAGGGTTATTAACTGGAAATAATGGAACTAAACCGTTGAGTGTAGAAGATATTCTCATGATGTCAGGTACTATTCCTAATCCTCAACCCCAAGGTGGCTAGTTATCGCCTGGTGGGCAGCCTCAAAGTCCTCAATTATCGCCTGGGGGGCAACCTTAAGGTACCCAATTTGCGCCTGGGGGACAACCTCAAGGACAGTACATACCTACGGGACAGTACGTTCCTCAAGGTCAACCCCAGACTCAATATGTACATCAAGGTCAACCCCAGTATCAATATGTACCTCAAGGTCAACCCTAGTATCAGTACGTGCCTCAGGGTTATCAACCTCAAGGTCAGTACTCGAACCAAGGTTTCCAACCACCTTCCAGTCAATCATATGTTCAAGGAACTAGAAATGTAACTTTGAATTATCAACCCTACCCTAAACTCGGTTATGGTCCTCAATATTCTCAACCTGTTATGGGTCCGTACTCCGGAATGAAATTAGTGTGGGATCCATCTCAAACTCAACAGGTCTTGCAACCGAATGTACAGTTGTCATCTCAAACTGGACAACCCTTGGTTTCTGGTTCACCCCAGCAACCTGTCCAGTCAACTATTCAAACTTTTGCACCTTCGGTAGTTTCTCAACTTGGGCCTAGTACGCCTCGTAATCTGCCTCAAACGGCTGCTGCAACTACTGCAACATCTGTTCAATCTACCCCACCTACTTCTGGAGTATCGACAACTCCGGTTTCTACTGTTCCTGTATCAACTCCTCAAACATCTTTACCTCAATCTGGATCCAAAATTCAAACTTCGGTTCAAATGCCTATAGGACAACTTGGTTCAAGTACGGTTGTCACAAGTCAACCTCAATTTACTTATCAACCGTACCAGGGACAGTACCAATTTAGTCATGTTGTGTAGCAACCAGTCTATCAGTATCAACTGTACCCTGGGTATACATATCAACAACCTCAACAACCCCAGTACGGTCTGGTTAATCCTGGTTTTCCGGGAGGATATAATATCCCAAATGCAATTCCAATTCCTAGTTATCCTGGATATAATCCTCCTGGGGCTGGTCTCATGATCCAGAGTTTTAGGGACCCTAATTGTTAGTTATCATTTATCGCAACTTTGGACTTGCCTGACTTTTCGCGCCTTACGAACGATCCAATTAACTATCTTCCGTTTTGGCCGCCAATGCCGAATAAGTTGCCTAGTGATATTCCTAAGTTTGAAGGAAAATCAGGAGAGGACCAGTCGAACCATGTGATGACTTATCACCTCTGGTGTGCGTCTAATTCTATTTCAGATGATTCAATCCGTTTAAGGCTTTTCCAGCGCACTCTAATTGGTCTTGCGACCAAGTGGTACATTGAGTTACCGTGAGCCACTTTTTATAACTTTAGTCAGTTAGCCACTTCGTTTTCAACTCAATTTCAGTTGCCAGTCAGATATGACAATGGCACGGAATTATTAACTTCGTTAATGCAGTCTACGTCCACTTACATTTCAAATCACATTCATGAATGGAGACATCGATAGCGTTTAGTGAAGGTTTTTATTCTGGATCAGATCTTAGCTAAATGGTTTGTAAAATCTTTATTGCCAAAGATCACTGAGGATGTAGCTAAGGCTAGAGTCGTTACTGAGGAGCAAGTAATTGCTCAAGCTCAGTACCTTGAATTATTTTATACATAGTTAGGTACGTTACACGAGAAAATCCCCGATCTTCATAAGCAAAATCAAATCGTTGCAGCTCCTTCAGGGTCTCATGCCGCTGATGGTATGATTGGTACGGTTAATACCAAAAGTAAGAAGAAATCTTCCAAGAATTCTTCTCCTGTCATAACCTTGCCAAACTCCCCGATAAGAGATTCTTCCGCAGAAATTTCCACCGATATTCATGTTGTAGAGTCATCTACAGCCAAATCAAAATCCGGCGGTAAGAAGAAAGGGAAGAAGAAAAATAAAACCGATAAAAATTTGAAAGAGAAACCAGAAAAAGCGAAATCAAATGATGAGAAATGCAAACCTCGTTATCCTTGTCTCATTTGTGACGAAGAGCATTTTACAAGAGACTGCCCTCATCGTGCAGAGGTTGCGAAAATTGTCAAAGGTTCCCAAACGCCTGCTGTTTTGAAGGATTCTTTTCCTAGTCAAGACAGTAAGATGATAGGTTCTTCCTCAAATGCCTCCGAAGAACCCATAATGATGATGTCCCATGTTAGGATTGCGACTCGATCGCATGATTATGGAAGTAAAAGTCCTGTTGATGGTAAGGAAGCATAATCTTCTCATTCAAACCCATCAATCTCAGCTCCCGGTTCCGATCCGCTTCAGATCGAGAAACCTAACCGAGACTTAGTAATCAAACCGCCCGCCAAGGGTATACTTCGAAAGTCAGCTTTCAATCCACATGGAAGAGCGGCTCAAAACTATAACGTTGTTGAAGATTTGGTTGTTTCACCTTCAGCAATGTCAGCTTTGGAAGTGCTGCAATCATGCCCAACACAGCGCAATTTACTATTGTCGGCTATAGGAGCTGTTGACGTTCAGGACTCGAACCTTATAATTTTCTATCTAGAAAATAGTACACCGTGCTTACCTCATCAAATGGCTTTCCAGATCCCAGTGTTAGTAAAAAACAGACCTTGTTATAGGACTGTGATTGATGAGGGAGCCTCAACGTGTATTATGTCGATACAGTGTTGGAGATCGCTTGGTTCTCCTTCACTAAATCAATCCCCGATGATTCTAAAGGCCTTTGATGGCCGTGGGTTTCATCCTTTTGGCATTCTATAGGATTTACCTATAGGGGTTGAAGGCAAAACTGTTAATCTAGATGTGGAGGTGGTTGATGCCCCTCTAGATTACAACCTTCTCTTGGGTCATAGTTAGTCTTACGCTATGACAGCTATCGTTTCATCAGTATTTCGGCTTATAAATTTCCCTCATAATGGAAAGATCGTAACTATAGATCAGCTGACTTACTTTTCGTCTGACCCAACCTCTTCTGAAAGTATTCAGCATGTCGACAAAACAACTATCCCGTATAAGGATGTTGGAGTAAGACTAGTTAAAGATTCTGGTTTACTGGGAACCTTTCCTTTTCCTCCTATCAACGCATCGTCTTCTACTGCAACCATTCATATGATTTTGTCAAACACTATTATTTATGATGATCCTTGGATCGTACCTTCCAAATCTGAGATAGAGTCATTTGGTGATGTGATGCCTTTGAGTCCATATGAAATTGCGTATCAGGCCGTGCAGTCGTTTTCCGACCCATCTTCAACCAAATTTGACTTAATGAATGTGGTCCATGAGGAGTCACTTTCAACATCAAACTCGGATTCAACAATGTTTTCCGAACTTGTTCACACTGATGAGAAAATTCGTGAAATCCTATGTGTCGATGATTTACCATGGGAAGATCTTCATCATAGATCTTTGTTTTTACCCGAGAGTGATCATTTTGAAAATGATTTTTCATCAATTTTTACGACTGAATATGTCAAGAAACCTCAGAATCCAATGAAAAATCCTGATTCAGAGTTAAATTTGGGAAACATTTCTCGAACTATTCCTATTGATATTTCGGTTAAGCCTGGAATTGTTGAAAACATTCATATAGGTGCCTCGTGTACGGAAGATGAACTGCAAATATATAAGGCCCTATTTCAAGAATTCCGCGACGTGTTTGCCTGGTCATATGAGGAAATTCCAGGAATTGACCCCGCAATTTTTGTTCATGAAATCAAAACTTACCCGGATGCTAAACCCGTCTGGCAACGTTTGCGTCAGATCCACCCGCAAAAAGTTGCTGCTATTAAAGCAGAAGTTGAAAAATTACTCAAAGCAAGTTTCATTTATCCGATTCCGTTAACGGATTGGGTATCGAATATTGTTCCTGTTAACAAAAAGCAAGGGACAATAAGAATATGTATCGATTATAGGGATATTAATCGAGCCTGTCCAAAAGACAATTACCCAACTCCCTATATCGATCAAATCATTGATGATTGTGTCGGCAGTGAAATATTTTCCTTCATGGATGGTTTTTCCGGATACAATCAAATTAATATTCTACCTACTGATCAACCAAAAACGGCTTTCATTTGTCCATGGGGGACATTTGCTTATTGCAAATTACCTTTTGGGCTCAAGAACACCGGGGCAACTTTTCAAAGGGCCATTTCTTACGCATTTCATGACATCAAGCACATTGTGCAACCCTATCTCGATGATTTACCTGCTCATTCATTACATTGAGCTGATCATCTCATCCATTTACGAGCAATCTTTATGAGGTGTAGGCATTATCGGATTAGGTTGAATCCGCACAAGTGTGTTTTCTGTATCAAAACGGGTCGGTTACTGGGGTTTGTTGTTTCGAAAGCCGGCATTCGCGTCGATCCCTCGAAGGTTGAAGCTATTGTCAAATTGCCTCCTCCTTCGATTCTTCGCCAACTCCAAAGTTTGCAAGGGAAAGCAAACTTTTTACGCCGATTCATTCCTAACTACGCTGAGATCACAAAGGGTTTTACCCAGTTGTTGAAATAGAATACTCCATTCTTTTGGGATGAGATAGCTGATAAATCTTTTGATGCACTAAAACACGCGTTGACCCATGCACCATTATTGCATCCTCCTAACTACAACCAGGACTACTTCTTGTATCTCGCCGCTTCCCATTCCACCATCAGAATGGTGTTAGTTCAGGAAGATGAATTCGGTACTGAACACGTGATATATTACCTTAGTCAAACTTTAAATCCAACTGAGCTAAAATACTCACATGTGGAGAAATTGGCATTGGCAGCTGTTCAAGTTGTCCAACATTTTCATCATTACATTTTACTACGTAAAACTACTGTAATTTTTTATTGCAACCCTATGATCTATATTTTAACCAAGAAATTGCTAGGGGGAAAGTACTCCAAATGGATTGTCATCCTGCAGGAGTTCGACTTGGAATTTGAAAAGTCTAAGTCGAAGAAATATTTAGTTTTTGCGGAGTTAATGTGTGACTTCCCGCGTGCTCACATGGAAACTGTGGTGGAGGAGCCCATTGCGGACGAATCGTTGTTTCTAATCAGCACTTTAGATCCGTGGTATGGGGATATCATCGTTTATCTCCAGACCCAATCCTTTCGGCCAGAAATTTCAAGGTCAGAACGTCGAAAAATACGATTCCAGTCCCAACAATTCAGAATTATTAGAGATACTCTTTATCGCCGTGGGGCGGACTCTGTTTTTCGACGTTGTTTAACTCACGAGGAAGCTGAAAGGGTTCTTAATGACTGTCACTCTGGAGCGTGTGGCAGTCATATGTCTGGGTATGCCACAGCCCAAAAGATATTGCGCGTTGGATACTTCTGGCCATCTTTGTTTAAAGATTGTATTAACGCAGTCCGAAAATGCCACAACTACCAAATTTTTGATCGAAAGATGCACGCTCCTCCTGCTCCTCTCCACCCTATAATTTTCGTCGGTCCGTTTGCAAAATGGGGTATCGATTTTATTACATGTAACCCTCACTCGGCCGGGGGGCATGCATATATCATCCTTGCGGTAGATTATTTTACCAAGTGGGCCGAGGCGATGCCTACATTTGAGACAAACGGAAAAACAGCTGCAATTTTCATGTTCAATCATATAATTGCTAGGTTTGGTGTTCCACAAGCGATTATCACTGATCATGGGCGTCATTTTCGAAACATTATGATGACTGAACTTACAGGCCAGCTTGGCTTGCGTCACAATAGTTCAACTCCATATTATCCACAAGCTAATGATTTGGTTGAAGCCATCAACAAATTTTTAGTCATCATGATCCAATGAATCATTGGGATTCATAGGTCGAATTGGCATAACATGCTATTTTCAGCGCTTTGGGCGTATCGAGCCTCAGTAAAAACGTCAATAGGGTTCACTCCTTCCAACTAGTTTATGGTCTGGAAGCTATGTTACCGATTGAATGCGAAATCCCGTCATTGAAAATGGCCATCAAGTTACTTCCAGCCACTTCCGAAGAGGAAAAACGTTTGTTATACTTGGCTCAGCTAGATGAGAATCGACGTGATGCTGCATTGGCAATCAAAACTCATGCCAAACGTATTAAAGCTCAGTATGAGTTCTAGTCATCATGATCTGACGAATCATCGGGATTCATAGGTCGAATTGGCATAACATGCTATTTTCAGCGCTTTGGGCGTATCGAACCTCAGTAAAAACGTCAACAGGGTTCACTCCTTTCCAACTAGTTTATGGTCTGGAAGCTGTGTTACCCATTGAATGTGAAATCCCGTCATTGCAAATGGCCATCGAGTTACTTCCAGCCACTTCCGAAGAGGAAAAACGTTTGTTATACTTGGCTTAGCTAGATGAGAATTGACGTGATGCTGCATTGGTGATCAAAACTCATGCCAAACGTATTAAAGCTCAGTATGATCAAAATGTGACCCCTCGAAATTTTTCGGAAGGAGACCTAGTTTTATTGTACGATCAAGCAAATGATAAATTAGGTGCTGGGAAATTCGTTCCTATGTGGCATGGTCCCTATGTTTTCAAGCGAAAGCTAGCAAAAGGAGCCTATGAATTGGTAGACTTTGACGGGGTCTCTTTAGGTAAACCTAGAAATGGTCTTTACCTGAAGAGGTATTATGCTTAAAGATGGGTGTGGAGATTTTTAGTTAGGTTAGTTTTCTTTCTAGCTAGTTTGTTTTGGTTTAAAAAGTGTGCTTAGCTTAGAGAGTGTTTTTCGTCATTATTCCTGCTTATCTTGGTTTTACTCTTGATATTGCAGATGTCGACGCCTCTCCAAACATACATTGGTTTTGCTGATGGTGCTTGTCGTAATACATGGAACATTTCTTCCGCAGCTTGGGTTATTTATTTGCCCTCTGACGAGTTGGTTTCTATGCATGGGGTAAGCCTCGGTCAAACAACGAACAACATTGCAGAGTATAGTGTAGTGATTGAGTTATTATCTGGATCTATTTCATTTGGGATTCGGAGTTTGATAGTGAGGTTAGATTCTGAACTCATTGTATTACAGCTTAATAGAGTATATGCCATTAGAAATCCAGTGTTATTGAGATTATTTTTGAGAGTGCATCTCTTGGAACGTGAATTTGATTATATTGAATATCAGCATATTCCAAGATATTTAAATACATTAGCAGATGCAATTGCTTCTCGAATATTAAGTAGACATTTGCAATAATCATACAAATAAATTTAAAAACATTCCATAACATGTTTTACAAGATAAGCCAGTAATAGTGATATAGTATAATATAAGAGTGTGTCAAAATATACATCGTCCTCGATCATAGGTTGAAAAACACCTTATGATCGGCAAAAATGGTAGTACAAAAAGCAAAAATGTCATATGTGTCTACAATAGGCGATCATCCTATCACTGGTGATGATCTCGATAAGAAACCACTGTACAGGCCACCTTACAAAGGAACCTCCTGAAAGGTCCTGGGACCCCAATCACATAGCGCTGTAGTCAAAGAGGAATGTCATCTATGCCAGTCTCCGGAATGTCTCCTGTCAAATGCTCTAGATGGCTCTCCAATTCGGCCAAGGTCTCTGCTAATTCGTCCTGTGGGGTTGGTGCCTTTGCAGCTGGTCGTTTCCTCTCATAGGGTCAGAGAGCGGCTAGTCGTTGTGGACCCACATCTGCATTTGAAACTTTTACTATCAATTTTGAGACGAGATAAAAAAAAAAAAAATGTTGAAAATGATTTTACCTGAGTCATCCCATTGCTCTCCTGGTGGAAGAGCCATGTCTGGGTCACCTCCTAAGAAAGTCTCAGACTTCAGCTCTTCATGTCAAGCTTTGAAAATGAGAGAAAGAAATTAAAAATCAACAAAACTCTGGTTCCGCACTTTCTCTCACTGTTACCTGCGGTCCCGCACCCCCTATTCACATTACTTGCAAACCTGCCCGCTCTGTCTCTGAAGGAGTGGGTGCGGACCCCTGTGAAAGTCAAAAAGGCGCAAGTTTATTCTAAAAAACTCACTTTGGGTTAATTCTAGATGATTCTAGAAGGAATTTTGACGTGGATGGTTCGCTCTTAGGTGGTTCATGCATCCCAAAAGAGAAGGAGCTAATCCCTTGATGAGAGGAGCTATCCCTTTGAAGGAGGGCTTTATCCCTTTGAAGGAGGACCTAGTAACTTCCCTCCATTGCACTATAAATTAAGGCATTGGGCTAGTTGCGAGGGAGGTTAGAAGCTGAACATTTTTTAGGGTAAATGCTGGTGGAATTGAGACTTCCTAGTTAAGCTTGAGAGGAGAGATCACATACCTTTTGGCTTCATTGGGAAGAGAGTGAAACTTGTCAAAGTAGAGGAGACTTCTTGTTGGACCCTGGGAGGAGCTTGTACAACATCAAGGCACAGGTTGTAAAGTTCTTCTTTGATTTGAATTAATACAATCAGATTCATTTTTCTCAACAAATTGTCTTATGTCATTTGTTTCATGAATTCCTTGATCATCATGATAAGTATGCTTTATGATATTGGCTTTTCAGGGGCTATTTAATTTGTGTGCTTGTTTCTGTTTGCAGATTCGCTACAAGGGAGCTCATTTGGATCAAAGGAGCGAGGCTTCCACAAACTTGCATTGGACCCAAGGTAGGCCTAAAACACTTGTTTGCCTTTGTTTATAAATTGCATATTTAGAGAAAGATAGTTTTTGATTGGATTGCCTGTAACTAGATATCATTAGATACTAGGGAGGTCGATCTTGTCCGCAAGAACGACTCATTCCGTGTGACATAAGGCATACCATCCTCATGTTTAATCCCACTAGTATAGATGAGGTATCTGTACAAGCTACTCATCTAGAAGCTAGAGGAAAGAATGGAAGTCCAGAAGTTGGGGGACCATCCCAACCCACTGTAAGCAAGAGAAAGGAGAAAAGAAAGCAGAAGTGGAAAGCAAGGAAGGCTAAAACTGCACAGAAAAGCAAAGCTTCATGCACTCACTGTAAAAAGGATGGGCATGATGATGAGCATTGTTGGATTCTGCATCCAGAGCTAAGACCTAAGAAGTTTGAGGGCAAGAAGAAGAAGATTGTTGCAGCTATTCAGAAAGATTTGGGGTTAAACTCAGGAGATGAAACAACTATTGCAGCCATAGGTATAAAAGGTAAGAATTATGAAGCATCTACTAGTAATTTTGCTCAATCTGTTATTGATGAAGAAAATGAGAGAAAAAGACATGAGATTTTCCATATTCGAGTTATTTCCAAAAATCAAAAGATTGATAATTTGTTTGATAATGGCTCACAAGTAAATTTGATTTCTGAAGCAATTGTAAAGAAATTGGGATTAGCAACTACACCTCACAAGAAACCATACCCATTAGGATGCTTGAATGATAAAGCACAACTGCAAGTGACTAGATAGTGCAAACTCAAGTTTTCTTTTGGGTTAGCATTTGTAGATGAGGTTGAGTTAGACAGAATTCCTTTGGATATATGTGGAATTGTTTTAGGAAGTCCTTACTTGTATGATAGAAAGGCTATTTTCTATAGAGATGAGAACAAGTATCTACTTGTTAAAGATGGAATCGAATACTTTGTAAGAGCTCATAAGCTCAAGAATAATTATACTCTCATAAACTCAAGGTAGATGAAAAGAATGATAAATTCATGCAAACAATTCTTACTGATGGCTGTAAAGGAAAAGAAACCTCATAAAACCAATGTATTTGAGGGTTGTAATGCTGAATAGCAAGCTGATATAGAAAAGGTTGTTTCAAAGTATGATGTCTTATTTCAAGAACCTAAAGGTCTGCCACCCAAAAAGGGAATAGTACATGATATTATTTTGCAGCAAGATGTTCCATTGCCTAACATTGGGATGTACATGTTGTCTGCTTTAGAGAATGCTAAAATCAAGAAGCAGGTGTAGGAGTTGCTCAAGAAAGGGTTCATCAGGCCTAGCACATCACCATGTGGGTCACCAATCATTTTGGTGAGAAAGAAATATGGCTTGTGGAGAATGTGCATTGATTACCGAGCACTGAATAAGATAACAATCAAAAATCGTTATCCCCTTCCTCGCATAGATGATCTTTTAGATCAATTAAAGGAAGTTGTTTATTTCACCAAGCTGGATTCGCACAGTGTATACCATCAGGTCAGGGTTGCAGAGCAAGATGCATGGAAGACTGCTTTCAAAACAAAGCAGGGATTGTATGAATGGCTGGTTATGCCTTTTGGCTTAACTAATGCTCCTGCTACTTTCATGAGATTAATGAATGATGTATTCAGACCTTTTCTTAATGATTTTGTTATTGTATACCTGGATGACATTCTAATTTTTAGTAAAACGTGGGAAGAACATTTAAAGCATGTTAAGCAGATATTAGATGTTTTGAAAAGAGAAAAACTTTATGTTAAACTCTCAAAATGTGAATTTGGCAAAACATCTCTAAACTACTTGGATCATATAGTAGGGGGAGGTGAATTGAAAATAGATCCCTCTAAAGTGGCAGTCATTATGAACTGGCCTAAACCAAAGTCTGCTACAGAAGTGAGAAGCTTCTTAGGAGTAGCGCAATATTGGAGGAAGTTCATTTCTAACTTTTCCTCAATTGCAGCTCCCTTACATGCTTTAACAGGATTGAATAAGGTGTTTCAGTGGGGAGGCAAACATCAGAAAGCCTAGACACCTTGAAAGAAAATATTAGTACAACACCTGTACTAACACTGCTAGATCTACAAAGATCATTTGAAATCCAAACTGATGCTAGTGACTATGCCATGGGAGCAGTGTTGACACAGCACGGTAACCCATATGTTATCATTCTGAGACTTTTAATCCTACGGTAGTTAACTATCCTACATATGATAAAGAATTGTATGCATTAGTTCAGAGTGTGAAAAAGTGGAAACATTACTTAATGGGAAAAGAGACAGTAATACATACTGATCATCAACCACTTCAATATGTACACTCCCAAACTAAGTTGCAGCAATCAAGACATTACAGATGGATGGGTTTTCTACAACAGTTTCATTTAGTCATTAGATATAAAAAGGGCATACATAACAAGGTCGCAGACATGTTATCTAGACCCATTATAAATGCATCTACCATACTTAAGCATAATTTTGTGCTACATGAAAGCTACATTGAACAATATGCTCAAGATATGGACTTTAAAGATGTATATGCAACTTTGAGTCAAGGCAAAAGAGTAGAAGAATTGGACTATCATGAAGGACCGACTCTTATATCATTATGTGAAACTTTGCATTCCACAAACTGAGAGAGTAAAGATAATTAGGGAAGCACACACTTCTTTGATATCAGGTCACTTTGGGGTAAGTAAAACAGTTGCACAGCTACAAAGATTTTGTTATTGGCCAAAAATGAATGAGACGGTTTCTAGATATGTATTAGCGTGTGTTACGTGTGCTAAAAGCAAGCCCAACAATAGAAAACTAGGCTTGTACACTCCATTGCGAGTTCCTTCTCACCCTTGGGAAAGTGTTTTCATGGATTTTGTTGGAGGACTGTCTAAATATAGGAAAGGTCATGATTATCTATATGTTGTTGTGGATAGGTTCAGCAAAATGTGTATTTTGATACCTTGTAATAAACATATTACAGCTGAACAGACTGCAAAATTGTTCTTTGAACATGTATGGGTTCATTTTGGATTACCCACTTCCATTGTATCTAATCGAGACACTCGATTTGTGGGGAAGTTTTGGTCGAGTCTGTGGGAACTGATGGACACCAAACTGAAGAAAAGCACAGCTTTTCATCCACAAATAGATGGCCAGACAGAAGTAGTTAACAGGACAGTGATCCAGTTACTGAGAGGATATTGCAGCAAACATCCTAATCTTTGGGATGAACACTTGTGTTATGTGCAGCATGCTTACAACAGAGCAAAACACTCTTCTACACAGAGATCTCCTTTTGAGACTTGTTTTGGTTTCACACCAAGGTCTCCTTTGGATTTTGTCTTTGGTAAAGATACCATGGTTGATGGACACAATGATGTGGACAAGGCAACTAGGTTCATTGAACAGATCCAAGAGATCCACCAAGCAGTACAGGAACAACTGGAAAAGGGCCAAGCCAAATACAAGGCTAGGCATGATAAGCATCGGATGGAGCATAGTTTTGAAGTTGGTGACCAAGTCTGGTTGTATATCAGCAAGGACAGGATGCAAGGTGAATGTAAAAAGCTAAAGCCTATCAGGTATAGACCCTTTAGGATACTTGAGAAGATTGGTGAAAATGCTTTTCGCCTTGATGTACCAGCTTACATGCACATCTACTCAATCGTAAATGCAGATTGCTTGAGATTGTTTGAACCTTCAATGATTGAGGACCCTGAAGAGCAGAGTCAGTTGCCTTCTATTGATGACCTGCTACATGAATACCTTAATGAATTGCAGGAAGACACAGTGCTGGACAGGAAGGTGAGGACAACGCGCAGGATAGACGTTGAGTACCTCAGAATTGGGCTCAAAGGTTCAAAGCCAAGTAGTGCAAAGTGGATTGAGATTGGGCAAGTGAGAAAGCAATACCCTCACTTAGTTGATGCTTGAAAACCAACTTTTTGTGGTCCAAAAGCTTTTCAGTGGGAAGGCCGTGATCCGAATTGGATCCATAAAGAACTGACAAAGAACCATGACTGTATTAGGTCGGGACAAACTTCTAAGAATTCAAAACAGTGATCAAAAACACCCTGAACCAGTGGCGATGGCAGCCAGCGTAGAATGATGAGGACCTTGGTCAAAGAACGCTGATCGAGGCCCATGGAGACTGCACACGAGGCAGAATTAGCCCCTGGGAGGCCCGGATTGGGAAACAGAGGTGGATTTTGATGTGCAATTAATTGCGCATCGCTAGGCGAAAAGGGCCAAAATGGGGAAGCCCCGATCACTCGGACGCATGGGAGAGCCGGAGAACTGCGGGCGAAAGGCAAAAAGCGCTAAAGGACAAAGGCAGAACCCGCACTCTGGAAACCGGCAGTATTGATCAGCGCGCCCTCAAACGGTAAGCGGTTTTGGATGGAAGCGGAGCGATCCCACTCAACGATCAACGCGTGGCAAGCGGAGGAGAGAGAAAACCGTCGTTGATCACATGCTAATAGTCGAGCAAGTCAACCGCACGAAACGTGCGTATGGCGTCAGATCTGGAGACCCCAGATCTAACAGCTGAGATCGCGCCCGATGGGGGAAGCAGAATAGACGATGGATTAAGCTATGTTTTAGAAGGATTTGAGGTCCGCTTTGACCGCAACGGTGGAGGAAGACTCATTCCATGACGTAACTAAAGAATCAAACTGATGAAGAAGGCTAGCGTTGTTTACAGGAGGACATGTGGCCACTCCCTGCGAGTTGATGATGATGTCGAGTCAAGGAACTCCAGGCGCAACTGCAGAAGGCGATTCGACAGAGGAACTAAATAGTCTTGGAACGAATGGCTTCAAAGTGTTGGCCGGATAAATCGATCTTGTGGACAAGGCCGATCTCCCTAGTATCAAAAGATATATAGCAACAAGCAGGACAAGCAAATCTACCTTTCTCTAAACATATTGTGATTCATTAATAAAAACTATAGAGGTGTTTAGACCCTACCTTAAGTCCAACGCTAGTTTTTAGCAGCCATCCTTCAATCGTCCAAAAGAGTTTCCTTTTGAGAACCTGCAATCACAAACAAGCACACATCAAATAACACCTGCATAGCTAATATCATAAATCATGTTCATTATGGTGATCAAGGAATCCATAAAATAAATCATAAAATGTAGTTTATTGAGAAAAATAAACTTATTTGTATTAACTTTGAAATAGAAGAACCTTACAACCTTTGGTGCCTTAATGTTGTACAAGCTCTTCCTAGGGTCCGAAACAGGAATCTTTTTTACTTTGACAAGCCTCACACTCTTCCAAATGAGATCAAAGAGGTATGTAATCTCTCCTCACAAAAGCTCAATTAGGAAGACTAAGTTCCAGCAGCATTTCACCTCAAAAATATTCAACTTTCAACCTCCCCAGTAACTAGCCCAATGCTTCATTTTATAGTGCAAAGGAAGGAGGTTACAGGTCCACCTATGAAGGGATAGAGTCCTCCTTCAAAGGGATAAGCTCCTCACATAAAAGGGTTAGCTCCTTAAGGTATGGGATGCATGAACCTTAAAGGAGCGAACTTGCCACCTCAAAATTCCTTCCAGAAGCTTCTAGAAATGACTCAAAGTGAGTTTTTAAGAATATACTTGTGCCTTTTTTACTTTTACAGGGGTCCGCACCCATAACATAGAGACAAAGCCATCAGGTGCGCAGGAGACATGACCTTTAGGTGTGGGACCGTAGGTAATGCTAAGAGAAAGTGCGGAAATAGAGTTTTAGAGAACTTTGAGGGCTTTCTCTTATTTTCAAGGCTTGATATGAAGAACTGAGGCTTAAGACTTGCAAAGGAGGAAAGTATGAGTGGTAATGGACTCACACAAATTGCAGAATGTCAAGGTGACAATTTTTGTGCAACAGATTGCCCCCTAAAGTGCGAAGTCTGTAATAGATGAAGATAGAAGTTGTCATCTAAGAAGAGTGAAGTACTTTATCATTTCAAGGATCATCCTGTGGACACCCCAGTCAGAACTTGTAAAAAACATTCAATGCAAAATATATACATGTGAACATATCATCGCTGAGGTAGGCATTCCCATACGCAGATCAAAACTGACTAGAAAACATTCCCATACTCAGATCAAAACTGACTAGAAAACTAACTAGACTGCTTTGATACAGGAATGGTTTTGTAATACATCACGAGTATAGAAATATATAGACATAGTATGGGCGCAGCCATCTATTTATGAATATTCCACTGTATAGTGAATAACAAAATTCCTCGCAGCCTAGATGGTAGAAACTAGATCCAGGGTCTTGATTTCTGCTTCTCGAACTAGTACGATTCTATCCATGTGAATGAATGTGTCGAAGTCGAACATGGTAGAAACCACTTGATTACTAGTCAATGATGTGAACTGTTAAAAAGTGTGAGAGAAACCACTAGTAATGTCAATGGCTCTCAAAGTACTTAGTACAATCCATGAAATGTGAATAAATGAGTTTATGTCGAACATGTCATAGAATCCTTTGATCGAAGGTCAACGATGCAACCTGTCGTCGAAGGTGAGAAACCTGCCATTAGGGCATGCGGATTCCAAGGTACTGATGATTTCTAGATCATCTTTCTAGATAATGAGCTGAAGTCGATAGAAAGCGATCTGTCGTAGGCAAGCCCACAACACATAATCATAGATCAAGTTTTGAAGAAATATATTTGGCAAGGACTAACTTAGGGATGGTCAAAATGAATGACAGATATTTTTCAAATGAATGGTTTATTTGAACTGACCTCTTGAACACATAACAACACTGCAGATGGTTTGGTGACAATTGACCCAAAGCTAATACCCAGAAACCGGCTGAAGACTTTCAATATGGTTTGATTAACTATTAGGAAAAGGATTTCCCAACCCAGGTAAACAAAAAGTGTCATATTCAAGAGTGGTTGACTGCTTTTCTAAAACACAAAGTATAACAAACAGGTTCATTTTCCTCTCTTTTCCCCCACCATTTCTGGCAAGTACCTCTTTATTTTTGACAAGCTTGAGGAGGATAAAATTTGCTTGTTTATAAGCTCACCCTTCGGATGAGTCCAACTTAGGTTAAAATTCGAACCCTAAGAAGGAGTGGTTCGTTCCTGTTTAAAATTGAACAGGTCCTTTACTGTTAAATTTTAACGAGTCCAGTATAGGAAAAACTCGGTGTTTTTTAGTTTTAGGGAGTCAGAAGAAAAACTTAAGGAAACTCCATGGGTGTCCTTTTTCGTAAATTTGTGTCCCCCAAGACCGAAAAAGTATAAAATAATACTTGAGAGAACCGCTTGACCATTACGATCAAGGAGTACTTTTCATAATTAGCGGACCCCTGTAAAAGTCAAAAAGGTGCAAGTATATTCTTCAAAACTCACTTTGAGTCATTTCTAGAAGCTTCTGGAAGGAATCTTGAGGTGGCAAGTTTGCTCCTTTAAGGTTCATGCATCCCATACCTTAAGGAGCTAACCCCTTGATGTGAGGAGCTTATCCCTTTGAAGGAGGACTCTATCCCTTCATAGGTGGACCTGTAACCTCCTTCCTTTGCACTATAAAATGAAGCATTGGGCTGGTTACTTGGGAGGTTGAAAGCTAAATATTCTTGAGGTGAAATGCTGATGGAACTTAGTCTTCCTAATTGAGCTTTTGTGAGGAGAGATTACATGCCTCTTTCATCTCATTTGGAAGAGTGTGAGGCTTGTCAAAGTAAAGGAGATTCCTGTTTCAGACCCTGGGAAGAGCTTGTACCAAAGCTTGTAAGGTTCTTCTATTTCAAAGTTAATACAAATAAGTTTATTTTTCTCAATAAGCTATGTTTTATGGTTTATTTTATGGATTCCTTGATCACCATAATGAACATGATTTATGATATTAGCTATGCAGGTGTTATTTGATATGTGCTTGTTTGTGATTGCAGGTTCTCAAAAGGAAACTCTTTCGAACCGTTGAAGGATGGCTGCTACAAACTAGTGTTGGACTTAAGGTAGGGTCTAAACACCTCTATAGTTTTTATTAATGAATCGCAATATGTTTAGAGAAAGGTAGATTTGCTTGTCCTGCTTGTTGCTAGATATATTTTGATACTAGGGAGATCGACCTTGTCTACAATATCGATTTATCCAGCCAACACAAAGCCATGAATAGAGATAGAAGAAACAAAGAGAGAATCCCAAGAGAAGGACGAGAGACAGAACCAAAATCCCAAGAGGAGGATAGAAAATAGAGAGAAAAAGACAGTGAAGCAAAAGCAGAAGGAGGCAGAAGGCCAAGCTGACCAAAGGCAGCATCGAGCATCTGAGAACTTGAGAGATTCAAGCCATCCCAGAGAGGATCTATCCGAGTTGAGCACCACATTGGGCTCTCTCCATTGTAGACCAGAAGGTCACAGAGCTAGTAGGTAAGCGAGTCCGTGGACTCCAGTGGCTTGGGGAATCCAAGGACCACCCTGCCAAGAAAATCTGCTTCAGTGACTCATATTGAGCTCCTGCATTATAAATCTCTGCTTAAAGACACAATAAAATAATGCCACCACTGAAATCTGGACTGGAGATGTAGCCCTGGAGAATAGGGTGAACTCCTTATTAAATTTCTTATGTTCTTGTATTCGCTTACTATATTTCTCTGTTGTCTTTCCATTAAATTGTATGTGTATTGGCAATCTGATCGATCCGTTGCTTAAATAACATGGAACACACACCAGCACATGAGTTTGTAATACCTTTGTTCAATAAATCTTTAACTGAGGTCACTCATAGGGTGATTATCAGATCACTAAGGATACAAAACAAGCAAAAATCCTAGAATGTTGCATTAACTATTTTATGTCCTAGGTGTAGGAAAAAGCATGATCTATGGGAATGTCCTTTGGATAGTATTGAGATATGAGTCATATGCGCATAAAATCATGATACAAAAGAATGTCCCTCAATACCTAGCCTTAAGTTTGTCTTTCAAGGTGAAACTGGAATAAGTAAAGATGAATCACTTTTCTTTATTGCTAAAAGGCCATGGAAACCTCAACAAACAGGTATGGAACAAAGTTATAATTTTCAATATCAATCATATGCACAACCACAGAGTAATTGGAATACACCCATGCCTTGGAAACCTTGGCCTCCCCAATCTCAAAACCAATCTTGGGCACAAGGTTGGAAAAACTCTTACAGTATAAATCCTTAGTATCCTCAATTCCAACAACAATATCCTCAATACCAACCTCAGTACTACCCTCCTCAGCCTACTCAACCACAATTCCAACCCTAACCATCAAATCAACCACTTCCCTTGCCATCCACTCCATTTCCTTAGAAATCCAAATAATAAAAATACTCAACAACCCATATATAATGTTGAGGTTCAAAACCTACAAGCTTTCATGATAGCCCACTTAGTTTTAAATGATGTCAAACTTAGATTTGGTAGGGTTCTGCATAATAAATTGCCACCATTTTTCATCCAAGAATTTAAGGAGGATAAAATTCCTGAAAAAGAGGCATATCTTAATCACAAAAACACTGCTCCAAAGGAGGATGTTCCTACACAATTAGATGACAACCAAATAAATCCAACTCCTACAATTCCTCTAGTAGAGAAACCTTTTGTTTCCCTATAAAAAAACCCCTTTTCCCGAGAGACTCAAAATTGATAAGGGAATAGAAAGGAAAATTGTTTTACCTTAATATGATATGCTAGATGAATTGAATAATATTTGCATCAAAATCCCTTTACTTCGAGCTACAAAAGAAATACCTATATTTGAAAAAACAACAAAGGAGTTGTGGAAGAAAAAAAAAATATGTTAAAAAGATTCAATTGGTAGGAAAGATTGCAGATATTATGATAGGGAAACCAATATTTCAAAAATATCTAGATCCAAGTAAATCCACATCAATGGTATTGAATTTCCAATCACTTTGATTGATTTAGGAGCAATGATTAATATCATGAGCAAACGTAATTTTGATCACGATTTGCTCTGAGCGTTGCTCCTCAAACCTGCTTGGCCTTTCTTGAGCCCGCTCCCTGCGCGGCCTGCTAACTGCGTGTGAGCCCGCATCCACCGCGGGTCTGTCCGCGCGAGGCCCCTCTCAGCCCTGCGGTCGGCCTGGCCATGGCTGATTGCTTTGCCCAAGAGCTCTGACAAGCTTGGATCTGCATCCATGGAGGTGCTGGGCACCGCCCATGCCCCTGCTTCTCCTCCTTCGTCGACGATCTCCTCCGCTGAGGCGTTCAGCAGGCTTCTGGAAGGGCTCCCTAAGAAGAAAAATGTGGAAGCGGCGAAATTCGTTAAGGAACTCGATGATATCCCAGAGATCTCTCTTCCTCCGGAAACTCCTATTCAGGTTGCTTTATCCTTGTCTGAGTGAGCCCTCATTGGCCAGTTCACGAGTCTATGGCCATCCCCCAAATCCACAGAGAGCTAGGTCAAAAGAAATTGGTCGCCGCTGATCAAAGAAAACGTGACCTCATACTTTCTGGGGCGAGGATTCTTCCTCTTTGAATTCACCTCCAAAGACGACAAAGACCTGATTTTCCGAAATGTTCCTTATTTCATGGGCCCCTAGGGTTTGTATCTGAATAAATGGACTCCTGACTTCGATCCAGCAGTAGATGTACCCAAAGTTGTCTCGGTGTGGGTTAGGCTCCCAAATCTCCCAGTTCATTGCTGGAACTGGGATTCTTTGATGCACATCGGAAACGCCTTGGGGAAATTTATAGACCGAGTGAACAGCAAGGACCAATATGACTGTGCCAGGATCTATGTTGAGGTGGATCTGGAGGAGGGGCTCCCAGAGGCCATCAAAATCAAGGTAGGAAGCTGGACGCATGTGCAGAAGCTAGATTATGAACAGTTTCCCTTCAAATGCGGGAGTGCCAAGTATATGGGCACTTCACCAGAAACTGCCCAACTGTCAATGAAGTTGTACAAGGGAAGGAGGTCGGTTGGAAACAAGTTAAACGATCCAAAATGCCTTCCAAGACCCAGAACCCGGGAGGAACTAGTGGCAAAGGCCCTCAGCAGGACCCAGTTCAGCAGATCCAGCGGACCCAGCCCAAAATCACCTCAGAGAACAGGTTCGATCCTCTTAGTTCCCAACTAGAGGATTCCCATGAAGTTCCAGTCCAAAAGCTAGTGTCCCCAGACAAAGGTTCCCTACCCCCCTTCTTTAAAGACACGGGGGTTGCAGAAAGCTCAAAAGGAACCCCCATTGAAGCCAAGGAGGAGGATCAAGAATCAGAAGATTCGGAGGAGGAAGGAGAAATAAGAGAATCCCAATCCTCTGTAAGGAGATCTACAAGAGGGCGCAAAATGGATCGGGAGAAAAGAGAGCATGAAACGTACAAGGACAAACTACAGGGCAGTCAACCAACTTTGGAGAAGCTGCTAGCAAAAAAGCCGAAGATGGCAAGAAATCCGCATCAAGGCTCCAAGGGAGCCCAGCCGAGCAAAGGTAAATAATGAAGATAATCTCCTGGAACTGTAGGGGTATGGGTATCAAAATCAAAGAAGAGGCTATAAGAAATCTAATAAGAATAGAGGCTCCTGATATACTCCTTCTCTAGGAGACTAAGATGGAGGAATCAGATTTCCTTCAGGTAAGTAAAAAACTTTGGAAAAAGAGTAATGCAACAGCTGTCTTAGCCCGAGGAGCCTCCGGAGGGTTGGGTACACTGTGGAATGATAGCAGGTCTTCACTGGTGTCTGAGGCATCAAATATTCATTGGGTGATGTTAAAGATGCAGCATCTAACCACAAAAGAAATCTTTTGTCTTTTCAATGTTTATGTACCGGTCAATGCAGGAGAAAAGAGGATCTGCTGGGAATCATTAAGGCAGCAAGCAGATCTGGGCAATCTGGAAAATGTCATCATATCAGGTGACCTAAACATCACGTTGCACTCTTCTGAAAAACGAGGAGGTTGCATTGTGCGAGATCCGGCAAGGGAATGGGTAGAGGATCTCCTTCAATACTGGGATCTGTTAGATATCAAGCCTGTCTCAGGTAAGTTTACATGGTCCAATAAAAGAATAGGTCCTAGGCATATTGCAGCAAGGCTGGACAGATTCTTTGTGCATAGCTCCTTTCTTTTGCTTGGTCTAGCCGCTAGCATGCATATTCTTTCTTGCAAAACCTCTGATCATAAGCCTATTAAGCTAAATCTTCAAGCTCATATTGACCTTGGCCCCATACCATTCAAGTTTAGTCCTTTGTGGATCAAGGATCCCAACTTCATGCAGATTGTCAAAGAATGTTGGTCCCAGCCAGTCAACAGATCTCCATTCTACATATGGGAAGAAAAACTCAGAAGATTGAAATCTGCTCTAAAGTGCTAGGCCAAATCTCTTGCTAATCTAGCAGCTGAAAGAAAAAATATTCAAAGTCAGCTTGAGGCTCATCACCTGCTCACAGAAGAGGCATATATGTCTAGAGAAATTCTAGATAAAGAGGTACACCTCCAGCAGCACTATCACAAAGCATGCTTGGCTGAAGAGGAAACGTGGAGGATCAAATCGCGTTGTCTCTGGCTTAAGGAAGGAGACAGAAATACCTCATTTTTTCACAAACAAGCTGAAGCTAGAAAAGGTTTCAATTCCATAACTAAAATTAAAGAAAACTCTACCATACACAAAGACTTTGCAAGTATTAAACAAGCAGCGCACCTTCATTTCAAACGCCTGTATAGTGAAGAGGAGAATACACATCAGAACTTTTGTCTGCGGGACGGAGTTCCCACATCAATATCTATTGAGATGAACCATCATCTAGAAAGAAAAGTCACAATGGAAGAAGTCAAAAGCGCCCTCTATGCTATGGACCCAGATAAATCCCCAGGTCCTGATGGCTTTTCCGCCAGATTTCTCCAATCTTGCTGGCACATAGTGGGAAAAGATCTCTATAAAATGGTTCAAAAATCCCAAGCCTGTCAGAAATTAGGAGGAAGCACAAACTCCTCTTTCCTGGCTCTCATTCCCAAGGAAAAGGGTGCCAATTCTTTTAATAGATTTCGCCCCATCTCACTTTGTAACATTGGATACAAGCCAATCACAAAAATTATTGCTAACAGGATGAAGCAGATTCTTCCTAAAATCATTCCAGAGAACCAAGGAGGCTTTATCCATGGAAGACATTTGGTGGAAAACTTCATTCTAGTTCAAGAGGCGATACTGTCAAGTCAGCAGCACAAAGAACAAGGTATGGCTATCAAATTGGATTTAGCAAATGCCTTTGATCAAGTTAAACATAGTTTTCTTTTGAATGTTTTGGAAAAATTTGGTTTTGGGGTGAGTTTTATCAATTGGATCCGGGCTTGCATCTCGGAACCATGGATCACTCCTTTAGTCAACAGTAGATCTGTTGGATTCTTTAAAGCTACAAGAGGACTAAGGCAGGGCTGCCCCATGTCTCCTCTTCTGTTTTTTATTCAAGCTTCCATTCTCAACTTCTATCTAAACAAAAAAAATGCAAGATCAGGAGATTTCAGGGATCTCCATAATGAGGGGGGTCCAAAACATAAACCACGCCCTATTTGCAGATGATACACTACTTCTGGGGGCAGCTTCGACTCATTCAGCCAGAAGATTTAAAGATGCACTTGATGAGTATTGTATGGAGTCCGGAAGCAGCCTCAACAAGGGTAAGTGCCATACTTACTGCTGGAACACTTCGCCCTCTCTGCTCAATTCCATCACCAGATGCCTAGGATTTGCTGCCTCCTCAGAATGGACCTCTTTCAAGTATCTGGGACTACCTATTTTTCTCAAGCGTGCCTATAGCAGGGATTGGTTCCCTCAGGTAGAAAAATTTAAAAACAAACTCCAGGCTTGGGGTTTTAATTGGCTGAATATGGCGGGCAAGACAGTTCTCATTAAATTCGTCCTTAGCAGCCTCCCACTATATCAGTTCTTAGTGCTTCTAGTTCCTATTGGTATACTCTAGAAAATGGAACAACATATCAGAAACTTCTTTTGGAAAGGGGGTAAGCACAACGAGAGGAGATTTCCACTGGTAAAATGGGAAACTGTCCTCATGCCTCAGATGGAGGGAGGGCTCAATTTTAAGAAGCTCCCTCTGCAGAACATAGCTATGGGAGCCAAGCTCCTCTGGAGAATAATAGCGCCCAAGCCAGGCTGGGCCCAGACAGCACTGTGGAGAAAGTATTTTAAAGGCACGCGGTTGAGATGTTTGGATGGGCCATTACCTCAAGGAGCCTCACCTTTTGTCAGCCTCTGCTCCAAAGCTGCCTAGATGATTTAGTCCAAAGCCTACTGGATTCCCGGAAATGGGAAAAAAATAAATATATGGAACGACCACATCATGGACCGCAATTCAATTGGAGATTGCCCAAACGTGAAAGTGATGAAAGACTGGTTGACGGCCTCTGGAAAAAATAACCTGTGGGATATATCCCTATGGAACGGGTCACATTGGGCAGGCTGGAATCTGTCAGATCTGCCATCAGAACTTCACCAAAAATCCATCCACCTTCGCGAGCTTCTGAATGGGACTTCACCCTCGCACATCCGAAGAAATGATAGGTGAGGCTGGGGCGCTCTGTCGACTGGCTATTCAGTTGCCCAGGGATATGCGCACCTTGCATCAATACCAAATGTGTCACCTGATCCGGCGCCGTGGAAGGCTGTCTGGGGTATCCCCTCATTGCCCAAGATCGACATTTTCTGTTGGCTCCTATGCCACAAAAAAATTCTAACCGAGGACAATCTCCAGAGGCGTGGATTCCATGGCCTGTCCAGGTGCTCCTTGTGCAAAGAATCTGCGAAATGTGCCATGCACCTCGTCCTCAATTGCAATTTCTCTACACAAGTCTGGAGAGAACTGATGGACTATTGGAATCCTAGATTTGAGCTCCCTGCCTCTATAACAGATCTGTTCGCCAACTGGAAATCCAGCTACCCTGGTCCCTTCCCCAAAATTAAAGTGATCAAAGCGGCCTGGTCATCATTGCTCAAAATCGATTGCTGGCAGATTTGGTTAGAGCGCAACAGCAGAATCTTCAGAAGCATTCAGCACAATCCCAAGATGGTTGCGGCCAAGGTAAAGATCCAATTAAAAGAATGTCTGGGAGATCAAAAAGACGACTCGAACCTTAATCAGCTAGATATAGACTGGGGGACCTCCTTGAACCTGCAATTTCACCAAACTGTCAGAAGCATGGTCCCTCTTGAGGAATGGAAAATAAGGGGAAAAAATAGTGAAGACTTTCAAAACTAGCTCCCCAGGCAAAAGGTGCACTCCCTCTTCTTTGACGGAGCAGCAAAAGGAAATCCTGGCAACGCTGGAGCAGGAGGAATTATTAAAAACATCGATGGTTCATCGATCCTTCAGTTTTCCTGGGGTCTGGGAATTAATTCCAGCATCCAAGCTGAAGCATTAGCCCTTTACCAAGGTCTCAAATGGCTCTTGAAGCTGGAAATCAAGGAAGAAAATATTTTTGGGGACTCTGAAGTAATCATAAAACTCATGGTGACCAATTCTACGCCCCGGGACTTAAAATTAGCAAGGCTAATCCAAAGAATCAGAAGGGTGGCGAAGCTGTTCCAAAATCTGAAATATTTTCATGTGCTGAGAGACAACAACAAAGAAGCTGATCTAGAAGCTAATAAAGTTGTGCATCTCTCTGCCGAGGCAATGAAAAGAGACAAGGACGAAACTTGGGACCCAATTCCTTAAACCATTTCAGCTGTTATGTTTTTCTGTTTGATTCTAAAGCAGTTTGTTTGTATATTCAAGCTCGGGAAAATCTCAGAAATAAGCTCAATTGCTGATCCCAAAAGGAGTTGGAAGGGGAATACATGCCTCATAATATCTCAGAAGGTCAACTCCATTTGGATTGGGCCCACCCCTATTGTAATCAGAAATCTGGTATTCAGATCGCTTCATTAATACAATCCATAATCGTTCTTGTGAAAAATATATATATATATCATGAGCAAACAAACTATGGATCAATTAGAGCTTCCTAATATTCAATATATCCCAACCCTACTACAGTTAGCAGATAGATATGTTATCAAACTAATTGGTACATTAGAAAATGTTCTTGTTTCTTTAGATTCATAGGAGTATCTTGTTGATTTTATGATTTTAACTCCCAAGAATAACCTAGGAGGCCATCCATTGATCCTTAGTATACCTTGGCTAGCTACAGTTGATGCATTCATAAGTTGTAGATTTGGTGATATGTACATTTATGATGGTAATTCTAATAAGATATTCACATTGTATCCACCTGCTAAAACAATCACTGAAGTAGAAAGTGAAGTTTGGATTGACGATGATAATGAAGACTTTAGGGACATTCAACCAGTATTTACTTTTTCATAATTAGATGAAGAGGATCAATTGATAAATTTGATGAATAATAATTATTCTTGTTCATATTGTGAACAAGATCGAAGTTTTCAAGAACAATGTAATATTGAATATTTATCATCTCGTTAAACAATTTTACATTCTATGGAAAAGTTTGGCAATGCTTTAGTATAAATTTTTCCAGGAAAAACATTAAACATTAATAATAACTTGGAAGAATTTCAAAATATATAATTGATAAATATGCTATAGAAACATTATTCTGCATATGCATGGGAATATATTGATATGAAGGGAATCTATCCTAACACATGTATGCATCACATTTACATTTAGGAAAATGTCAATCCAGTTAGACAACCTCATATAAGGATGAATCCCAATTTGAGAGAAATTGTTGAGGAACTACAAAAATTACTCAATGTGAATTCCATTTATCCAATACCAGATAGTCAATGGGTCCTGTTAGCGCTCGAATTTGCCTCAGGCTGAGGAAGGTGAAACTCAAGGCAACATCAAACCAAGCTCAGCCTCGTAGCTAGCCCTACGAGGACAGGAGAGGGCTCTCTCTGGGTCTATCTAGGCAAGAGGTCTTCAAAGGGGCTGAGATGACCGATATGAATACTGATTTTAGGCTAGTAAATTGATAATATAGTTTGATTTAAGATTTTTAGGGTTTTGTTGGAAAACAGGGAAAGGCAATTTTGGGTGCGGGGATGTGACACAGTTTTTGCAGAGGTCTTTTTGGGGCAAGGTAGGCAATCGTCCTGATGTCTTTAAAGGAATTGAATGGATAGAAATGACTGGTGAGGAGCTAAGGATAGCGAGAAAATTTCAGGAGTTCTCCTTAAACAGATGAAAACATAGATATTAAACAAACTTAAAGGCAGAGCATACAAGATTATGAATTCTACCTTAACACTTCATTTGTTTAATTTGCAGAAGCGAATAGTAGGAAAATGATACACATAACAAACTTACAAGTACATGAGAGAAACACACCATCAACACAAATAACCACAGGAATCCCAAATAGTGCTGCAAAACCCTGGTCTTTCCTTTGCCAAAATTGCTGAGATACAATGTGTAATACAGTCTAAGCTTATCCCCCAAGAGTCCCACCATGAAAATGACTAAGAAAGTACATAATATAGGCAAGCTAACACATTTCCTTGCCTCTAGGGGTCGAGCTCATCATCCTAGGATTTGTTTCAACCAATTCTAAACTGAGCACTACAATCTAGGCAGTCAAAACAACTTGCCTCTATAAGTTAGGAAACCAATTCATTCATTAATTTTTTGCTATTTTGTGAATGAATCTTCTAGAATAGGTAAAAAAGTGTCATGTCATCATGAAAATACATTATTTACATCAAAGAGGGTGAAAAATCCCATGAAAAGACAAAACTAGTCAAAAGCTGCGTTGTCCTGAGCTGTAGATGAAAAACTGGCAAATTTCCCTGATGCGTAGCGCGCCATTTCTCTACGCGTAGTGCACCTTTGAACCCACTTTTGGGGCACTTCCCGGCATCCAAATGAGGCTCAAGTGGGCTTGTTGGAAAGGACTGGATGTCTACTCTCCAGCCCAAGTGGAATTTCTCAATTTGGTGCCCATTTTCCCCTTCAAAAATGCAATCTCCCAAGACTGCTTCCTGTGTGTCCAAAAAGTGGCAGAAGGTCATTTTTTGCTTGTTTTTTGACCTTTTGGGGGCCCAAACCTCAATGAAATGTCTTGGCAGTGGCTGAGCAAGTGTAATTTGTCATGACAAATCCAAAAATGTAGAGTTTTTGTGAAATGGACCTCCCCATCTTCAGGGTAGCGCGCGGCGCGCTACGCGTTGAGAGCAAAAACCTGTTTTTAGAAAGAAAAAAAAAATCAAAATTGACCAAAATTGCTCCAAATTTTCTGAATTTTGAGCTAGGGGTGTATCATTGAGCACCATGCTCCTTCAAGGAGGCTTCGGCCAAAATCTGAAGTGGATCGGGCCTTTTCCTCCGTTTTAGTGCCTTGGCCAATCGTCCTTTGAGTACCTTCATTTTCGCTTTGCACACATGCATGCGGGCCCAATAATGATTCTTCATGTGGTGGAGCATATCTTTGTCCCTGTTTTCCTTGGCTAGCAACTTCTCTAAATGAGTGTTCACCCGGATGAGCATAGACCCTTGCTCAATAGGTGTCAAATCACCGGGTCTCTTGCGGGCCAAGTTTCGGTCTTCTCGGATTCGCCGCAACTCATCAAGAGTGTGTTCATCTTCTAGCTGCTTGTTACGCTGCTCCAAGTAGTTGATTGTCCAATTGGCCGTTTCCAATTTCTGTTGCAACAAGCGATTTTCAGCCTTCTGTTGCTGAATTATCTCCTTTAGCTCCGAGCTAGGAGAACTGATGTCAAGGTCAATAATGTCTGTCCGGATCACCTGATGGTCCCTCATCAATCATGGGCTGCTTGCCTCTCTCCTATACCTGTGCTGCTGTCGAAAGCGAGGCCCCTTCCACCTGATGTGGAGATAACACTCGCTGTGCTGATGAAGAAGGCGAGACCCCTTCCACCTAGTGTGGAGATAATACTCGCTGTGCAGATGCAAATAAGGCCCTGTGGCCTCTCTGATATGTAACACATGCTGGAGTGGTGACATGCTCGGGCTCTGGAATGTGAAACCGATGTGAAGGCCCTCCCTCATCATGGACAATCTCAGGGGGTGGCTGTGGCACCGTGAAGAAGTCGCGAGAGATGAAATCCTCCCAAGCAATACCCTGCTGTGCCAACTGATGCATCACTATGATCTCGATCAGTGCATAATGATATATACTCTTGTGTTGCTGTGCAGGGTTCTTCCTTTGCACTAAGGGCACCATCCTCTCTATATTTCGGCACATGAAAAATGGAATGTTCATCATTCGTACCCGGGTGAAATGCATCAACAAACGGATATGGTACGAATATAAACGTGAAAATCTGCCCTCACAAGTGAAATAGCGCATAATGAGCCTCATCAAGGGTGCATACTCATCCCTTAGGAATCTGAAGGGAAAAACAGCAGTTAGGTGTCTCATACACCCGGGTTTGATATATGGTTCATAATGAAATCTGTCTAGTTGTTGGCGCTTGTTCCACTCCTCCCCAACATTTGGTATCCCGGTGGCTTGAGCAACAATTTCGGGTGATAGGGTGAAGTCCACTCCTGCAAGGTTCACCTGACCATTGTGCAAATGTAGGACAAACAAGCGGACTAGTTCTCTGTGATGTTGAATTTGCGAGATCCGCTCACAATATCCAAAGCATGATTGGTACTGAAAACATGTCATTGCAAGTGGACAAGCTTGCAACTGAGCCAAAGAAGTGGGCTCCTCCCTGACATGCCAACCACTTTTACCACCCTTATGATGCCTCCTTGGCACTTCTATCTCCGGTGTCGAATCACTGTCATAACTCTGCTCATAATCTGATTCAGTTTCTGACATGGTTTTGAAGGCAAGATGGCTGAAATGTATTGCTGACTTTGCACCCAATTAACTGTTGTTTGACTTTTTCAAATGCTGTCACCAAGGGGACATAAATACAAGGGGATTGTTAGGGAAAGGGGAACATGAGGGAATTAGGGACAATAAACATAAATAAGGAATTTAGGGAAGGCAACATGGGAAATCATAATATTTTGGGATTTTAAGGTGAAGTAGGGTTTGGGAATTTAGTAGGTTTTAGGGATTTTAGAGAGGAAGATTATAAAATTCTATGGGAAAATTTGAAGGAGAATGTTGGTGAAGATGAGGGAAAAAAGGGATCAAAAATGGGCAACCTTGGACAGCAAAATACTTTGAAACCCTAGCACAACTAAGTCTTTAAATTTTCCACAGCAATGTAGGGTTTTAATTTCTCATTTTCATGGCATTTTTAACATATTAATTTCTCATTCATCTTGCAAAACCAAAACTAGCCATGGAGGAGAGGCCTACTTGAAATTTGCTTGAGAGAAAAGAGGATTTGGTAGCTTGCTGGCAGTTTATTGGGCGAAAAACCCAACGCGTAGTGCACCTTGCCCAACGCGTAGCGCCCCTCTGGTGCGTAGCGCCTGAGTAAAAATGCACTGGAAAAGTCGCGCTGATGCGTAGCGCGCCCAACCTGATGCGTAGCGCGCACCTAGCTACATAGTGCATTTTTCAGGAGGCTTTTGGAGGCCTTCCTGGTGTCTAAATCGGGCACAAGATAGCTCGTTGGAAAGTTCTTTGAGTCTAATTTCCAACCCAATAGAATTTTTCAATTTGGAGTTCATTTGCCTTGTCAAAAATCAAATCTCCCAAGACTGGTCAAAAAGTGTCAAATGAGGCTGCCTCAAGGAAGAGTGCTGTTGCAGTCAACTTTTGAATGCCTTACTCAACTCCAAATTGAGCTCATGATAGCTCATTGGAAATATATTTTTGTCTATTTATCCTTTGATGCACCAAGAAAGTTATTTAGCCAACCAAGCTAGGAGAAAACCTAATTTTCCCAAGGTCACTTCAGAGGTGCATCAATTCTCCCGAGGCGATTGTATTTTTGACATTTCTCCAAAACCATGACACCTGTGTAAAAAGTGAGGGAGGTTTTTCTTCCTTGGCATGTTTGGGACACAAACCTCTCTCAGTTTTCCAAAATTCATCTTTGATTGCTCTGAAACATCTTTTGAGTGAAACTTATCCCGATGTGTGAAACAAGGAATTTTGTGGAAATGAAGAGAAATGAAGGAGATAAGGGGCTTCTAAATTCTTGGGGAAATTTTTGGAAGTAGGGAGGGATGTTAGGAAGTAGGGGAAAGTGGAATCTCAGAGATCGAGCGAGGGGAAGGGGTCCAAAAGGGCAAAACACAGGCCTAGCCTAGAAAATTGCCAAGTTGTGGCAAGAAACTAGGGTTTGTGCAAAAATGAGGAATTTGGGGAATCTCAGTGATGAGAAGTGTTTGGTAAGGTACTTTAAAGATAGGGGAAGGTGTATGAACATCTGGATACAAGTTTTGCTAATGATTTGACCATCCAAGAGAAATTGCCTTCAAAACCCTAGGAGAGGGAAATGACCTTGCCTAGGCGCAACTGAAGCATGAACCAGGTGTAAAATGACCCATGGAACTTGACATGATGATGAAAACCCTATGAATGATGATAGACTCAGCTGAATAGTGGAATAGACTGGCATTTTGGCAATTTTGAAAGGAGTGAAAGCAAACCCTAGACCTAATGCCTAGTGACCAAATTTTGCTTGAAGACTTTTTGAAATGACAAAATTTGACCTTGACACTCTGAGACCACTTTGTAAGAGCATATTTGATCACTGGAGGAAGGCTGGAAAGACTGACACTAACATTGGCTCCAATGGGGATGGTAGCTCCTTGGAGGTGCCAAGAACCGCAGATCTTTGGGTGAGCAGACAGTGCCTTCGTCCATTGGGCTATGGAGTCATTATTTCCACCTTTGACACAAAACTTTGACACATTTATTGAATGAAAACTTGACTGAAAACTGACTGAAACATAACTAAAGCTTGACTCAAACCGACTTGATGGCAAACTGAAATAACTTGAAAAAACTCACTCAACAGACCAAACACAAATGACTCATGACTGACTTAAAACAAGACTTTATAAAGCTTTTTGAAGGGCAGCAGTCCATCAAGATTTGAAATCATGATGACAACCACCTGTGTTTCTTACAAGACAATATATCCTCAAAATATATCAAAATGCCAATGCAACCAATCAAGAAGATGGCTTCTTGACTGATTCTTCTTATTAGATCTTCTGGTCAACAGTACAAACCTGTCACTGGGCATCCAAAAACATAGTTGACCATGGCTGCAACAAAACACTGTAATAAACATTTTCACTGCTGGCTGCAACAAACTTGCTAGAGGATCGTAAAAAACATGAAGATTTGCCATTGCCACCTCCTGCTGAAAGATCAAGGTGTCCTTTGTTTCAATTTCTGATCTGCCTTCATCATGTGCTTCGGTAAAAGTATGCTCATGGGCTTCAAAAAACTCTGAACAGGTAGATGAGCAGATCTCCTCTTGTAAAAACATTTCAACACATGAGACATATGAAGAATCTGAAAGGTAATCCTGTATGCTATGATCTTCTGTAGTCTGACAATATGGTAGGTCATCTTCATATGATATCACAACCAAATTATCAAGTTCCTTATTACATTCTTCAATATTATCAAGCACAATATTATCATTTATATCGTCTGCCACAAATTCATTCAAAGAAACTTTTTCACTTGCTTGAGCAAATATCTCACCTTGATGTTCATGAGCAGACTGAATGACCTCCTCATGAAGATTTTGTTCTGATGAGATGGGAGCACTTAGATTTGTAACTCTGTTTTCTTCATGCCAAATGATCTCAACAGCCGATTTTTTCTTTATAGGATTCGGCACAAGGTATTCTTGGTCATCATGATCTGAATGTTGATCTGAAATAATTGACTTGACTGCATCACATGAATCTTGACTACCCTGCACGCTGTCTTCTTCTGTGTGCAGATCTAAAATAGAACCCCCTCTTTCATCATTTTCAACCATATGGCCATCTTCAACCTGCTGATCTTGATTCTGCTGCAAAATTTCTTGATCATCTTGATGGGTATCCACTAGGTTCTCTTCATGTTGCTGAAATGGATTCTCATACAGAGCCTCCATGATCTCATCATCCATAAAATTATCATCTTCATAATATTTCTCAAGGTTTTCAATAAAAGTATAAGCATGCTTGCAACAGTCTTGAACTAAATTTAATGATGGATAAGAGTCCATATATCTTTCAATGAACATAGCATGAAAATCCTTTAAACAGTAAATACAAGCAGGCGGCAAACTTTCATACCAAGATTGGGCTTTACCCTCCAGAGTGGCCAAGAATATCTTCATCAAGCAGTCTTCAGGAAAATCAACCTTCAACTTGCGAATATGCATGTGAAATCTAACCAGATGTAGAGCCGCGTCTTTCCTACCATCATCTTTAAATGTAGGCAAATTCCTTGACCAATCTACCTTCGGAATTTTATTTGGAAAACCAGGGATGTGATCGCGGCTCATGGGAGCGTATCTTCTTGTGATTCGGTCCATCTTGAAAATCTCACAGCTACTGATCTCTCTGCAGTGAAGTCACCATGAAGCACAGGTTGCTGGATTCTTCAGTGAAATGAGTCGCCAGGTGAATGATTTCAGCCTTCATATGTGTCTGACTGCTGTCCACCATCAATAATCAGATCTGAACTTGATACATGTACTGGGGTAATTAACAAGTTAAATGTCACGTTTACAAGCTAGACCGGAGATTTACTGAAGCAGCATTTATCTACTTTCGCTAATGCAAAGCAAAAGCATTTCGAAGGCTACCTGGCATAAATTCAGGCTCCGTCTGTAGCTTATAAAACAAATGACATCAACCAGCAAACCATTTGTTCTTCTCCAGTATGGTCGCCAATATGTTAGCGCTCGAATTTGCCTCAGGCTGAGGAAGGTGAAACTCAAGGCAACATCAAACCAAGCTCAGCCTCGTAGCTAGCCCTACGAGGACAGGAGAGGGCTCTCTCCGGGTCTATCTCGGAAAGAGGTCTTCAAAGGGGCTGAGATGACCGATATGAATACTGATTTTAGGCTAGTAAATTGATAAGATAGTTTGATTTAAGATTTTTAGGGTTTTGTTGGAAAACAGGGAAAGGCAATTTTGGGTGCGGGGATGTGACACAGTTTTTGCAGAGGTCTTTTTGGGGCAAGGTAGGCAATCGTCCTGATGTCTTTAAAGGAATTGAATGGATAGAAATGACTGGTGAGGAGCTAAGGAGAGCGAGAAAATTTCAGGAGTTCTCCTTAAACAGATGAAAACATAGATATTAAACAAACTTAAAGGCAGAGCATACAAGATTATGAATTCTACCTTAACACTTCATTTGTTTAATTTTCAGAAGAGAATAGTAGGAAAATGATACGCATAACAAACTTACAAGTACATGAGAGAAACACACCATCAACACAAATAACCACAGGAATCCCAAATAGTGCTGCAAAACCCTGGTCTTTCCTTAGCCAAAATTGTTGAGATACAATGTGTAATACAGTCTAAGCTTATCCCCCAAGAGTCCCACCATGAAAATGACTAAGAAAGTACATAATATAGGCAAGCTAACACATTTCCTTGCCTCTAGGGGTCGAGCTCATCATCCTAGGAGCTGTTTCAACCAATTCTAAACTGAGCACTACAATCTAGGCAGTCAAAACAACTTGCCTCTATAAGTTAGGAAACCAATTCATTCATTAATTTTTTGCTATTTTATGAATGAATCTTCTAGAATAGGTAAAAAAGTGTCATGTCATCATGAAAATACATTAGTTACATCAAAGAGGGTGAAAAATCCCATGAAAAGTCAAAACTAGTCAAAAGCTGCGTTGTCCTGAGCTGTAGATGAAAAACTGGCAAATTTCCCTGATGCGTAGCGCGCCATTTCTCTACGCATAGCGCGCCTTTGAGCCCACTTTTGGGGCACTTCCTGGCATCCAAATGAGGCTCAAGTGGGCTTGTTGGAAAGTTCTAGATGTCTACTCTCCAACCCAAGTGGAATTTCTCAATTTGGTGCCCATTTGCCCCTTCAAAAATTCAATCTCCCAAGACTGCTTCCTGTGTGTCCAAAAAGTGGCAGAAGGTCATTTTTTGCTTGTTTTTTGACCTTTTGGGGGCCCAAACCTCAATGAAATGTCTTGCCAGTGGCTGAGCAAGTGTAATTTGTCATGAAAAATCCAAAAATACAGAGTTTTTTTGAAATGGACCTCCCCATCTTCAGGGTAGCGCGCGGCGCGCTACGCGTTGAGAGCAAAAACCTATTTTTAGCAAAAAAAAATTCAGAATTGACCAAAATTGCTCCAAATTTTCTGAATTTTGAGCTGGGGGTGTATCATTGAGCACCATGCTCCTTCAAGGAGGCTTCGGCCAAAATCTGAAGTGGATCGGGCCTTTTCCTCCGTTTTAGTGCCTTGGCCAATCGTCCTTTGAGTACCTTCATTTTCGCTTTGCACACATGCATGCGGGCCCAATAATGATTCTTCATGTGGCGGAGCATATCTTTGTCCCTGTTTGCCTTGTCTAGCAACTTCTCTAAATGAGTGTTCACCCGGATGAGCATAGACCCTTGCTCAATAGGTGTCAAATCACCGGGTCTCTTGCGGGCCAAGTTTTGGTCTTCTCGGATTCGCCGCAACTCATCAAGAGTGTGTTCATCTTCTAGCTGCTTGTTACGCTGCTCCAAGTAGTTGATTGTCCAATTGGCCGTTTCCAATTTCTGTTGCAACAAGCGATTTTCAGCCTTCTGTTGCTGAATGATCTCCTTTAGCTCCGAGCTAGGAGAACTGATGTCAAGGTCAATAATGTCTATGTCCGGATCACCTGATGGTCCCTCATCAACCATGGGTTGCTTGCCTCTCTCCTGTACCTGTGCTGCTGTCGAAAGCGAGGCCCCTTCCACCTGATGTGGAGATAACACTCGCTGTGCTGATGAAGAAGGCGAGACCCCTTCCACCTGGTGTGGAGATAATACTAGTCGTGCAGATGCAAATAAGGCCCTGTGGCCTCTCTGATATGTAACACATGCTGGAGTGCTGACATGCTCGGACTCTGGAATGTGAAACTGATGTGAAGGCCCTCCCTCATCATGGACAATCTCAGGGGGTGGCTGTGGCACTGTGAAGAAGTCGCGAGAGATGAAATCCTCCCAAGCAATACCCTGCTGTGCCAACTGATGCATCACTATGATCTCGATCAATGCATAATGATATATACTCTTGTGTTTCTGTGCGAGGTTCTTCCTTTGCACTAAGGGCACCATCCTCTCTATATTTCGGCACATGAAAAATGGAATGTTCATCATTCGTACCCGAGTGAAATGCATCAACAAACGGATATGGTACGAATATAAACATGAAAATCTGCCCTCACAAGTGAAATAACACATAATGAGCCTCATCAAGGGTGCATACTCATCCCTTAGGAATCTGAAGGGAAAAACAGCAGTTAGGTGTCTCATACACCCGGGTTTGATATATGGTTCATAATGAAATCTGTCTAGTTGCTGGCACTTGTTCCACTCCTCCCCAACATTTGGTATCCCGGTGGCTTGAGCAACAATTTCGGGTGATAGGGTGAAATCCACTCCTGCAAGGTTCACCTGACCATTGTGCAAATGTAGGACAAACAAGCGGACTAGTTCTCTGTGATGTTGAATTTGCGAGATCCGCTCACAATATCCAAAGCATGATTGATACTGAAAACATGTCATTGCAAGTGGACAAGCTTGCAACTGAGCCAAAGAAGTGGGCTCCTCCCTGACATGCCGACCACCTTTACCACCCTTATGATGCCTCCTTGGCACTTCTATCTCCGGTGTCGAATCACTGTCATAACTCTGCTCATAATCTGATTCGGTTTCTGACATGGTTTTGAAGGCAAGATGGCTGAAATGTATTGCTGACTTTGCACCCAATTAACTGCTGTTTGACTTTTTCAAATGTTGTCACCAAGGGGACATAAATACAAGGGGATTGTTAGGGAAAGGGGAACATGAGGGAATTAGGGACAATAAACATAAATAAGGAATTTAGGGAAGGCAACATGGGAAATCATAATATTGTGGGATTTTAAGGTGAAGTAGGGTTTGGGAATTTAGTAGGTTTTAGGGATTTTAGAGAGGAAGATTATAAAATTTTATGGGAAAATTTGAAGGAGAATGTTGGTGAAGATGAGGGAAAAAAGGGATCAAAAATGGGCAACCTTGGACAGCAAAATACTTTGAAACCCTAGCACAACTAAGTCTTTAAATTTTCCACAGCAATGTAGGGTTTTAATTTCTCATTTTCATGGCATTTTTAACATATTAATTTCTCATTCATCTTGCAAAACCAAAACTAGCCATGGAGGAGAGGCCTACCTGAAATTTGCTTGAGAGAAAAGAGGATTTGGTAGCTTGCTGGCAGTTTATTGGGCGAAAAACCCAACACGTAGCGCACCTTGCCCAACGCGTAGCGCCCCTCTGGTGCGTAGCGCCTGAGTAAAAATGCACTGGAAAAGTCGCGCTGATGCGTAGCGCGCACCTAGCTACATAGTTCATTTTGAAGGAGGCTTTTGGAGGCCTTCCCGGTGTTGAAATTGGGCACGGGATAGCTCGTTGGAAAGGTATTTGAGTCTAATTTCCAACCCAACTAGAATTTTTCAATTTGGAGTTCATTTTCCTTGTCAAAAATCAAATCTCCAAAGACTGGTCAAAAAGTGCCAAATGAGGCTGCCTCAAGGCAGAGTGATGTTGCAGTCAACTTTTAAATGCCTTCCTCAACTCCAAATTGAGCTCATGATAGCTCATTGGAAATATATTTTTGTCTAGTTATCCTTTGACTCACCAAGAAAGTTATTTTGCCAACCAAGCTAGGAGAAAACCTGATTTTCCCAAGGTCACTCCAGAGGTGCATCAATTCTCCCGAGGCGATTGTATTTTTGACATTTCTCCAAAACCATGACACCTGTATAAAAAGTGAGGGAGGTTTTTCTTCCTTGGAATTTTTTGGACAAAAACCACTCTCAGTTTTCCAAAATTCATCTTTGATTGCTCTGAAACATCTTTTGAGTGAAACTTATCCCGATGTGTGAAACAAGGAATTTTGTGGAAATGAAGCGAAATGAAGGAGATAAGGGGCTTCTAAATTCTTAGGGAAATTTTTGGAAGTAGGGAGGGATGTTAGGAAGCAGGGGAAAGTGGAATCTCAGAGATCGAGCGAGGGGAAGGGGTCCAAAAGGGCAAAACACAGGCCTAGCCTAGAAAATTGCCAAGTTGTGGCAAGAAACTAGGGTTTGTGCAAAAATGAGGAATTTGGGGAATCTCAGTGATGAGAAGTGTTTGGTAAGGTACTTTAAGGATAGGGGAAGGTGTATGAACATCTAGATACAAGTTTTGCTAATGATTTGACCATCCAAGAGAAATTGCCTTCAAAACCCTAGGAGAGGGAAATGACCTTGCCTAGGCGCAACTGAAGCATGAACCAGGTGTAAAATGACCCAATGGAACTTGACATGATGATGAAAACCCTATGAATGATGATAGACTCAGCTGAATAGTGGAATAGACTGACATTTGGGAAATTTTGAAAGGAGTGAAAGCAAACCCTAGACCTAATGCCTAGTGACCAAATTTTGCTTGAAGACTCTTTGAAATGACAAAATTTGACCTTGAAACTCTGAGACCACTTTGTAAGAGCATATTTGATCACTGGAGGAAGGCTGGAAAGACTGACACTAACAGGTCCCACCTTTAGTGATTGTTCCTAATAAGAACAAAAAATGGAGATTGTGCATTGATTATAGGGAATTGAATAAGGCTATTTTAAAACATCACTTTCCACTACCTTTCATTATCAAGTACTAGATACCTTAGTAGGGAAGAAATAATTTTCATTTTTTTATGTTTTCAATGGATATAACCAAATCCAATTGGCACCAGAAGATAAAGACAAAACAACCTTTACATGTTCGTGGGGTACATATGCTTATAGGGTACTTCCTTTTGGGTTATGTAATGCACTTGCAACATTCCAAAGCGTAGTTTTAGGTATCTTTTCTGATCTAATTCATGATTGTGTAGAAGTTTACATGGATGATTTCAATGTCTATGGAAATACTTTTGAAGAGGCTCTTGAAAAATTGGAAAAATTTCTCATTATATGTAAAGAAGCAAATATTTCATTAAGTCATGAGAAATGTTTAATGAGGGAATTGTATTAGGCCATTATATTTCAAGTGATGGAATCAAGGTGGATGCATCTAAAGTAGAAGTAATTTTCTAACTTTAAGTTCCTACTTGTCAAAGAGAAGTTAGAAGTTTTTTTGGTTTTAAAAGATATTATAGAAGATTCATAGAAAAATTCACAAAAATAGCCTTTCCACTCTTTAAACTTCTTACAAAAGATTGTGATTTTATTTGGAATTCTGACTGAAGTAAAGCATTTGAATTATTGAAGTAGAAAATTATTGAAGCACCAATCTTAAGAGGACCTTATTGGTATCTCCCTTTTCATATTTCAACTCATGCTTTAGATACAACTTTAGGAGTTGTGTTGGGACAAAATATCTAACTCCTTATGTTATTTATTACACAAGTAAAAATTTGACTGCAGCAAAGTTAAATTACATAGTAACAAAAAAGGAGTTTTTAGTTGTTGTTCATGCCATTAATAAGTTTGACACTATATCGTTGGTTATGAAACTTTCATTCATATAAATCATTATGTTATTAGATATCTGATGAATAAAACAAATACTAATGGCAGAATTACTAGACGGTTGTTATTATTACAGGAATTCAATATTACTATTATGGACAGGCCAGGAAAGGAAAACATGGTTGTTGATTTCCTTTCTAGGATAGAATGATAATAATGATACCCCTCTGAAGGATAGTTTTCATTATGAATATATATTTTTTAGTGTCTACTAAAACTCCTTGGTTTGTGGATATTGATAACTATTTGGTTACAGAAAATTTTCCCCTACAATTATTAGCCAAAGAAAAGCACAAAGTCATCAAATCCAGTGCAAATTACTCATGGATAAAGGGAGAATTGTATTGAACTGAACTTGATCTGATCATCCTGAGATGTTTTCGAGAGGATGAAGTACCAATCATATTAAAAGCTTTCCATGATGAACAATGTGGAGGACATTTTGTTGATAGAAGAATTGGTTACAAAGTCCTTTTGGGATATTATTGGCCTCTCTTTTTAGAGATGCCAAGGAATATGTCAAAACGTGTAATAGATGCTAAGGAATGGGAAAACCTATTCCATCAGAATAGATGTCTCTGCAAACTCAGGTACTTGTAGAGCCTTTTGAAAAATGGGCTCTAAATTTTTTTGGTCCAATCAATCCTCCATCTAAACAGAAAAGGTATATACTTATTTGTACGGATTATGTTACAAAATGGGTAGAAGCTAAACCACTTCCTTTTTCTACTGAAAATGTTGTAGTTACATTTATTTTTTAAGATATTTTTACTCTTTTCAATGTCCCGAGGGAAATTGTGATAGATCAAGGTACTCAAATCACATCCAAGTTGGTCAGAAAATTATGGAGCAATACAAGATCAAACATCAAAAGCTACTCCATATCATCCACAAGCCAATGGACAAGTGGAATCTACCAATAAGGTACTTGAAGCAATCCTGACCAAGATTGTACACTTGCATATAAGAGATTAGGAAAAAAGGATTCTAGAGGCACTTTTGGCATACTCTACTACAAGGAGAAATACTACTAGACACACTCCATATGAGCTTGTCTATGGGAAGAAAGTTTTGCTTCCAATTGAATTCTAAGTGGATACTTTCAGAACAACAACAAAGTTGGGGCTTGATCTATCTGAAGCTCAAAAGCAAAGGTTAGTATAGTTGAATGAGCTAGATGAGATCCAAAAAATGTTATCCAAAGAAACAGCATAGTCCATCAGCAAAGATCAAATTGGCACGACAAATTCGTAAAAGTTAAGAAGTTCAAGCTAGGTGACTAAGCTCTTCTTTTTTAATCTAAATTCAAATATTTTCAAGGAAAATTTCAGACTCACTAGCTTGGTCCCTATGAGATAGATATTTTCTTTGATAATGGAGAAGTTAGAATCAAGACTATTGATGAAGAAAAGATTACCTTCCTTATTAATGGTCATAGATTAAAGTTATACCATAAGCCCTTGACAAGAGAAGAATTTGTCAAATATTTGCAAAATAATTCTAATTTCAAGTTGGTTGAAGAAGGAGATATTTCTCCTCGTCTTCCAACTAAATTGTAACTTCTTTCCTTAAATTTAAAATATATATATACATGAAAACCAACATTGTTGGCATTTATATATAGAAAATCTTAACTGAAAACCAACAATTCTTGGCGGTTTATATTTTCATAATTCCTTGTCTTGTCACATTGCCTTTTTATCCCTCCTTTTTCTTCTAATAATTTTTTCAGGTCTAATAAGTATTTTTGGAGACCCGGGTTTCTTCATGTATTTTCAGAGGTTAGAAACACCAATAAAGATTAGTTACATAAGCAGTAGCAAGTTTTCCAGAAAATTTATAAAGTTTAGAAGGCAGCTTCAAAATTTGACTATTTTCGTAGCTCAGTTCAAATTCCGTAGCTAATGGCAGACCTGCAAAAGTAAAGCAATCAGTAACCATTCGAAAGGCATCATAAAAAAAAAAAACAAAAAAAAGGACAAATAGCTACATCAAAAGGTAATTACAAAGGATATTAGGTCATTTTTCATTTAAGGAATGATAGATCTATGGGTTTGTATAATAATTTTCAATACACCTTTTGAAATTATGACCGTGTACTATAACCTATCATGTTCATACCCAATCACCCTTATCATAATCTATTCGATTACAATAAATTTTTCCCATCGTATGCAAATGATTTGGAAAATCTTAATGATCTTAAAAAAACGAATCAAACAAATTCATGGGAAATCATTAGTAAAAGGGGAATTTCATTTGTACTCAATCACTTGCCTAATTCACCCATACCATGCCTCCATCATCCATCAATCAATCCTATTCTTTGCCACTATACCCATCCTCAACCATCCATGTCAAGAAAGAGGAAATTCGAGGGTGCATCTTCCCTTCCGCAATGGGTGTTACTGTCGGATTTGATTCGCATGGAGAAAAATTTCTCAATGCTTACCCTTGGGTCAAAGACCAATTGTAGCAAGTAGGATGGCTTCAATTCTTTGAGAAACTCAACTGCTATGAAGAGGAGATCACGAGATATTTTTCTAGAGCATTTGATGGCGTTGAAGAAAAAAAAGGAGATATCAAGCTTAATATTTCTGAGTCATTCATAGCATAGGAAACAAGACTGCCTCGAATTGGATAAAGTTGGTTCAAAAGTCACATGCTCAAGGACAAATATTGGAGGAATTTATTGCATAACCTACACATGGATACCTCAACAATTAAAAAAGGGATACCAGCCACTGCATTGAAGAACAAATGAAGAAATCTATTGCTAGTCCACCAAAAGTTCCTAACTTGTGAAGGAAGGTTTGGTACTATGCTCTTTTACCATGTTAAGTTTCTCATGCACTTTGTTGAAGGAAAAGAAATGAATTTACCTTACTATTTAATGTGGAGTCTAAAGAAAATGGTCTTCAATATTCAGAGAGATTCTCGGAATATTGATAGAGCCTTATATCATTATGGTCTGATAAAAATTCTCATTGAAGCTCATTTAGATTCTATTGGTGATAACTGGCAAGATTTTCTAGTTAGAAATCATCTTGTGGAAGCTTCATAGGAGGAAGAATTATCAAAAACTAAGAGGAGCCAACGAAGAAAATCCAAAAACCCTAACCCTAAGTTGTTATAGAAAAATAATAGGGTTTTATCGTCAATGAAACAGAACCAATGCAAATTCTACCAAAGGATGATACGCCACTTAGTCAGTGCTTGGAGAAGATCATACTGAAAAACAAGAAACAAGAGGTTAGAAGAGAGAAAGTCAGCGAAAAAACACAAGAACCAAAGGCCTCGAAGAAGATAGAAGCAGTTGAAGAAAATCAAACCAAAATACAAAGAAAGGGAAGCAAGAGAAATATTACACAAGAAACAATAGAGCCAGAGAAGAATTAAGGAGCAAATGACTTTCCAAACATTCAATCGAGACAACACGCTAGAAGCCTCCAGAAACTATTAATATTGAAGAGGAAGATGATGTTTACATAGGAACAGAGGCGGAATTTTCATTCCATCAGAGTCCAATGAGAAAGACTCTAGAAATTGACCCAGCTCAACAAGAAGTTTATGAATATTTGGAGAATTTGGAGCAAAGAATGCAGAAGAAGGTAAAGTCTCCTGAAGAATCTCAATTTCATGAATAATTTTTATATGATGATGATCTTATAGTTGATTCATAGGTACATACATCTACTTCTCAAGAGAAACAGGAAACTATTCACACTCTCAAGCAAGATATTTCTCAATTAGAAGTACTAAACAAGTATATTAGAGAAGAAAATGAAATGTTCAAAGCACAAAATGACACTATGTTGTTAAGAATGTGTTTTTGGTATAAGAAAAACAAAAATCTTAAAGCAAACAACAAGGTGCTCATAAATAAGGTCAAAGAGCTGCAAGAAAAAATTCTCATGAGAAAACCCAGATTGTCTATTAATGTGAAAAATAAGGGGATGAGAAGAAATATGGATATGTTGATTCAAGCCTTAGAATCGACACAATAGCAAAGATATTTCTTTAGTTTTGAGTTTTTTGCATGTGGACATGCAACATCCTCAATGTGGGGGAATGTTGGATCCTCAAATTGTCCTCAATTTTGACACTCTTTTTCCCATTTTTCCATCCATCCCATATATGTTTTGATGTATATTTATAGGTCATAAGGTCATCAATGTCATTTCAGCTATAACAAAAGGTATCAAATCATTATTTCCCATAATCTAGACTTTCTTTATGAAATTGACTAAAATATCTCTTTGGCTACCAAATTGTAACATTTCCGTAGCTGACTGAATTTTTTGTAGCTCAATCCATGGTTAGACATGATGCAAATACTTTCAAATAGAACAAAGGAAATGAGAAAATGACAAATGTGAAGTAGAGGCTTATCCACCTATTATGCCAAATCAAAAGATCCACTAGATTGAGAATTTGTTTGGTCAAACATCCAAGTCAACATTGTTATGTTTGTGAGCAAGGGTTTCAAGAAGCGGTTTTGGCATCAACAGATCATGGAAAAGATGATATCAAGCAAGCAAGTCTCATGTAGTTGATGTGTAGAAAAATATGATCTGCATGATTTGCTATGACAGAGAAAATCATGCTAGATCCATTTCTTAGTTAAATTCAAAGACTGTGTTGTCGATCCACGAACTTGCCTCTCAGCATTTCTTTCTTTAAGTTGTTAAATTAGATAATGTATAAATATCTCCTTGATCTGCAAGTCGAGATAATGAAGAATAGATCATAGATACTATGTTTAGAATTGTTGAAGACTCTCTATTTTTATTAATACAAGTACTATGTTCCAGAAGGGCGAATATGTCCTTAGCCAATTTGATTTGAATTCATAGCACCTTGCACTCAATGGGAGGGCCCCATGGAGTTTTGTAAGATAGTTTATATGCTTTGTTTCAATTAGTTATAGTTGGATTTGTGGTTAATTTACTTTGTTCAAGTCTTTTACTCATTGTTGATTTCATTACACGAGATTGAGCGCTCTTTAAAATTGAAAACAATAAAAATACATTTTAATTGTTAGTTCTTTTCATTAATACTTTACACTTAGTATCAAATTTAGATGTTTAGATTGATTCAGATCTATATTACGCACATTAGTAATCTATCATAATTTTAAGTTTTATTCTTGCTCTTTAGTTCATTTGATTTCCGATAGTTTGATTTTAGAATTAGTTTCAATTTTGTTTGGTAGAATAAGTATTTCAATTTTTTAAAGTAGAACAAGATTTTGTTTCATTAAGTAGAGTAGTATTTCAATTTAATGCAATTAGATTAGTCATTTTGATTTAATGAAAATAGAATAGTCATTTCCATTTTGATGCAATTAGAATAACCATTTCAATTTGATTCAATTCCTGACATTTGATCTTGCTTTTAAAAGAATAGTTTTTCCTTTTCAAGCTTGATAAGAAGAACATGTGCGTAGAGTTGAGTTGAATTCATCTTGATTTACTTTTGTTCCACAACTTCCTTTAATAGATTGAATGTTGCTTTGATAATAAAAAAAAACTCCTACCATATATTGTGCACATTCACTTCACAATTACGTGAACCTTGGTTTGAAAATTAATGAAGTAATTTAATTGCGAATTAAATTACCCAATAGTGATTCAACAGAGGCTCACATTAGAGTGGTTTGGAGAGGCTCATATTACAGTGATTTGGAAGTTTAGTTCTATTTCTTTGTGGCTTAGTTGTGGCACTCTTCATAATGGGATCTAAGTAACCTATAAAGTTTGGTAGTAACCTTATACATGATAGTGACCTTGGTGTATGAACAGTGAGTCGGTAAACTTTATAACACTGAGGTGATTTTCTACAGGACAATAATTAAGTTATCTTTATGAAAATGATAATCTAGATGATAGTGACATAATGAACTGATTGTATAATAGTGATTTTACTCTTACATGATGACAATCACCTTTGATGGCAGTTTATCTTTGATGATGGCACCAAATAGTGATATGGTAGCAGCTCTCTAGAGATCAGATTATTCAGTTCACAAATGAAGTTGTGAACTAACTTGGGTTGGCCCTTGGAATCCTTATGTAATTGTTGAATCTCATCCTCATTGTACTTTTTATCTCAGTTGAATATTTGATGAATATCTAATAGAATAAGAATCTAGTTGGATTTTCCCCCTTATGGGGTTTTTCCCTAGTCTCTAACCTAAATCCTGGTGTCTCTATTGCGTATGCCTTCTTCTATTGTTATTTAATGTTTTGTTGCATTGTTTATGTTATTTTTCTCTCTACATAATTGATAATAATGAAATAATGTTATGGGGTGAATTTTATGAAATGTTGAATAAGTTTGAAAATACAATTGTTTTTAGTAGAGAACAATCAAGCCCTAAACATAACATGGTATTAGAGTTGGGTTGAAGAAAAGTCATTGAGATCACCCATATGAAGACACCAATGGATGAGAAGAGTGAAAAAAAATGAAGATGGTTGGGACCTATAAGAAAGCGAGGGTTTGAACGAAAGCCTAGGGAAGTCCTATTGTATACTAAGCTAGGGTTTGGAGAAACCCTAGGAATGGCCTTGATTTGGTGAGGGTCTGGTATGGTTCAAAATTTCTTCATATGACCAAATATAATTTATATGGGATAGATTCAGAAAAAACCCTATGAGAAGCGTATGGTGCAAGGTTCTGGCCATCAATATTTGAGCTTGGGTGTTGATGAAGGATCTGGAATGAGAATATAGGTGGTGCTCAAGAAGATGTATTTCTTCTGTCGGTGGCATATGATTGATGGAAAGTGGTAACTCAAGGGGGTCAGATCAAGATGGAGATTATAACTTCCTATGATCCTCATGAAAGATAAGTACCTTCAAGTCTTATGTTATTTATTTATGACACTACTCTTGTTTAGATTTATTGTTTTAGACTAATCATTCTTCCTTCATGAATATTTGAATGGTTCTCTCTCAAACTTTTTAGATGAGGATGTGATAAAGGAAAGAAAATCATGAGGATCATCAGGGTGCATAATGGTGCAGGAAGAGTAAAATCCAAGAGGGAGTTGGTGCAAGATAATGAAGAAGCCACCCTCCTATATAGAAAAAGGAAGATAGTCATGCCTCATCACCAGGTACACTTTCGTTATGAATATTTATTTTTGCTATTGTTTCTCTTGCTATTGTTCTGGGATCAACAGGTACATTTGTAAATGGGATGGTAAATTCCTCTATATTGAGTTTGAGGAGGATATAGATCCATCCCGTGATTTGAGTGGCACATGAAATGGACAAGAGCTCAAAACCTCGAAGGAAGGATTGCAGTCTCTCAGGTTAATATCTATGAGTGAATAAGCTTCCTATTCAGAGGGAGTAGATTGTCAAGTTGAATGTAATATTCTAATCAGATGATGAGAGCTATAATTCCTCCATGCAAGTACCATTCTAGATGACAAGATGCAACAGTATCATATGCTTCCACAATACTAAGTAGGGATAATAGATATGCTCTCAACAAAAGAGGACCATGATGAGATATTTGCACCCATAGCCCAATCGATTATTGCTATTGTTGCTAATTAGGGATGGACTCTACTTTCAAATGCATTATTATTAGATGTTTGTGAATTTTGCATCCTCCATGATGTACTTAAGGAAGCAGCATATTTGGAGCTACCTCATGGATTTGAGGTGCATGAGTAGGAGGCTCATGATTACAAACTAAAGAAAGTCACATATGGACTCAAGCTAGTCTCCTAGATATAACATGCATGGATTTTTGAATAGTTGATACAGACTCCAACCCCTCTTCAAGGTTGAAGGTATGTCTTTGATGTTTGGTTTTATATATGCTGATAATTTATTTTTGATAGGATCGGATCATCTTAGTATGTAGCAATAGAGGGAGCTGACCTTTGAGCCTAGATGATCAACATCTTGAGATGGATAGTGTAAGAGAGAAAGGAAAGTATACTATCAGAGACTTGGCATGATGGATTACACTGAAGCAGTTGAGGGAGACTCCTCTTCAGATTTGATGGATCAATGATGAGAAAATAGTCAGATGGATCCTTGCTTTGCATTATGTACTCTAATCTAGATAGAGCATGGACATAAACATGTGTTGAGATATCTACATGAAACTATTGGTTATGGACTAAGACACATTGCCAGAAACATGACAGATATTTGCCAAGACTGAAAGGGTTGTTGACAAGAGAATCATATCTAGGTGCTACTATAGCTTGAGGGTCTGCCATAATTTCTTTAATGAGCCAAAATAGAAGTTTGTTGATTTGATTATGCATGGATAGTTGCAAGGAAGTGTGATTGAGAAAGCTCTTTGGAGAGTTATTTGAGCATGTGTTGGACATGTCTATGATATACTGTGAGTGGGATCTGAATTTCAAAGAATTTTATGTTTTATGATCAATCCTAGCATTTTGAAATTAAATATCGCTATATATAGGATATGGTGCAGAGGGAGCAAAGAGAATTCGACATTGATTTGTTGTGGAATTGAAGCAGTGAGGCTTCAAAAAAGCTAGTTACTGACATTATCACCAAGCCTTTGCTGAAAGCGAAGTTCTTGGTCTTAAGAGAGAAGCTTGGACTGGTGAATGTTACCCACTTAAGAAAGGATCATGACTAATCTAGAACATTGAGCTATGCTCTTGCTCCCTATTTGAGCTCTTAGGGAGAGGAATTGATCTGAAGAGCTCCTAGTGTTGAGGGAACTCTGGACGGTAGGATAGGATGTGATCCTTACCCATTGTGGTAAGTGTATCTTGCCTATTGTCACTTTAAGGTGTGTGTGTGATCCTTGTCATTTATGAAAAGTGTGTATCTCCCCCTACCATCAAGTCTAGGACTTGGCAGAGTATACCCCTGTTGGCATCCTACCCACCATTAGAGAAATTTTGAGGTAAAATTTGGGACTCAAAACAAAAATGTACAAAAAAATAAACTTTATAAGAACCAATAGGATTCAATATGATGATGTCAACCATGGGAGATGATTCACCATTTTTGGAGTAAAAAGGTAAAAATATGTAATAAAAAATAAAAATAAAGAAAACTATTTTTTTCAACTCGTATTTTCAACTTATCTCCCTAATATTTTACTCAAATTTCAAGTGGGAGTACTCATTGGATGTGGAATTTAACTTTGCATCCAAAGAGTGCCCATGTTGCATACATTTAATGGAGCCTACTACACGAAAAATGTGAAATAAATGAAAAAATGTGATTGCAATCATTTTATGTATTTCACATTTTTCATGTAATAGGGTCCATCGAAAGTATGAAACATGGGTAATCCTTGGATGCAAAATTAAATTCCACATCCAATGAGTTCTCCCACTCGAAATTTGAGTAAAATCGTAAGGAGATAAGTTGAAAATATGAGTTGAAAAAATAGTTTTTTCTTTTTTCCCTCCAAAACTTGATGAGGTAATCTAACCTTATTTTATTATTTCCACTATTATTTTATAATATTCCTTAGGAGGCCCATTTTAGACCTCAAAATTTCTCTAATGAAGATGGGCTTGTTGGGATTGTCCCTCCCCATCTATCCAATGGGTGAGGAGACTTGGGCATGTGTGTGATCCTTACCATTTATGGTAAGTGTGAATCTCCCCCAAGTTAGAGAGGATGCAGGTGCTCTATCACTTGACTTCTAAGGGTCAAGGTGGGAAGATCAACGGACAATATGATAGAGTGAGATCCTTACCCCTTGTGGTAAGTGTATCTCGCCTATTGTCATTATTCAATAGGATGGCTTACCTCTCATGGTAAGTGTTTCTTGCCAATTAACATTGAATATAGGCGAAATTCAGATTTTCCCTGTGATGATTCTTCTTCTTTATATTGAGAAATCATTGTTCAGCTAATGATCAGAGGGGACAAGTTGAGATGAGATTTAATGAGATGAATATCTTGCTAATGGAGTTGAGATGAGGGCATGGAACTTGACCTAAACACCAGTAGGGTTTGGAGGATCTAATTGATCTCTCCTACCATCAGTGATACATAACGCAATAGACCTATACATTTGAGACGAGACTTTTGATACAGATGGAAATTCCTCCCTAGCTGAGATGGGGTGTTGTAATTTGGGTAGCTTTGGGGTGAATTTCCCCAAAGGGAAACCCTACTGCCCCAAGGAAAATATATATTCCCCCAAAAGAGAATTTGTATTGGTTAAAGGAGTTATTATTTATTGAGACGAATTTATTTGGGAAAAAAATTATTTGAATAATATATTTATGTCAAAAGAAAATTTTGAATTAGTGATTCCCTCCAAATTAAGAAATCGGTCTCAATTGAAGGGTCTCATTTGGCACCAAAGGTATCTCATCGATTTATATAAATATAATCGTATAATTCATAGTTCACTTGCTCATACAATAAGCTTTCACTTATCTTTGTGGCTCGAGTATGTTTTGTATGGTACGTTGTCTTATTTATGAGTGGCACAGATTGGTTGTTTGGATCGTAAATTGTGGCTCACTTCCCCTTTATGGATTGTATCTATATAAAAGTGAATGGAATTTTCCGTGAGAGATTCAAGTAGCTTGCATAAGATCACAGTGGGCTCTAATTTATTTTGCGATTCATATGCCTTGAATATTTTCTGGAATCAAATCCATCATCTAAGCTCGGTTCTTGTGTCTTACAATATACATTACACAGTGGCATCACTGTATCTACACAAAAGCAACACATTACAGAGTGGCATTGCATTCCTTCTTTGAAAGTACCATCGCATTCTTTTCCAGTAGCATCGCATTCCTTCAATGACTTATATTCTTTTTTATTTTCTTTCTTTACATGGTTTTGTGGCTCCTATGATTCGTTGTAACAATGGTTCAGATATATGATTCAACATAGGATCACATTACAGTGGTTTGGAGAGGCTCACATTACAGTGATTTGGAAGTTCAATTATATTTCTTTGTGACTTAATTGTGGGTCAGTTCATAATGGGATCTAAGAAACCTATAAATTTGGCAGTAACCCTATACATGATAGTGACTTTGATGTATGGACATTGATTCAATAAACTTTATAGTGAGGCAATAATCTACAGGGTAGTAAGTCAATTATCTTGATGAAAGTGATGATCTATATGACAGTGAGACAATGACCTAATTATGTAGCAGTGATATTACTCTTACATGATGACAAACATCTTTTATGGCAATGTATCTTTGATGATGACACCAGATAGTGATATGGCAGTAACTCTAGAGATCAAATCATTTAGTTCACAAACGAAGTTGTGAACTGACTTGAGTTGGCTCTTGGAAGCTTGATGTAATTTTTAAATCTCATCCTCATTATACTTTATATCTCAACTAAACATTTGATGAATATATAATAGAAAAATAATCTAGTTGGTTTTTCCCCCATTGTGGGGTTTTTCCCCGGTCGTTGACCTATATTCTGGTGTCTCTATTGTGTATTTTTTCCTTCTATTGTTCTTTAATGTTTTGTTGCATCATTGATGTTATTGTTCTCTCTACATAATTGCTAATGATGAAATGATGTTATGGGGTGAATTTTATATGAAATATTGAACAAGTTTTAAAATTTAATTATCTTCAGTAGAGAACAATCAAGCCCCAAAATTAACAGGGAGCACCTCTCTTTTCGGCATTCTTGAGTATATTGACCATATTTGTGAAAATTATAGCATTCAACTTTTTTCATATCTCTATCCATTCTTAATCTTCTATTAGAGTCCCTGGATGTTGGTGCAGGATTTCTTGAGTTAGATGGCCTTTGTCTTCCTTGAGCAACAAATACAGAGGGTTCTCCTTATTCATGTTTTTTAATTATCCCACTGGAAATCATCCTAGTCTCTTCTTGACTAAACTTTCCAATGAGCTCATCAAATATCGGGAACTTATCATTGTTGCTAATAGTTGTAATAAATGTCTCTCAAATAGGCGGAAGACCTCCAACTACAATCAGCACCAGCTCTCTATCAAATGTTACTTCTCCAGAAAACACCAATTGATCCTTAAGTTGGGATATACTCATGAAATATGTTTGCACAGTTTCCCCCTTGTTCATCTTAATGTCCTTGCGTTTATTCTTCAAGGATAGAATGTGATTCAAATTGTTGACTTCATACTTCCCAACCATCTTATCATACATTTCCTTGGACTTCTTCAACTTCGAAATATAAACAATCAATTGATCTCTTAATGAATCAATAACAATCTTCTTTTCTTTGATCTCACCTTTCATGTACTTGGATTTGATGGAAGCAAAAGCATTCTCAAGAGGCACAGGTACCTTTCCTTCCACATATTCCAAGGCATCATTCTCATCCAAGGTCACATCCAGCCTGCTCCTCCAAACAACATAGTTACATGAGTCACTCATCTTATCTTCAATCTTGAAGTATGAGGTGGACATATTGACCAAGTCAAATAAGCTCCTTCAAATCAGATTCCTTGAAAGGTGATTACTCTTATCTCCTTGGACTTGTCTTTAACTTAGCTCTGATACCATGTTAATTTTCTAATGTTTTATGTTTTACATAATAACTTATAACAATTATTCTTTAATTAGCAATCAATTTCCAATATAATTTCAATCTTCCAACAATAATAAGAAATTGTAGATAGAACTATAAACCAAATGCACAAGAGAAGACAACCAAGAATAATAGACACATCAATTTTGGTCAAAGACCAAGGAAAAATCCCACAAGGGGGAAACCCCTTTCCATATTCTTATTTTATTAGATTGTCATCAAATGTTCAGTAGAGAGATACATAATCCAAATACATCAATAATGAGTCAAATTCAAACCTTATACCAACTAATATTCAATCAAATATTACCCCAAAAGTCAAATCTAGTCAACAAGTCAAATCTGCAAATTATGTCAAAGTCAACAGTAGTCAATGTTGCCCTAACCAGTCAATGGTCAAAGTCCTCCAAAGAGTTCGGTCAAAGAAGCAGCAAACTCAACCTTCCAAGCTCGGTCAAACCCAGTCAAAATAGTCAACAAATCTCCCACAAAATTTGGTCAAAGTCAAAGTGTTGACCTACGAAAACCCTAGCCCAGAATCTGAAGTCAATGCAGGTCAAAATGCTCAAAAAATATTGGTCAAATCAACAATCAACTCAGCCTCCCAAACAATCCAAGAATTCAGTCAACCCAAGTCAAAATATCCAAGTCAAATCCAAGTCAAAGGCTGGTCAAACAAATCCAAAACATAAGTCAATGTTGATCAACAGATTCTCCCTCTCTCTCCTTTGCACGTGTGGCCTCAAACCTGCAATTTCAGAGTTATATGAACCAATCAAGAGAAGAATGTGATGTGTGATGATGTCTCCAAGTGATGTGACATGGGGACTATTTATATGTGGCTAGGGGGATCAAATTTCCTTGCCAAACTCCACTTGTACTTTTGTTCACATGTGGGTTTCACATTAAAAATAATATTTTTCCTTGTGCAATTTAAATTCTTCCAAGGGAAGGAGGGGGCTTGTCAGGGTGAGGAAGGCTTCCCAAAGGAGGGAATTTCTCCCTGAGTTGAAAAATTTCAACATGGATTGGGATATGGGTGGCATGACATTATCAACAACTAGAAGTGATGGTGTTGTACATCTCTGGAAATAAAATACAAGTGGAGTATGGAAGGAAGTGGTAGTTATAGGAAGAAATTAAAGGATTAAACAAATATGCATGATTATGATGTCCTTGTACCATGAAAATTGAATCATTTTAACCCAGAACTATTGACCTTTACCAATATCAAACCATTGAATTTGGCCTTACTTGGCTGCAAGATTAATTTTCTCTACCAAAAAAGTAGTGCATGAGTTAATTAAAATGGATCCCTTTATTGAATGAGTTTTCATTCATGTTGATTTCTTTCACACTCACTCTCTTTCTAGAAATAGACACAACCACTTCCACTCAACCTAAATTGTAAGTTCATAGACTCTTAAATAAGCCAAAAGAGAAATTCAGTTCCAGTTTTATAAATTATGTGGTAGATAAATTATTGAATAAATCTATGGAATTGTTTTTTCAATGAAAGATTATAATCCATACCATACCAAGTATCATGGACACTATTTTTTGGTGGGCCCAAGATACATTTTTTATTTATGAAACACATGCACCCAAGAATCGACTACCATGGAGGATCAAAAATTGCTTAAGACTTTCATGCCAAAAGTTGTAGGTCAGTTTCAATTATTTATTTTATTTTAAAATTAATAATCGAAAGAAAGACAAACCCAAACTTATCTTACAAAACCCCACGTATTGTAATCAATGAAAATAAGGGCATGCTAACCTAAAAGACGATACAAAAATTGAGGATGAACTTCTAATTTCACAAAAGATAAAAACAGTCTCGCATACAAAAGAGATACTTAGCAAATATTTTAGGCAAATTTTTCATAGTGGAATAGTATGTTGATTTTTCCAGGGCACTTAAGAATCGGGTTTTTGTCTAAGATCATGATCGCAAACACTCAAAAATGCCACAACACAAGCACTTTGCACAACATAAAATGTACATCAGTGAATCCACTAGTGCACAAGACAATTTTCAACCCAAAACTTGTTATATGTTAAATATTAATACAACAAACATAGGGCTCCTTAGCAGGGGTCATGGCCCTTACAATCAACCTTGATACAAGAATGACTAGGGCTTGGAGTCAACAACTTATGACTACCAATATTTTCCTAAATAAAGTACACTTGACTTAGTCGTTGAAGGAGTGCTCACTCATCCCTTTCAATCCACATACCTTAAACACATCTGGAAAGTCCTTTTCCTCCTCTTCTAATACTCACAAGAATTTTGTAGCTATAGAATTCTTGCATCTTCAGCCGATAATCTATCTCTACCAATCACTCTTGTTTCTCCAAGGATGACTAATCTTAGCTATTCAAATGCAACAACCCTATAACATTGATAAGGCTCCTCCAATATCACTGCTCATAGGGACTTCAAGTGCATCCCTCTTATCAATGATAATCCTACTCCTTATTCATTAAACTAGGGCACACATCAATCAGTCCTCACACAATACTCTTTGATCCTCAAAGATGACAGACCTAGGACTTCTTGCACTTCCCACTTACAACCATTATACAACCCTGAATATAGTTGATCTAGGGTACTTTATGCATCCCACACAATAGTGACAATACTTCCCTCTATCACTATACTTAGGGCTTCTAAATTTGCTCCTAAACTCTTCAATTTATGATAGCTCCTACACATCAACCCTAATACGCACCATTGTCCACACTTGGTGAAAAATTTCAACCCTTTTTATACTCTTGAACTAGCTCGCTTGATCTCAGAGATATGTTGTCCTCATTACAGTAGCAAGAAAAACTTCATGACACCTTAACTAGGGTCTCATCCCTCTCCAATTAGATCAAAAATCAAGACAAATTTTCATAGCTCCTTGGACAAACTTTTAGGACAGAACTTAGGTGATTTTCAATACATTAAAGCAACCTTAAACTAGGGCACATAGAATTTTTTTCTAAACAGTTTATGATATACCTCCTTCTCATCCACTTCAACACTTCTTTCCAATTATTCATCCCACTTTAACCCTTCTTTCTTTATGCCAATTACAACCCTCGCCTCTATCCAACCTACTCACACTTATGTTCACAATTTAGAGCATATACGACCCTCTTTAGGTTTTGTTAACACTTAAAAACCTCTGCACATTTACACTCAGGTTTACATCTCTCATTGCAGGGATAAACTAGACTTGTTAACGCCATCTTAGTGTCTCAACCCTTCCTTCCGTGACCATATCTTGAACGAGTTGTTTCAGATTGTTGTACAAACCAAAACAAGGGTAATGTATACTTAGGAGGAAGCCCTAACTAGGGCACAGATGCACAAAAGAATGTCCTTCAAAACCCTTGCTCAACAGACCTACACAAGGAAAAAACATCACATGAGGAATTTGTCCTCAAACCTAAGTAGAAGTCAACCTTCCCATAGACTAGAGAAGATACACTTGCATCAAAATTCATCCTTCATTAGGTGTTGTGGCTTCCTGAGGTACTCATACTTCCTTCTATGGCATATCCACATGAGAGGATGCTTCTTAGGATGTGTGAACAAATTATCTCTCATCTTCCCTTCTTATAGTTTTCCATGAGGGTAACAACTATCCCTCAAGGGGCATCACTTAAGCCTAAGTCGACTTGAACTTTCTAGACAGAACCCCAAATATCCAAGAAATGGGATTCCTTTCATTTGATTTAGCCACATCATGATGCCTAGGTTCCCCTTATACCTTCAATGGTGCCCCTCATGAATCCATGATCAAACAATCAATTTCTCCACTTGGCTTCACACCCACAACTTTGGGTACAAAAGTGTTTGCTTGTGTACACTCCCCACAAACCACTTTTTTGGGTCAACTCCTCAAAATCCCAGTACCCCAAGGGTTGTGTGAGTACCTCCCAAGCTACACAAATCAACACTCCCTCTTAGCAATGGAGGTACTTCCACCACTTAGAAGTATCTTGTCATTGTCTGACACTAACAAATCTCTAGCATTCACCACTACAACATACTCTATAAAATGAACCACGTTATCTCGATAGTGTATTTACCATCAATTTTGTAAAAACTTGAATAGTCAAACTGCCATAGGGAATAATCCCTGTAAAGCTAAACTCCCTCTGAGTCTACACAACCTCCACTAGCTCACATTGCTACTGAACTTGTGTCCTTCCAAGGTCAGTCTAACTTGCGATTAAACATTGAACCTCATCTAGACCACCACAACTCAACTTAGCAAGCGATCTCATCCTCGTTGGTCAGGGATCAATGAAGATACTAGCCTACCATCGTCTTGTCCTTCACGACCCAATGAAGATACTAGCCTACCATCGTCTTGTCCTTCACGACCCAATGAAGATACTAGCCTACCATCGTCATGTCCTTCACACATAGCCAACTCATTCATGCCAAAGCACCTCTCAAGCAGTCTCAACAATCTTTGACAATTCATTGGAAGTCCATGATATGTAACTTGCCACACAAAAAATTGTTGTTCACGAGGTTCACCATAAATCCACTAGAACTTCCAACTTGTCTCTTCACCTAGCCAGTTGAGAAGCATTACCATGTCTTCAGCTAGACCTTCTGCTCCATGTCTAGACAATTTCCTAGCTCCCTCTAATTTGCTTTGTTGTGCACACTCTGATCCACTTTCCCTCCAAAGTAGCTCTAATATCATGTTTATTTTTCGTCGACACTTCAACTATAGGTCTATGTCTAATATCACAATCACAAACACACTCAAATTCCACAACACACGGACTTTGTACAGTAGAAAATGTACATCAGTGAAACAACTAGTGCACAAGGAAATTTTTAACCCAAAACTTGTTATATTACAAATCTTAATAAAAAGAAACATAGGGATCTCGTACTAGGTATCATAGCCCTTGCAATTAGATCTGATACAAGAATGACTAGGGCTTGGAGTCAACAACTTATGACTACCAATCTTTCCCAGAAAAAAGTACACTTGACATGTTGAAGGAGCGCACATTCATACCTTTCGGTCCATGTACCTTGAACACATCAGGTAGGTACTTTGCCTCCTCTTTTGTTTGCTCACAAGGCTTCTACAAATTCATAATGCTTGCATCTTTAGTCGATAATCTGCCTCTACCAATCACTCATGTTGCTCTAAGGATGACTGATCTTAGGTCTTCAAACACGACTTCCCTTTAGCACTGATAAGGCTCCTCCAATATCACTGCTCATAAGGACTTCAAGTACAACTTTCTTAGAAATGATAAGCATTTTCCTTATTCATTGAATTATGGCACATCAATCATCCCTCACATAGTCCTCTTTGCTCCTCAAAGATGACAGACCTAGGGTTTCTTGCACAACCCACTTATAACCACTATACAACCCTCAAGATAACTGATCTAGGGCACTTTATGTGGAGAAACCAAGTGTAATGAAGCCTAACACCTAATTTCTCTTCTTTATAATTACTTGTAAATATTATATGTCTTCCTATTACTTCTTAGGTCTTCTTCATCAAGCAATTATACAAATATTCAATCTTTCAGGAAAATATAGAGATCACAAATAGACAAGAGACACCAAAATTAGGTTGGTAACCAACACAAAATCCACAAGGAGAAAACCCAACACTCCTTCTTTTATATAATCAAATCAAAATGAGAGATATCCAAGACCAAAACTACCACCAAAATTCCAAGTCAAACTCTCCTCCAAGTCACCTCCAAAGTCAAAGTCAACATTGGTCAAACTATCTCAAAACTTGTCAAACTTCAAGATTTCTAGACCTGCTACTACGGCCAAATTTTGGCATGTGGTTACCTGAGAAATTTCAACCTCTTTTCATAGAATTTCATCCTTCACACGTGTGAGCTCGTAGAATTCAAAGTTCGATCAACGAGGGAATATACTTTCTAGGTTTTTACTTGCCTTCTCGCTTCTTTTACTCGTATTCTTCTTCTCCTTCGTTAGCTTCAGATGTTCTTCCTTGTTAGTCGAATGAATGAGCTTCAAGTAGGTCGAACTATCTCTTATATATAGCTTTCCAGGAGGGTCGAATAGGTGCCACTTGAAGGGCTAGGCTGTCTTGTCCAAGAAGGGTCGACTTGGTCAGCTTGTGGGCTTATGACTAAAAATAAAAATAAAAAATATTTTTATTTTCAACAAAGGGGACATGATTCAAATAATTTTTTTTTACTCAAAATCAATTTCTTTTTTACTCATTTTGACTCTAATCATGAAGAACATGATTTGAAAAAAATATAATAAATACATGAATGATAAATTTACATTATGAAGATCAAACCTAGTTACAACTTCAACACTCCCTCCTAACTAGGGAGGTATTCATAATGACTCATAGGATATTCTCAAGTTGGAATATTCAGATAAGAAAGGATCCAAATTGATAAGAATCATTAATGATAATGATGCCACCACAATGGTAACAAAACAACAATTCACACACATGTAGAAGCAAGGGACATGGGAGCATGTTGTAATCCCCCTTTTGGGGAATGTTTTATATTAATTAAATCATTCTCCCTTTGTTACATTTGTTATAAAAATGGTCTCATTAAATAGAATGAAGAGACCATAACAAATACATCATAAATGGAAAACTAGTTCCATTATTCCCTCAACAAATTCCCTATCTCCTATGATATCTCCTCAATCTCTCCATGATTTTCTCAACAATATTCATCCCTACATTCACTCAATTCTCTCCATTTCTCATCCTTATGTAGACTTTCTAGAATAAGTCTACACTATCACATTTCCTCATCATATAATTTATTAAACATTACAAAATGAATAATTCCTTTGTCCCCTTTTTTATGAGTATTAAATTGGTCCCTTTTTGTCTTTCCCTTGTTGTCCTTTGTCTTCATCTTTGGTTGATCTTTAGTCTTCTTCTCCACTTTTTCTTTTGTACCTGCAAACACAAACATAAGCTGAAGTCCATATAAAAGAGTATCCATCCATTGGAGTACATGGATTTCTAGTCATTTTATTTTTCGGTTCTCTAGGAAGCTCCTTCTCGTACATGGTTCATCAACCATTCTTTGTGTCGCAAATACCTTTTATTTGTACCTGTTTTCCCCTTTCCATCTTTGTCATCATCTCCCACTTGTGTTTTTGTCTCACCCATAAGCCTATTATTGATGCTCCTGCAACAGACTCTCGGGGAACAAAACATTCATGGTCTCCTGACCATGTGTTCCTCAACCCTTGAAAACTATCTTCTCGGTTTGCCTTTGACTCAATAGTTTCTCCTAACAACCTCAAATTGAATGACCTACAACACATGATGACAAATGGGTTTGGGTAGACCACCAACCTTTACAAAATGGTTTCAAACTTACTACAACCTCTAAGGTGAAACTCTCTCTTGTGTCGTAGGTTTACATCACATATGACTTAGGTACATGCACTTTCTCAACTTTCAACTCTATACCATCAAATATTCTTCACTAAGGATCATTTAAACTATTAGGAATGTTTTTTCATGGATTTATTACCACACACTAAATTTTATTTATACCTTGCTTCCTTTGCTTCTATAGTGTCCATCATGCTTTTGTTGCTTGGTTGTGTCCATTTTATGCCATTTCCTGTTTTCTCCTTCTTTGCATCCTTGTCCTTGATTGTTCTCCTTGTGCTCCTTTTGTAGAAATCCATCTTATTCAATTGTCATTATCATCTCCTTCTGTCATGGAGTTTGTCTTTCTTCACTTTACTATGGCTTTCTTTTGAACCCTTTTTATGACTATATGTAATCACCTCTACCTTTTTCTCCTGCAAGCTTCTCCATGCTCATTATAAGTTGCAAATAATATCCGCAGTAACAAGTATGTTTGACTCTGCTACACAATACCTCACTAAGCTTCTCCCACTAAACTTGGCCTTTCTGTATTCTTGGTTCCTTCTGGTAGAACCTTTTGAGCTTTCTTTGCTCTTCAGCTATCATAGTTGTAGAATTTTGCACCTTCTCACTTCTTCTCAAGAGCTTTGCCTATTCTTTTCTCTAGAAAACTCTACCCGTATTTGTAATTGTGGAGTTGTCCCAAATTCTACCCAACTGCAGCTAGAAGTTGTTATTTCATCTCTACTTCTTTACTATAAGGGTTTTTGCCACGTATCATCTCTTTGAAGTCTTCTTCCTCTTTTTGCACTTGCTTTTGTCTTGGAGTCATCTATTTCGTCTCCCTGTTGTCATCTTCTTTTTCTTGCTTCGTTTATGGAATATTCATTTTTACTACATCATCTCTGTCAAACTCTGCTTCTTCTTCTTTCTTATCACCTGCAATTGTATAAAATATGTTTCTTATTGGGTTCATGACATCCAACAAGATAACCTATGACCATGGTTTCACAAACTTAATTGACACCCCATTGTCATGACTCAATATTGACTTGATTTATGACTCTGATTTTCCTTATGACTACATACTTCCAACTTGACATTGACTCTTTACATCAATAGACCTTGGGTGTCAACAACTAAAAATGCACCCATTTGATATAATATAGAGATGACTTCTTTATAAGTCAAATTTTATTTTGACTCCAATTCAGACTCTCAAATTCAACTCATTACATTCAAGTTAATTTCAACTTTTGCAGTACTTTTATTTAATAAAAAAACAAACAAACAAACAAACCAACCTAAACTATTATTATGACTCCTTAACTCAACTTAAAATATTGACTTTGACTTCCAATGCGAACTTGAAACTTTAGCCAATGTGATACACAAATCTTAGGCCTCGTTGTAAAACTTTTATATGACCGCTTTTGGACTCATAAAAGTTTTTTACACAACTCGATTTCAATCTTGGACTTTTTACAAAAGAATTTACAAAAAAACGACCATTTCTTAAATCTTATCTTTTTTCCATGACTTTACAAATTGAAAAATTATGCAATGAAAAAATAATTTATACCTTCAAATGCACATAGATTTTATTTTATTTATGGCTTCAAAGATGCATTTTGTCATTGTAGCTGGAGTATTCACTTGTGGTTGAAATTTTCTCTTTTCGATTCTTTGGGACATGCTCTATTGAGGTCCATCGTGCACTCGATGAAGTCGTAGGGCGAGGGTTATTAACATTATCGACAACAAATCTTGGAAACACTGACAACGGAGGATTATAATCGCTCTTAAACCTAATAAAATACGTGTCCAACTTCGCAATTCCTCCCAGAGATTTGAACTCTATGTTTGCATTCACATCTCTTGTCATAACATTATAGGGTTCCTTCATAGTCACCAGTTTTACTGTTTCCAAGTACTCGGGAATTGAATTTGCAAATCAGTCTTTTTCTAAATATAAAAGTTGCATGATTTGTTTTTAGTAAGAGTTTTTGGAAAATGTTTGGGTGGTTTTTTAAAATCTGGTAAAAATTTAATGAAATGACAAGTTTGACGGTAACTGGTGCATAATGGAAGTGCTTTAAAGGTTTTTCAAGATGCTTAATCGATATATACAATAAAAACCCAATTTAAATAACATAAATCATGATTTCACCTCAAAATTGAAATGCTCTAAAAGTTTTTCAGGATGCTTAATCCATATATACAAACAAAGACCCAATTTAAATAACACAAATCAAAATTTCACCTCAAAATCTTTCCCAATTCAAACACCAAAATCCTAAAAATATCTCCACCAAAACGGATCTTCGCTTCATATATAGACTTCCCTGTCTCTAATTCTCGCAAATTAGGAAGTAGGATTGTTGGCTGACCTTTGGTGAAGATCTCCTCCTGTTCCATTTAATAAAGTCAAATAAGATTATACCTTGGAGAGATGAGACTATTAAAAGCATCCATTATTCGTCCTGCCAGGGTTCGAAAACTAGAACTGAATTTTTATTTTTTTGCATACCTTCAAAATTTTCAAAGATAATTCATGAAATTCTTGCAGTTCTCTGTTGGAACCATGGCTACAACATCCTCTCGAGGGTCCAGCCGCGCAGAAAAACCCATCATATTTCAGGCAAAAATTTACACATAACTTGTGATATCAGGGCCATAACAAACCTCCTTCGATCGATCTAAAGAGAACCGATCCAGCTTTAACAATTCCTGGGTAAAATTCTAATTCTGAAGCCTTTAAATCTGTGCCCTAATGTATTGATCAATGCAAGGTAAAGTAGGCTTCCATCGATTGATTTCGTGATTCAATAACGACGCTAGAGTTTAATCACTTTTAGAAACCATAGAGGCATTCATACTCATTTTGTTAAATAATAGGCTATGGATCATCAGAACTGTCCGGATTATTAGCAAAGCAGGAATCTGGATTTTCAGATAGCTCAGGATTTCTGAAATTCAACAAAGTGCCTAGAGATGAAGGCGCGAAAGAAGTGACACTTTGTTTATTCTTCTCAATCGCCGGCTAAAAACGCTTCACAGAACGATCCTCTGCATGCTTCCTCTTAATTAATCCCACTCTAATCTAGTTGTTGCATGTGTCACATCCTTACTAACAGAATGTCTTCTGAAAGCTCCAAAGCACCCTCTATTTTGGTTAGTTGTCATATAAGTGACTTCCAAGGTGCAATCCTCGCATCCTATGGCCCACTGGGATACGCTGGTCCATTGCTCTACACAAATCCACCAATTCTATAGATTCAAGTTCCAACTTCTATGTTCAAGGTTCATGTCAATCCATGCATTCAAACTCTCTTCCATAAGCAACATACTCCACACAAATATGTTTACGCAGTTCTCTCCACACAACAGATTTCATGGACAAACATGGTATCACTCATTCATTTCCAAAGCTCTGATACCACTTTTTTTGCCACCACAGTGATAGCAAAACAGCACTTTGATGCCACTACAATGATAGCAAAACAGCAAATACCACTTTTGATGCCACCACAGTGGTAGCAAAACAGCAGATACCACTTTTGATGCCACCACAGTGGTAGCAAAACAGCAATTCACACACATGTAGAAGCAAGGGACACTGCAGCAAAACAGCACTTTGATGTAGTAAACAGCAATTCACACACATGTAGAAGCAAGGGACACTGGAGCAAAACAGCACTTTGATGCCACCAGTGGTAGCAAAACAGCAGATACGACTTTGATGCCACTACATTGGTAGCAAAACAGCAATTCACACGCATGTAGAAGCAAGGGACACCGGAGCATGCTGTAATCCCCCTTTCGGGGAATATTTTCTATTGATTAATTCATTCATTGTTCCTATCTTACATTCATTATACAAATGGTCTACTTATATAGAATGAAGAGATCATAATAAATACATCATAAATGGAACACTAGTTCTATCATCCCTTTAAAAAATTCTCTAACCATCTTTTATGATCTTTCCTCAATCTCTCTATGATTTTCTCAACAATATTCATCCCTACATTCACTCAATTCTCTCTATTTCTCATCTTTGCATAGACTTTCGAGAATAAGCCTACACTATATTCATATAATTTATTAAACATTATAAAATGAATAATTCATTTGTCCCCTTTTTCATGAGCATTAAATTGGCCCCTTTTTGTCTTTCCCTTGTTGTCCTTTGTCTTCATATTTGGTTGATCTTTAGTCTTCTTCTCCACTTTTGTTTTTGTACCTACAAACACAAACATAAGCTGAAGTCCATATAAAAGAGTATCCATCCACTAGAGTACATGGGTTGCCAACTGTCATATTCGTCAGTTTTTTCGGAAGCTCCTTCTTGTATCTGGTTCATCAACTATTATTTATGTCACAAATACCTTTTATTTATCCCTGTTTTTCCCCTTTTCATCTCTATCATCTTCTCCCACTTGTGTTTATGTCTCACTCATAAGCCTATTGTCGATGCTCCTGCATTAGATAACATCATCATAATCAGCATTGTCAAATTACCAAGGCCTTGACAAGTAAGCTCCATCTCTCCACTAGATCAAATCGCGATGTTGGGAGGCATTTAGAAGGACACGGCACCACCTCTTTGAGGCACATACTCCACATAGTTTTGCCAAAGTATGTCCTCCAAAGGACCATTTCCTCCTAATAACAAGGAAATGTCAGTCCACCGAACCACTCTTTAACCAAGTCCATGTATTTGACTTACGGTTGTTAGTCTTGGTCACAATAAATGAATCAAGAATGATTGTCCAAGATGCTTTTCCAATCCAGCACTCTTCCTATATGTGTCCATGTACTTGACTTATGGTTTTTAGTCCTCGTCATTACATGACAGAAGGAGAAACAGGTGTCCAACCTCACTCCCTCTCAACTTGGACAGAATAATCCACAAGCCCAAGATTGTAATAGAAGTATTCACACTTCCCTTACATCAGCTACATGTTCAGTCATGGAGATTTGTTATAGCTTCTTGGCTCCCATCTTCATCACATCTCGAATCATAATGTGCTTCATCCCTTCTATGAAAAACCAGGTTCATCGTCAAATGGTCCATCAAAAAAAATTTGGAGCCAAATTGCTTCACAGCTAACTACACAGACTATCATATCTTCCTCCTCTGAAGTGCCTAGTCCAATAGAATCTTACTACATGCTCTATCCAAGAAACAATACCAGATCTCAAGCAGAAACAACCACCAGTATTACTTCTTTCATCATCAGTATTTTCATTCTTAAGTCTCAAGTAGTAGTGCATCAGTCCAAGATTCTTTATATTGAGTTTTGCTCACGTCTCTCTCAGGTCTTCTTCAATCAAGAGGTGTTCTAACAAATACGCTTTATTAGATTTAGACTTTTGGTCATACTTCAGAAAATGGGGCTCCATAGCTCGGACTAGAACTTAGATTTTGGACCTCTTCCACAGATCTTAGTTATATGCTATAGGTCTCGGATTAAGCTTAGAAAGTGCCCAGAACTTTGGACTAGAATTGGATCACATCAAAGAGGTAATTTGAACTTTAAACTGCTCTTCAAGTATAATAAAATTGCTATTGAATATCACTATGAGGATACCCTTCCTTTGGAGACTCTTGTGACTTGAATTTATTTCCAACTTAACCTTGTTACTCTTCCACATAGATGACAAACTCAGATGTCATAGGTAGCTTAGAAGGAGTGCCACAAACCTCAACCTCAGTTACAGAGATAGAATGTCATAGGTATGTATTGTCCCACAAAAATTTAGTTCCTTCATTTTCTACTCGATCTTCCAGAACTTCTTGAGTGAGGGATGTCAATAATTACTGCTCTTCAACCTTGCTCTCATAGGACTTGAACGGAGGTAAATTTATCATGTTCATAAACTCAATAAATTTGAACTTTGTTTCAAAGGAGGGGGCATGGTCAAGTTATTTTCCTCATAGGCTCGTTCTCATCACAAAAATATCAACAGGGAGGACCTTTGAATCACATAGATGACTTGTAACTCAGATATCATCACTAATATGTACATCAGAATCCATTCTTTTAAGGTTGTTATGCAATTCTTTCTAGCTTTGTTACCATGTTGAGAAACCAAGTGTAATGAAGTCTAACACCTAATTTCTCTTCTTGATAATTAAGTGTGAATATTAGATGTCTTCGTATTACTTCTTTTGTCCTCTTCATCAAGCAATTATATAAATATTCAATCTTTCAGGAAAATATAGAGATCACAATGAGACAAGAGACACCAAAATTAGGCTGGTAGCCAGGGCAAAACCCAAAAGGAGAAAACCCAATAATCCTTCTCTTATAAAATCATATCAAGACGAAATATAGCTATCACAAAGACCAACTTGACCAAAACTGCCACCAAAATGCCAAGTCAAACCCTCCTCCAAGTCACCTCCAAAGTCAAAACCAATGTTAGTCCAACTACTTCAAAACTAGTCAAACTTTAGGATTTTCGGACCGGCAAGTAGGATCGAAGTTCAGCGTATGGTTACCTTAGAAATTTTGGCCTCTTTTCATAAAATTTCTTCCTTCATGTGTGTGAGCTAGTAGAAGTCAAAGTTTGGTCAATGAGGGAATATACTTTCTCGCTTTTTTACTTGTCTTATCTCTTCTTTTACTTGTCTTCTCCTCCTTCATTAACTTCAGATGTGCTTCCTTGTTAGTCAAATGAATGATATTCAAGTGGGTCAAACGATCTCTTATATATAACTATCTATGAGGGTCGAATAAGTGCCACTTTGAGGGCTAGGCTGACTTGTCCAAGGAGGTCGACTTGGTCATCTTGTGGGCTTATGACTCAAAATAAAAATAAAAATTATTTTTCTTTTCAATGTACAAATGGGACATGATTCAAATAAGTTCTCTTTTGACTCAAAATAGTTTTTTACTCTTTTTGACTCTAAGTATGAAGAACATGCTTTGACAAAAATATAATAAATATAATATATACATCAATAATAAATTTGCATTATGAAGATCGAACCTAATTACAACTTCAACACCTTAGACAGACCACACAACAATGACAAGATTTCCATTTATCATTATACTTAGGGCTTCCAAATATGCTCCTAAACTCTTCATGTTATGACAACTCTTGCACATAATCCCTCATATGCACCATTGTCCATACTTGGTGACAAACTTCAGCCCTTTCTAGACTCTTGAACCAACTCGCTTGATCTCATAGATATGTGGCCCTCATTATAGTGGCAAGAAAGACTTCATGACACCTTCATTAGGGTCTCGACCCTCTTCAATTAGCTCAGAAATTAAGATGGATTGTCACAACTCCTATTAGAAATTAATTAACAGAGCAATGGAACGAATAAAATATTATGGAAAAACAAACACATAAAATCATAAAACAAGAGGGACACAAATATATTGGGCTACATCCACGAGAAAGATCAAGTCCTTCTTTTTATATTATCTAGCAAAATGAAGAGATACAACCTATACCAAATCTGTTATAATTTTCCTCTTCACTCTCACACAAACTCTCCTCTTTCCATTGCCCACAGAATAATAAGTAGTCGCAATACAATTCCCTCATATAAACCAAGGGTTTTCTTCTAGGGAAAAAGAACCTAAATTAGCATAACTTCTATCGTCATATCTTCTACCTAATGAACAGCCTAGATTGACTATGAAATTATAATATTTTACAAGGAAATTTTTCATCTAATTTTTGCTTTAGGGGAACTGCCCAAACCCCCGCCAGGGGGGCTCTAGGTGGTTGTTGCCACCCCCCCTGGTGGAAATAGTGGGGAGTAAATCCTGCCCCACACCCCCCCCCCATCAAGGAATGTGATCCAACCATGACTGAAATAAAAAAAACCTCCAAACAATCAGGAAGATAATCAGGCTCCACTCCCAACAGCTCCTTGGACAAGATTTTAGGGTAGAAGTTAGGTGATTGTCATACACTGAAGCATCCCTAAACTAGCACACATAGACTATTGTTGTAAACATTTTAGGACAGACCACTTTCTCATCCACTTTGGTACTTCTTTCCAACTATTTTTCCCACTTTAACCCTTCTTCCTTCACGCCAACTACACCCTCGCTTCTATCTAACTTGCTCACACTTTTGTTCACAATTTAGAGCATATATGGCCCTCTTTAGGTTTTATTAACACTTAGAAACCTCTACACATTTACACTCAAGTTTGTGGACCTCATTGCAGGGATAAGCCAAACTTGTTAACAACGTCTTAGGGTCTCGACCCTTCCTTCCATGACCACATATTGAGCAAGTTGTTTCAGACTCTTGGACAAACCAAAATAGGGGCAGTGTATACTTAGGAGGAAGCCATAACTAGGGCACAAATACATAGAAGAATGTCCTTCAAAACCCTCGCTCAACAAACCTACAAAAGGCAAAAAATCACATGAGGAATTTGTCCTCAAACCTAAGAAGAACTCAACCTTCCCATAGACTAGAGAAGACACACTTGCTTCAAAATTCATCCTTCATTAGGTGTTGTAGCTTCCTGAGGTACTTATACTTCCTTCTAGGGAAGATTAACATGAGAGAATGCTTCTTAGGATGTGTGAACAAATGATCTCTCCTTTTCCCTTCTTATAATTTTCCATGAGGGTAACGACTAGCCCTCAAGGGGCATCACTTAAGCCCAAGCTGACTTGAACTTTCTAGACAAAACCCCAACTATCATAAGAAATGAGATTCCTTCCATTTGATTTAGCCACATCATGATGCCCTAGGTGCCCCTTAGTCCATCAAGGGTGCCCCTCATGCATCCATGATTAAACAAACAATTTCTCCACTTGGTTTCGCACCCACAACTTTGGGTATAAAACCCATTGCTTCGGTACACTACCCGCAAACCACTTTTGTGGGTCAACTCTTCAAAAAACCAGTTCCCTAGGGATTGTGGGAGTACCTCCCAAGCTACACAAATCAACATAGTAGCTATGTAGTTCACACTTTTTTGTACATGATAACAACAAAACCATAACAAATTGAAAATGTTCTAAAAAATTACTATTATCTATATTAAGGTAATAATCATACTCATTATTAGTAAATTTTTTGCAAAAAATTTAAACCCATTTTATCTCAAATATAAATACTAAATAGCGT